>JARHVA010000284.1:5737500-6130000 GCA_037957365.1 Torreya grandis | reverse complement strand
GATCAATGCTATCATCAAACTCACATCTCATGCAACTCTATAATTAGGGATCCAACATTGACCTTTTCTCCTATTTTGATTTCTTCAAGGTCACTAACATCATGATTTTATGCTAACATTGGTGCTTGTGTTGGCTAACATTGACAGACCCCATTGACATCGATGACTAATTACACCCAAGGGCCGAACAACCTATATCTCAACTTTAAATTTTAAGCTAAAAACTACCCCCAAATGCCTCTCAAATTCATCTAAACCTACCTTCATCTCATTTCCTACCTCTCTAATAGCATTCTTTACCCTCAAACTTCAAATTTAGCCTAAAATAGAAAATTAACAAACTTAAATTAAAAAACTATGTGGGAATCTTACCTCATCTCTATGTCTCCTTCAGGCTAGAATAACTGCCACACCTCTAAGTGAGTCCCCTCCTGGCTCTGTCATCTAACCAACACTTGTAGATATTTTTCTCTCCAATCAAATGTTTAAAATGAGTTTTGGTGGGCTGCCAAACCTTTTTTATCAGGTTTAATCACCCATCAACATCAGTATCCTTGACCTAAGCCACCAACATTAGCACTATTTCTTACCAACATTGGTGACATAACTGATGTCGATACCCTTGAATTAGAGTTTTCACCAATAACCCAACCCTTTGGACATTAGCCTTAATCTGGGGTAACTTGGAGATCATGTATATCTCCCTGACCATGGCAACCAACTTGGAGATCACATATATGTGCCCAACCATGACAACACCCTTAGAGATCACTTAAATTTCTACCCACGATGACTTTGACTAGAGATAATGAATATCTCATTGATCGTTGACCCTTTTAAATGAACCTTGCATTGCTTGTCTTGACCTCTTATACTATCCCGTTATAGATGGCTATTGTATACACTCATGTATATTAGGTATTTTGAATGGTAACATTTTGTGTTTCCTAGGGGCACTTCTTACCTTGGATACCTGGCACACATAGACCATTGGAGCTACAACTTTGATTATTTTGACCTTATCATCTATCACATACAAGCTGTGATTTGGTTATTTTTATCTAATTTCTCCTCCACCTTACCTATTCTTAATTTTATTGACTATAGCTCATCATAGTATATGTGCAAGCAATGATACCACATTATCATCCACTCACCTAATTCACTTCTTATCAAACTGGTATTTGATTCTAGTTTCTCCTCTATCAATTCCCATTTTGAGGGGGGATACCTCATCCAATACCTAGAGCATCTAACTCCAGTTTTTGTCTTACAACTTATCAGTGCAAATTACAAGACAAAAGGGGGCAAATGTAGACACTAAAATTATGTCACACGCATGCATAACTCCCTATGTTGAAACTCCCCTTGAGCCCATTTTCAATACTAATAATTAGCCTTCCTAACCCATGCTTTTACCCATCACACATTGAATTAATTTGAAATATTTAATTAAGTTAATTAAAAAACCACTTATACCACCTTACCTAGCCACCTCATCCTAAGACTAATTCTTACCCTCTGAGTCACCTCAGGACTTAGTCCATTTATCCTAACCACTCATGACTTGTTCTTACCCCAAAAATAAAATTCCTAACCAACTATGTCCTTCTTAACGTCCCATTTCTACCATTTCCTAATAGATACCACACTTTGCATGAGAAGGAATAAAAAATAGGGTAAAAATATCCTTTTACCTATTCTCATGTCATCAATGTCGGTCAACCCATAAATGATGTTAGTAGGATCATTGACATTACTTACTTAATCCAAACTCTGAACTACTGTTCAGGTCAGTAGAAATCAAGAAAACTCATTTTTATTTATATATAGACTTTTGGGCATCCAAATTTCCACATCTTGGATTATTATTACCTTTATGAAGTCAATCTAGACCAGGAACCAAGATCTTAAGAACCAACATCACATGTTTATTTTCTTTATTCAAGTCATTGGTTTGGCAAGCCTTATATGAGCCATCCATTCAGCACTTGTCATTTAGTCACCTCTTCAGATAAGTACATCACTTATTCTATAAGTCCTTAAGTAGTTACTTCATAATCACTTTATAGCTGCTATTTATTATTTTACGCATTCCTAACTGAACTATCATGAAGGAGTTATAAATATTTCCCACTTATTTCCCCTTGTTCTAAAACACCAAAACTCTGACCAGACCCATCCAAATAATACTCTCTCTCTCTCTCTCTCTCTCTCTCTCTCTCTCTCTCTCTCTCTCTCTCTCTCTCTCTCTCTCTCTCTCTCTCTCTCTCTCTCTCTCTCTCTCTCTCTCTACTCTCCCCAACCTTGAAAACCTAACCAAAATCATTTCCTAGACCCAAAATAGAATTTTGTAAGCTCTTAGAAAACTATTACCCCTACTAACATTAGTTTTCCAACCGATATTGTTAGGTTATGGAGCTAAAAGCTTCACTGATGCAGACATGGAGGAGGTTGCAGAAAAGTTGTAGAGTGTCACAGACGCCAGCGTCGGTCAGGCCAACCGATGTCAACAGGATAAGGGAAGAAGGCAACCGACGTCAGTCAGGAGTCGGCTGACATCGGCACCCCCAGGTAGATAGGGACCGACGTCGGTCACCTGTGTGGTTCGGACTGCGGATGTTACGGGCAGTTAGCTAATGAACCAAGTGTTTGCATGTTGAGAGCCAATTTTAGACTGAGAGTTGCGGATCTAATTATTTTAATTAGATGTCTAATTATTTTTTGGATGAGATCTATATAATAGACTCATGGTTGTATTGTAAACTTGTGCTAGAGAGTAAGAGAGCAATAAGCTCTTTCAGAGAGAGGTGAGCAATGGTGTGTTCCTCCTAGTGCCATAGTACCAAGGTGGGTACTGGTTTTGAGAATCACCAGGGTTCTTCATGTATGTATGATCTTGGTCATCAGGTGAGCATGGCCTATATAGGAGATCTACATGATAAGTAAGATCATTGATCTGTAGGTGTGTGCGTGTGCAAGGTCAAGGTTCACAGGTGTGTAGAACCAGATTGATCTGTTGGTGTGCAAGATCAGATAAGACAGCAACGCAACAGGGAGTAGGATCAAGCAGGTTCTACTTGGAGTACAGTGTGTACTCATTGTGATGTATGCGGAGTACATGGAGACCTAAGAGGAAGGCAAGGCAGTCCCTTCTATAAGTATGGTCTGTTGAATTGCAAGTTATTTCAGGTTCATGGGAGATCTACTTGAAGTACGTTGAGTACTTGTGGAGTGCGTGGAGCACTTGTGGTGTGCGTGGAGCACTGGAGGTGAACACCAACTCTATGTTTGAGTTGTGTGTTGGGACCTAAGAGAGAGCGCTTTGAGGAGAGAATTACTATTCACTTGAGGTGTGGGAAGCCTCTGAAGAGGTGGTGGAGAAGAAGTGGCATCTTCTTTATTGTATTCTTTTCTGTATGAGTATTAATACAAGTTATGTATTGTCTCTCATATTTTGTGTTATTTCTAAATTCTAGTTACTTGTGATTCTGGTTAATTCCACATGTTAAGTTGCTTGGTAATCAATTGTGTGCTTTCGGTTATTTATCCTATCAGATATCGATCACACTTGCTCACTAATCTAGGTAGCCTAACTAACATTAGCAACTATAGATTTTCAATAACCTTTTTAAAACCTATCCAAAAAACCTCCAAAATACAAACTAAATATACCACCTACATTTCTTTACTCTCTACTGCACTCAAATTGCAAACAATGGTATCATATCTCTCTTTTCTCAACTCTTTGCTATTTATTACTCTTTTGTCTCTATAAAGTAAACTCTCATCCCTAAATATGTTTAATACTTATTAGAATAATTGAGAAGCTTGGCAGCCACTCATATATTTACAAACTAATATTTTTGTCGTAGTGATTTCTTACTTGTAGGTATTCCTCTCCAACCAAAGAGGAGTGCTCACAATGTATGGATACAACACACAAACTAATCTAGGTTCATTATAATCAATTATCGCTATCCTTCTTCTTTATTTTTATTTAGACTTGAAATAGATACAATTTTAGCAAAACCTTTCTCCCCAACCATGATAACCACTCTTGGAGATCACTTAAATCTCCACCCACAATGACTTTGACTGGAGATCGCAAATATCTCCTTGATCATTGACCCTTTTAAACCAACCTTGCATTGCTTGTATTGATCACTTATGCTATCCTTCTATAGTTTTCTATTATGCATTTTAGATGGAAACCAAGCTATTCCTATCAGCTATAACCTTTTGTGTTTCCTAGGTACACTTCCTACCTTAGATAGCTGGCACATATGGACTAATGGAGCTACAACTTTTATTGGTTTAACCTTATCAATTATCACTTACAAGCTATGATTTGGTTATTTCTATCTAAGTCCTCCTCCAACTTACCTATTCTTGATTTTGTCAAATATAGATAATTATATTATATGCACAAGTAGTGATATCATGTTCTCATTCACTCACCCAAGTCACTTCTTATCAAATCAGTACTTGATTCTGGTTTCTCCTCCATCAGTTCCCATTTTGAGGGGGGATACCTCATCCAATACCTGGAGCATCTAACTCATGTTTTTGTGTTACAAATTGTTAGTGCAAATTATAAGACAAAAAGGGGAAAATGTAGACACCAAAATTATGTCACACACGTGGCTAACTCCTTGTGTTGAAATCCCCCTTAAGCCCCTTTTCAATAACAATAATTAGCCTTCCTAACCCATGATTTTACCTCTCACACATTTGATTAATTTGAAATATTTAATTAAGTTAATTAAAAATCACTTATGCCACCTTACCTAGCCACCTCATCCCAAGACTAATTTTTACCCTCTGAGTCACCTTAAGACTTAGTCCCCTTATCCTAACTACCCATGACTTGTTCTTTCCCCAAAAATAAATCCTTAATCAACTATGTCCTTCTTAACCTCCCATTTCTACCATTTCCTAATGGATACCACACTTGGCATGAGAAGGAATATAAAATAGGCTAAAAATAGCTCTTTTACCTATTCTTATGTAACTGATGTTGATCAACCCATGGCCGACATTGATTACTTAAGCCAAACTCTAAACTAATGTTCAGGTCAACATAAATTAATAAAACTCATTTTTATTCACATACAGTCTTTTAGGCATCCAAATTTACACTTCTAGGATAATTTTTAACTTTTATAAGTCAATCCCAACCAAGAACCAAGCTCTTGAGAACCAGAAACACATGTTTGTTATCTCTATTCAAGGCATTGGTTCGGCAAGCCTTATAAGAGCCATCTATTCAGCACTTATTGTTCAATCACCTCTTCAGCTAAGTACATCACTTATTATTTAAGTCTTTAATTAGTTACTTTATAATCACTTTATATCTACTATTTATTATTTTATGCATTCCTAATCAAACCCTCGTGAAGGAGTTGTAAAGCTTCCCCATATATTTCCCCTTTTTGTAATACACCAAACCTCTGACCAAACCCATCCAAATAATACTCTCTATCTCTATCTCCAACCTTCTAAACTTGACTAAAATCATTTTCCAAACCTAGAAAACTCTTCTGCATGCTCTTAGGAGATTATTACCCCTACTGACATCAGTCACCCAACTGAGATCGGTTACACTTACTCACTGACCTTGTCAGCCTAACCGATGTCAGAAACTATGGATTTTTAGTAACCTCTCTAAAACCTACCCAAAAAACTTTCAAAATATAAAATAAATATACCACCTACATTATATTACTCTATACTACACTCAGGTTATGAACAATGGTAACATGTATCTCTTTTACTCTCTCTTTGCTATTTATTACTCTTTTGTTTCTCAAAAGTGAACTATCATCCCTAAGGAAGTTTGACACTTCTTGGAACAAGCACATAACTTTGTATCCCACTCATATATCTACTAATAGGGATTTTTTTTAGTGCTTTCTTACTTGTAGGTAATCCTCCCTAGCCAAAGAGGAGTGCTCATAATGTTTCGTTATGGTATGTAAACCAATCCAGGTTCATTCTAATCACTTATCCCTATCTTTCTTATCTATTTTTCTTTAGACTTGAAATAGACACAATTTTAATGAAGCACCTATTATAAGAGTATTAGGCATGACAAAATAAAATTTATGAAGAAATAGACTGATCATCTAACAAAGATGCTTGAGAAAAATAACATCAATGTCCCTAATTCAATCAAATCAAGCTCATCAGCATAGAAGTTTTCTAAGGTAGAAGAAATTAGTAAGGGAAAAGGTAAGGGCAAGGCCCTTATTGTAGTTGCATTTGAGCCATCTACATGGTTGATTGATTTCGGTACCTCACATCACATGTCTTTTTCACAAGATGTGTTCTCGTCCTTAAAGTCATATTCTATGCAATCTATTCTGATAGGTGATGACACTTATTTTGAATTTTTTGGGAGAAGATCTGTTGAAATTAATGATGGAATATTCAAAATGTCTTATGTGCTCCATCACTATCAACTAATCTCCTATATGTTTATCAAATCACCCACATTGGATCAAGTAAGAAAGTTGAGTTTACTCCAAACTCTATTGTCATTAAAGAGTTACATAGTAATACTATAGTGGCCATTGGAAAAGCAATTCACCAAAGAAGGTTTTACACTTTATCAAATTTTTCTATTGATTACCCTTTTACTGCATTACTCACTCATTTTGATGGGGTGAGTAAACTATGGCATGATCGATTTGGCCATCTAAACCATCGTTACTTGGAACAACTTAGTCGACAAGATATGGTAATAGGGTTTTCACATGTTCATTTCTTTTATGGTGTTTTTGAAGGTTTCATGCTTGGTAAACATCTTGAAGAGAAATATGGCAAAGGAAAATCATGGAAAGCCACTTAAATTTTAGATTTAATCAATAGTGATGTTTCTAGACCAATCTTAAAGCTTTCATTCAATAGGGTTATGTACATGCTTACATTCATAGATGACTTCTCTACGTATACTTGGGTGTATTTTATTAAATAAAAGTATGAGGTGTTTTACCATTTTAAAGTTTCAAAGCCTCTTGTTGAGAAACAGTCAGGGAAAACTATTAGCATTTGGTACACTAATAATGGTGGTGAGTATGTTAGTCATTAGTTTGAAAAAATTTATACTTTAGAAGGGATTGATCTACAATGAACAGTTCCATATAGTCTTCAATATAATTGTGTTTTAGAATGTAAGAATATATCTTTGAAGGAAATGGCAAAATGTATGATACACTCCAAATCACTTACACCATAATATGGGTAAAAGCCATTAAATGTGCTTTCTATATCCAAAATCATGTTCTTCATAAATCATTAAAAGGGATCACTTCTTTTGAAGATTGAAGCAATAAAAACCCTAAAGTTAAGCACTTTAGGGTATTTAGATCTCAAGTTATGGCTCACATTCCTAAGAAGAAACATAAGGCCATAGAATGTTAGAGTAAGACTTGCATATTTATTGGGTATGCAAAAGGTGTTAAGGGATATAGGCTTCTTCATCCTACCACACATGAGTTTTTCATTAAGAAGAGTGTATGGTTTTAAGAGGGTCGATAGACTCCACACTCGAGATTTATCCATCTTCTTTGGACTCTCTAAGATATGATGCCAATTTAGATGATTCAGATCATCCAGATCAAATACCTATTGACGAAGATTCTTCTTCTAGTTTAGATGATGAGGATAGTGATAGAGATTCACCTCATTCCATTCATAGTCATATTTTTGAAGTTGAATAATCTCCTCTTGGATCTCTAATTTTGGGTCTTCTTTAGGTTAGACATAATCTACAGACTACAAGTGATTGGGATGGGGATCCATTAGATGTTAGATGGACTCATTCAAACTTTCAAGGTGTTCCACATGTTTTCATTGCTTGTGCATCTAATACATAGTCATTTCATGAGGCATCTAGCATTCCTGAGTGGGATACAACTATGCATCAAGATTATAGTTCATTAATTTGGAACCACACTTGAGATCTAGTACCCCTTCTGTAGGGAAGGAAAATTTTTCAATGTAAGTGGATCTATCAAAAAAAAATTGTAGTATATGGGTTGGTACATAAGTTCAAATCATGATTGGTATAAAAACAAATTCACTAGTTTTTAGCATAGACTGTACTGAAGCATTTTCTCCAATCGCTAAAATGAAATATATTTGACTCACTCTTTTCATTGCTACAACTTATCATTGGGATGTTTATCAGATGGATGTCAAGAGTGTATTTCTTCATGGTGACCTTGAGGAGGAGATATATATGGAGCAGCCACAAGATGTTATTAATGATTCTTAGTGTGTAAACTTAAAAAATCTATCTATGGCCTCAAATAGGCCCTTCAAGATTGATATGCCAATATGGATCCATTTTTTCTCATTGTTGGTTTCACTAGATGTAATTTTGATCTAAATGTCTACATGTTATGGTAGGCTAGTTCACTCTTGATTCTATTTATATATATGGATGACCTATTGATCATAGGTAGTTATTCATCTTCTCTTACAATAGTGAAAACTTTTCTACATGATAGATTTTTCATGACTAACTTGGGTTTATTGAATTACTTCTTTGGTATTGATATTTCACAATCTAACTCAAGGATTACCATTGCACAATCCAAGTATTCTCTTGATTTTCTTGAACAATTTCACATGGATGCTTTTAATCTAGCTCTAACTCGCTTTCTTTCTATAGTCAAATTTGACACTGACTATTCTTCTTCATTGGTTGATGCTACCTTATATCAACAACTAGTTGGTAGCCTCATCTATCTAACTCACACTAGACTTGATACTTCATATGCAGTGGGCATGGTCTCTAGCTTTATGTAAACACTGCATGAGCTGTAATAGAAAGAAGCCAAAAGGATTCTCCACTACATTCAAGGTACTTCACTTTTTGGGACTCACTATGGAACAAAAATTGATATTATATTAACTTGATTGGGTACCTAGATTCAGACTAGGCTAGTGATATTCAACATCACAAGTCTACTTCAATAAATAGTTTCTCACTTAGTTTAGGATCTATTAGTTGGTCTATAAAGAAGCAAAATTCTATTGCTCTATCATCTACTAAGTTTTAATATATATGGGCTATCAATACTGCTACTGAATCTATTTGGCTTCAAAGGATTCTTATTGAGTTTCATATAGTTCAAGTGACCCATAATCATATTTTATGATAACCAAAGCACTATACAAATCTATAATAATTTGGTCCAACATCATTAGACCAAGAAAATCAAGATTCATATACACTTCATTCAAGATCTCATTCATGGACAGGTCATTGACCTCAAATTTTTCTAGACTATAGAGCAGATAATTGATATCTTCACTAAACACTTCACTGAGAGTAATTATATTCACTTGCACACTCTTCTTTGGGTATGGGCTGCATAAGCATCATCTTTAGGGGAGGCCTTCTATTCCTCTTCGTATTTTCTCTCCTTTTGGGGGGGAAGATTTTTCCTAAGGCTTTTCCCTTTTTCCTCCACTTTGTGAGAGTTGCACTATACTTAGGTATCTCATCAAGCCATGTTTTTAGGACCAAGTTTTGTTTACCCACCTAATCTATGCTTAAGGGGGTTATTAATGTAGGATATTATTTTTTATGCATTTAAAAATTATGGATTATTCCTAAACATCTATTTGGCTTACTTAGGTGTAATATTGAGGTCACATAGGTGTCATAATGAGGTAATTAATGTGTACATGCACATGTGAAAATTGTATTCAAATTGATGGGTGATGATATATTTGACATTTACCCGCTAATATTGACATATTACACATGGAACACATTAACTATTTGGTAATTGTCTTGTGTTCATATTACTAAATGTATTGGCTTTATGCCTCTATTGTACCTATAAATATGCCTTTCATCTAAGCTATTTTAAATTAGTTATGAATGCAATACTACTATAATTTTTCTCTATTTTGATTTTAGTCTCAACAATGAAGTTATACTTTTATTTGCTTTGCATTTGTAGTTCAAGTGTTTGATTCTACCAGTTGGATCTTGGATAATTCCATCAACACCATCTTCAAATTTGGAGTGTAGATATCTCAAATTATATTAAAAAAATTAAATTTAAAAAACTTCAAGAAAATCATGTCCATGAGTAGACTCTTTTTATCCAGTTTGATTCTATTCACATGGTTTATTTTGTTTCATATAGACATGCACCATTTTCTTCTATATGACATTTTGGATAGTTTAGTTATCTTTATTTTTAATATGTAGATTTAGATATAATAGGTTGCATAGATGTATGAAATTTATAAATTTAATGATTCTTTTTGCATTTGTAATAATAATAGAGTGATCACCATATACAATGAAATCTAGTTGGAAATAAGAACACTCAACTATAATGATCTTTTGGTAATGGAAACACTATTTTTGCTTCTATCACTAATTATGAACTATCTATATATGAATAGGGAACCATGCCATATTCTGGTTGTAACATTTTTTATATGCCATTATTTTAATATGTGTACAACTTAGATGTTCATAACTTGTCAACATCTTGAGCTACACAGTTGACTTTGATTATATTTGTCAGAGCATTATCTAGGATCTTTTGGTTTCATCAAATTCATAACTTTTATAAAAAAGAGAAAGCTATTACATAAAAAAATGTTGTAAGTAAAAAATCAAGAATATTTCAAAAAACTAATAGAAGTTTTCAACACACTCAAATTGTATGCATTACTCACACATCAAAGATGCACATATAGGATATTGATAAGTCTAACTCCTCCAAGAATATCCATAATGGGCCTAGAATAGACATGCCACTCTGATGATAGAATAATAAAGAGAAACACCCACAAACTATGATGATGGAGAAGAGTAACCCCCTATACACAACTAAGTAAGATAACATGAGTGTAATAATAAAAAAATAAATGAAAATAAAATCCTACACTAATACCCCTTGTAAGAACAACTTAGGTGTGTAGAATAAATAGGTCTCGACAAAAAGGCCTAATGTGGTAACCATGAACAAAGAAACTCTCATAAAGGGGATAAAATGAGGAAAGACATAGGATAAAACTCCCCCCTTCCCTATAGAAAGAGAGAGATAAAATAATAAGAAAGGGATAAAATTCCCCACTATAAACTATAACTGCCTATAGTCACCTTACATCCTACAAAAGAGATCTCAAGAATGACTGTGGATCAATAGTAAATGTAATGAAGAGTGAATCAACCTGGAATAGTGAATGTGTCTACCATGTTCTTGATTGTTCACTGACCAAGGTGTGGTCCCTATAAAATTAAATATATTCCTTGTGCATATTAGATAGGCTAACTACTTTATGTAATGATGGAATATCTGAAGTAGAAATAAATAAAAAATGTGGAATATCTTGTAACTGAGTAGAAGATTCCTTAATTTTTTATGAGTCTTGAATCAAAGCACCTAATCCTTATAATGTTTGAAGTGGATTAGAGGTGGGTGACTCAAAAAATAACTCCTTGATATCTATAAGGTGAAAATAAGATGGTGGATGTATGTCCCCATTACTATTGTAGTCATCAATGATAGATGAAGAGTCCTCAATATCAGATATGTGATCAAGCTCAAAAATATCATCAAGTCTAGGTGAATCTGAACAAGAAGAATATGAAGGAGAGTGAAGGAAAAAGTGTCAAAAGCTATATAGTTGAGTTTGATGATAGACCAATCCCACTTACATTATAGTATCATTGTGAAACTCTTTGACATATACTAAATCTAGAATGAACTCAACTCACATGACTGTACTACGATAAGTAATCTGGTAAACTAATTAGAGATTAGTTAAAACTAAGGGAATACTAAGAACATTATTTAATGTTCCTCCACTCATGTTAACAAACTCTCTCCCAAAAACCTATGTATAAATATCTTCACTTAAGTCAATAGTGGATATGTAACATGGTCCTAAGGAAGTGAACTTAATCTATGAATAAGTGACGTGATGTGATGCTCTAAAGTTAATTACCCATTTAAGAGTTAGATATACAAATGAAACTAGGCCCTGCCTTTCACTTTCTTCTCACTTTTTTGTTTTGCCTTTTCTTTTCCATTGTCATTTACCTTGGAGGATTCTAGGGTTGATGAAGATGGTTTGATAGACTCATGAAGGCTTATATTGTTTTTCTCAAGAATTCTTGTGATGTGGTCAAGTTTCTTCTTCAAATATTAACTTCCATCACACTTGTTGATGCAATACCCACACTTGATCCTTTCTTTATCAGGATTAACACTTGGAGAGGAAGTCTCATTGGCTGATTTGGTGGTGGGTTGATCCTTCTTGCTCTCATGATCCTTGTTGTTGTATTTCTTAGCTTTTGAAGCCTTTTTAATGTTATGTCTTATAAGTATAGCATATGGTTTAGTTAACTTTAGTGCATCCATCTAAATTAGTTGTTCTCAAGTCAAGTTAACAACAAACTCTTTAAAGGAGGGCATAGTCCATGAATTACTAAGTGCTCTCTTTGTTTTATTAAAGGTGGAGATGAAAATAGAATAGTTAGAACCAAGTTTTACAAGGATGTAAATAATGAAGTATGAATATTTCTTATCTATTTGACATTCGTTTAGTTATAATATCAATGATTTGAACTTGGTGAAGTAGTTTGGAATTGTGTAAAAACTAATAGGGCTAAGACTAATCAACTCATTTTCTAGTTCATGCCCTCTCATCCCATTTAATTTCCCAAAATGTATCTCTTGGGCTTCCCATAATTCTTTCTGTGTTTTGACTAATTCAATATGAAAGTGCACATTTAATGACACAAAAAGTTATATTAAACCAAAAGCTTCATCACACTTGTCAAACCATTTTTTTAATCTACAATAGGAGTTGGTTTGGTTGAAAGTCCCATGATTATTACGTATAGGTTATTGTTTCTTAAGGCGATTAGACTAGAATATTTCCATTCATGATAATTTAAAGGCATTAGTAGGATGACTTAATGAGGATCCATTGTGTATAATTAATTTTGTAGTATAAAATAAGAATGTAAGAGATACAGAAGGAATCAACAAGATACAATCCCCACTAAAATTATGCTTGACCCTCCCAAATTTTGACACTTTATATTTTAGTGTGTTTTAAAATGTAAATTACACCAATGCATGGGAAATGAAAAAAATGAACTTTGGAAAAAGAGAGCTCTCAATTTTGAGCTACCGATCAAAAGTTATTACAATATTACTTTCTCTTAAAAGAGCCTACTTAATTAAAAATGGACTAAAACTTTGTTTAAAACTCTATGGTTAAAGTGTACCTAGCCTTTCAACATATAATTCCATGAACCACTGACTTCTCTAAATCAATACAAAGTCTTTAAACAATCCTCCTACCACTCACATGTGAATCTTAATGAAACAATCCACTTGAAAGACCAAAAATTAAAAAAATAACTTATACTTGCAAAACATTAAATAAAATAGATGTTTGATTTTTTAGGTTTAGGGTAAAAGATTTTTTTTTGACTTAATTTATAGAGAAGATAGGGTACCACCAAATACAAATATTAAGGGAAAATCATAGGTAAAACTAGTGCCACTACCATGGGAAAGAAGTGTAGACCTGAAGGAAAATGCATGTTTGAGCATCTAATTAGTATAAATGAGGATGCCACTTGTAAGTTGATAACATTAACTACTGGAATGACTTATAAACTATCATCAATGCTTAAGAATCTGCCAAATGAAACTTGTTATCCATTTCTCAAAATTAGCCAAATGGCATCTGTAGGTCATTATCTCAATCTACATTAATCCTATGCTTTAAAATTAAATGATAGAAGCCATCCATGTGGTGAGGTTATGTGTGCAGTTGTGTAGCATTTAGAAAAAAGAGAGGGAGATTCTACCAATATACAATGCCAATGTTCTATGAATCCTTTTTCCAATGCAAATCTATAAGTTTGATGGGTAGCCAAAGAATTTATTGGTCATTCTTGCCACAATCTATAGACTATATGGCATGGGCAACTATATGACTTCAAAGAAGAATTTGGATTGTATTAAGGTAGCATGTTAGTGGAATAGAGGCAATGCCCATTATTGAACAAAGCAAAGACACACATATGCAATAATGGGTCAATAGAAGCATTGTAAACCTTGTATCCCCTGTCCTATGCTTCAATGAACCGAAGGAAACTAAGATAAGCCATGATAGTCTCAAAAAAAAATCCAAGCCATATAACTTAATGAATATTTTAGTAAAAAAGGCAAATCAAAAGAATTGAGCTAGATAATGAATAGTCTCTATTTGTAAAAAAAAAAGAATTTTAAAACTTAACATCAAACACAAAACTAGACAATTGATAAACCAAATTGGCACTCTAATACCATGTCACAGCATTGGATCTTTTGGTTTCATCAAATGCACAGATTTTGTAAACAAGAGCAAGCTATTGCATAGAAAATTGTTATAGTAAGCAAAAAATCAATAATATTGTAAAAAAATAAAAGAAGTATTCAACACATTCAAATTGCATGTATTACTCACACATAAAATATGTATATATAGGAGATTATTAAGTGTGACTCCTCCAAGAATAGCCATAAAGGTCATAGAATGGGCATGCCACTCATATAATAGAGTAATGAAGAGTAACACCCACTAACCATGATGATGCAGAAGAGTAACTACCTATGCACAACAAAGCAAGCTAACATGAGTGTAGGAATAAACCAATAAAGGAAAATAAACTCCTATGCTAATAGTATTTAAATCTCGTAATCTATTTGGAATAGTATGACCATTGTCATAATCAATTGGAATTGTACCTTTCTATTGTTTAGTGTTGATAAACAAAGGGAGATCACATGGCTTACTTTGTAGTGGTTTTAATATCATTGGTTCCTTTGGTAATTTAATATCATTTAGAATTTTATAACCATTTGGTAATGATATTTTTTATATTTCTTTTTTATACCCATATTTTTTGTTTTGGCACTTGTGCTCTAAGAGAGGTACTCATAATGTCAGGGGGTTTCTTAGTGGATGTACTAATGATATGATCACCACTACCTTTGACATTTTGTATCTAGTTCTTCAATGAAAAATAATATTATGTATGATGACCATGCATTCTATGATATGCACAATAGTATTTAGATCTCCATATAGGATGTAGGGGAAGTAATTTGATCACTTTGTCTCGAATCATTTCTATTAGGATTTCACTTAGACTCTTAGTATCCTTTTGGTCACTTTTTGAATCACTTGTTTTAGATGTATTATGTTGTATATTTTCATTTAGATAACAAACCATGTTTGATAGAACATTGGTATCTATGAGGATGCAAACACATGACTAACTCTACCATGTATTGGGTTCTAGAAGTATGTAATTTGACTTTGTAATTCTTTTATTAACTTGATCATACTAGTGATTTGATATTTTTCTGGATTCACAAACATAAACCATAGGTTCTTCAGATTGAACATGCATATATATACCATCTACCTTTCCCCTTAAAGAAGAGATAACATAGACCTTGTTAAAGAGATGATAGCTATCACACTCCTTAGGGTTAGGAGAAGTAAGTGGCTTTTTAATATCTATTTTAAATGTACTGAAAATTGATATGAGATCTAGATAAGAAAGACATACAAAATCTAATAAGTAATCATTCATGATAATAAAAATCAAAATTAAATAATTATTACACTTAGAAATGAAAAATTAAGAAACCCTAAGACAACTAGGGTTTGCACACAAAGACATAGAGGTTGAGTTCATCAAATATTTAACACTAAAATGTACATTGTGGGGAATCTAGGGTTAAAGGGGTAGAGATAGATTATGACACAAAGATGGTAGACTATCTCTAAAGTATCCCAATTATTTATGAAACTCATATAGAACATAATTTATTTATGTTAAGTTGATAAAGATAAAAAAATATAGTTATGTTATATATAGTAATGATAAATAAAATAAGATATTTAGCTAGTTGTGATACTAATATAAATTTGGATCTAGAACAAACAGTAAGCAGGTTAGATCTAGATGATGGATCAGTCATTGGATTTTAAAAATTATACCTCTATACCTGTAGAAACTTAGATTGATATGGGATAGTTATGTTGAGCTACTCCCTGATTCAGATGTAGGTGTCTAGTATAGAATGCTTGTTGAAACTAGATGCGACCACCTAGATACTTTTGGATTTTGTATTGTCTTTACTCTAATGCATTCATATCTAGATCATAGACTATCACTTCTTTTGGAATAGTAAAACCATATTTTTTTCATCTTCATAGTGATTGTGGAAAAATAGGTTAGTAGACACATGGTGTCAAGCTATCCCACAGACCTCTATATTAGTGAGAGTTGTCTACATAGCCAATACTCTAAAGGGGGCCTCAAACTTATGTAGTTCTCCCCTACTATTGTCTTGTGTGTGAATCATGCATTGTGTGATAAGTACAACAATAACTTAGCTTATAACTTGGAAAATGTATCTCATATAATGTTCCTTCATTAATTCAAACCTGCGGATGTGTTGTCCCTATGACTGGTATGAAAATAAGAGAAAATAGAAAAACTTTGCTCACTTGAGTGTTTGATTGAGTGCTTTTGGTAAGTTTCCTTGGTCTTTTCTAGGTTTGTGTTAGGTGTGAATGGATGAGGGTTTATCTTATATTTATACTAATCCCTTTGGAGAATATCTTGCTTTAAAACACTTAGGTTGATAATATGAATATGTTAGATTTATAACTCGAGTGACATTAGGGCACTAGACACCTGTGTCGAGTAGGACACTTGCATCAATATAGGTGTCTTATTGGGATATAAGTGTTCAAGAAGTAAAAAAAGTAGGTACATGTCTAGAAATTATTAAGATAAAAGATCAATAGGTTTATAACATTTTGGACATGATAGAAGGATCGAGTCATCAAAATAACATTGGTCAGTCTACGAGATAAGTAATTAGGCACAGAGAGATAGTGTATCAGAGTCTTTTGACAGTGAGAATAGTTTATAAAATGAAATTATATACATTATATATATTTGTCTGATCCAAAACATAGAAGTTCTGGTTGATAAATATCTCAATAGCATAGAAATAACACAGTAACAATGAACTCTCTAAGAAGAGATGTAGTATTACTCAAGATCACAATACAAATATATGCTTATCTCTGAGAAGAGATGTCTGTCTTCACATTTCGGGTTACCTCCTCAATTATACACATTTTTAAAGCATGGGGAGGATGTGGAAGGTCACCAATCTCAAGGGAGATTAAATGGTTCAACTTCTAAGATTTAAAACAATACAGAATTTGAGGAATTACTATTTTTAGAAACTTACTATTTTTAGACTGCACTACTAAAATTGAAATTTGAGGCACTTCCATTGGGTTTTCAAGGGTCAAACTTCATCAAGAAAAGCTTCATTCCATTTCACGACGTTCTCCTCATTCTTAGCTTTTCAACGGTGCAAACGGTGAGTCAATTGGAGCTACGGCACAAAAGTTATGGCTCTCGGAAGTTTCGTTATCAATTGGGGTGGAACTTTCACCTGAATTGTCGCCTAAATTGTTGCCTGGATCATTGTTAGATGTACAAGTAAGAAGATTGAGGTGCTCTATAAGTCATAAATAGTGTCTACAATTTATACGTAATAATTTGACTTGACATTGGTTGAAAGACATACTCTATAACAACATTGAAACTCAAGACTTTGATCATTATACTAATGAAAGTGATGCCATAATAAAAATGACCTTATTAATGGCAAAATAATTGATTCTTTCTAAATGATTATTTTTTTCCTTGTCATCTACTCTGTTTATATAACTTATAAATCTAAAAACAAAATCTCCTTACAACAATTTTTTGACTTATAAATCTAAAAAATATCTTAGAACAAATTTATTTAAAAAAACTGCTTTACTATCTAAATTGAAAATAAAACAATGCCTTGGTATCTTAAATTGAATATACATCCTCGAGTTGATATACATCTTGTGGCTTGATTGTATGCCTCCAAAATTTGTTAAAATGTACTCACTAAAAACAATAAGACATATACGGCCAGTGACACACAATATTGACATTAAGGATGATAAATTTGTTAAAATGTCATCAAATGTACTCACTAAAAAACCACTTAAAAACATCCTACTAGTAGACATACTTCTCGACGTGATCGCGGTACTTTTAGCTATACAATAGACGGACAAACTCCCTGACATACAACGATTGACAGTCGATATTTCTGACATTCCAACCAAAGGATTCCCATTCCGTGAATAATATGCAGCTACCAGCTGAGAATCCATCTTCACAACTATACCCAAATTTCCTTGGATAATATTGATGGTCATCCATCCACCAATGTCAGTGTCCTTCAGACAAGGAATATTTTAGTGGCGAATTTTTGTATTTTGGCGAATTTGAGGTTTTGTCAGTGTAATTTTTGGTGATTTTTAAGCCCTTCCATGGTTTCCTGGTCGCCAAGCTTTGTTGGGTTTACCTGGTTGCTAGCATTGTAATCGCCAAGGCAAATGTTACGTTTGAGTTTTTCCCTGGCAGTATTCGCCTTTCACGCAGCCGACCAGGTAACGCTTATGGTGGAATGTTTGCCGGGTTTCAAGTTTCCATTTCTCGCATTAAGGGAGAATTCGCCATCCCAGTTTCATTTTACTGTGGAGGAGTCGGCTTGTTTAACCTTTTTTTTTCCAAACCCAACAGTATATATATAAAATAAACATATAAGTGTACATTTATAATGGACATCTAGTTTCTTTTACTTTAAGTTATATTTTATTTATATACTTTCAGGATGTTTGAGAGGGGTTTCGGACCGCTAGGAGCTATAATGCAAATTCTAGGTTTTGGAGGATCCTATCATATTTCAGAGTTAGTCAGATTCCAGGGTTTCAGGGTTTCAAACTTAGCCATATTTCAGGGTTTCAAGATTTCAAGGAGACATCATAGGAGGTATGAACGCTGCATGAAGGGATGGATGTATGCGTGATAGAATAGTATGAAAATATCTCTCGCAAAGTGATATAATAGTATAATTTTTTGTGGTTTTAAAATAACACAATTCACCCAGATTTTACACATTGTTTGAGAGACTATGAATGATTCGCCAATGGAGATTATTATTTTTTCTTTGTAAACTATTTTTTTCGCCACAAAAAATAATTTTTTTGTCAGGTGTTTTACACCTTTCGCCAAATTTTTACACCTTTTCTAAAGGAGGGGTTTCTTAAAGTATACCCTGCCTTCAGAATTTAGAATGATTTGTCTTTGAAAAAGAAAACATTGTCATATTAAATATATATTTATTAAAAAATATTTTTATATAATATATATATATATATATATATATATAATCCTTAAACATAATTGACAGTCCATTGAAAAAGTTCTCTATTATTTAACTGTATTTTACAGCGAAAAAAACATTAAAACTTTCATACGGCCGTCACCTTTAACACCAAAACGTTGGTTGTTTATTGACTAATTTAACGGACGTTGTAATTATGAAAAACAAATATTACAGGCTGTATCTGAATAAGAACTGACAGTAAACAATTTGTTCAGGTACACAAAAGAATAAAAAAATGTTAAACAATCTGTACGATTTATATCACTGGTTAGTAGATGCATTCTTAACATGTTAGGTGGCTATTATCATGTATTATGGTTACAGATACTTATAATTAGGTAGTTGTTCAATCAAAACAAATTCCCAGTGGTCCAGATTTCTGTGCAATGTTAAATCAATCGCAATCACTAGTTCTCTTTAAATGCTCACAGAGGTTGTGAATAGGTAAGTATGCAGTGCAACATATTCTCTACTTTAAAGTGTGTTATGATAACCACAATTCCTGTGATACTGTCAAATATGGGAGTTTATCATGGTTTGCACGTCTTCTTGCCGTCAACAAAAACAGAAGATGGGTCTTGACTCTGAGGTGCTTGACGTTTCCAAATGTGTGAATGGATAATGAAGCGTGGTAAGTAAAAATATCTTATACAGACTCTCTCTGTCAAAATTGGAAATAGGATATTGAGATTCTCTCCGTCCACTAAATGTATAGCCTCTCTTTGAAATTCACAATAGGCTTAGAAGTTTGCTTATTGGATCATTAAACTGTGAAAAAATTACATTTCTATTTATTACTTGTTTTTCAGGGCTGCAGAGATTCGGGACAAGTTAAACTACTTCAAACCCGGCTTCAAACGAGGTGACTTCTCGCGGTTGAAAGAAAATCTAAGCCCTTGGAATGAACAGGTCATTTTCTAGATGCCGCTGCACCACGACCAGTCGTCACCATCTCCGACTGACCGGCCGCCAGGGTGGACCTGGCCACACAGTAATTCTATGCAGTGCAGGGTTTAGTTAGTTAAATTATTTCCGCTTAGTACTGATGGATTGCCTGTTTACACAAATTATGTCTAAATGTTGCTAACTACAGAGACTTGGAGATATTGCAGGCCATTTAAGTTTTTGTATGTCAAAGATTTTGATGGAGGATGTAGTCTCATGAAGTTTTTATGGATCTACCTTTTAAACATTTATCCTTTGTCCATGCTCCTAAATATTTTCAAATAACTGATTTTAAAAGATAATCACGGCATCAATTTCTTTTCATTTATTTTTTAAATTTTCATGGGTTTAGCTGCTTGAAGACATTTCCTGCTTGTGTTTTGTGGAATTAACATCGTGTGTTTAAATTCATCAGGTGGGCCAATCTACTTCCTGGCCGAACAGAAATTCTGGAATTCTTACAATCGGAAGAAGCGCAGGCCCAATGATTCATCGAGTGCTTCTCAGATCATTAAAAACATTGCATCTTACGGTATAAGAAGTGTAGGGATTTTGTCCGATAGGCTAGTGTGATGTAAACAGACTTCCCAACTCTTAATCCAGAGTATTCTCTAGATAATCTCCGTTCTAGGCATTGTAAATTCAAAACCTTAGCTTGAGAATGTATCCCAAACTCGGAAAAAATTGCAATCTCTGCCTTCCTATGACGCCTGGAATCTTGTGCTGACAAGAACTATTTCTTTCCGTAATCTCGTTTACAATAAATTTGGAAATAGTATACGATAATGGCATGGAATGCTCCTAAAAAGTTCACCAGCAGCGTAACAGTTTGGAAGGCCGTTTCGGTCGCAGTACAAAACCTCTGCAGTTCTCTTCCCTCTGATCATATTTTTTATTGATCTGCGAAGCACCTGATGGAGAAGTGGATTAATTATGAGAAGCGTTTGGTGTTGCAGTGCTTTATGTATTAATAGTTGAGACGAGAACTGTTTACAAAATCAACGTTTGGCCAAGCCTTCAAAGTTTGCTTTGTTTACAGGCTGGATAAGTAAGCAATTATATACTAAGGAGCAAAAACATTGGCATGATTTTATTATAACATTGGAATGATGTTCATGTAAGTAATATTTTTTTACTTTTTATTTATATTTGGTTTGTGATTGTAAGGATCAATACCCATATGAACGAACTACTTCTTAATGCAAGAATTCTACTTTTAATTTGGTGCGGAAGGATCTTGGAATCTCCTCCGTTGTGATTTGTAAATAAGACCCTGAAAATCCAAAAGTTAAAAGACACAAAATTCGAACTGTCACGATTAAGCGACACCGTAATCACAAAATGATAAGATTCATTGCTTATTCATAAAATCGCTTCTCACTCACTACTGGCCTCTTTTTTTCTTTTTCGGCGACATTACGATTGCAGCAATTGCTTAAAAAAATATATGTGTGTGTTTAAGTGGCATAGGTGTTTTCAAAATAAAAATTGATAAGTGGTATAGGTGGACGTACAATGAATTATAAAAATAAAAATTAAATAATTTTGATAAATATTTTTAATTTGATAATTTTTGAAATGACATTAAGCATGATAAAATTAAGTCAGAAGTAGTGGTGAATGGTAATTTTTATTTTTTTATCATTTTCATCATCATCATCATCATCATCATCATCATCATCATCATCTATTTTTAAGTATTTTATCTTATTTTTTACTTAATTTTCTTGAGATAATGAAGAGGACATAGTTATTGAGTGAGGTCCAATAATTGATAGGGTATTTGAAGAGGGGGGTTCAAATCTCGATTATGTTTTTTACTAAAACTAGATGAAATTTTCATTTATGACAAATATATTTATACCTAATAGTTGAGCATTGATATTCTACTCTAATTCATATGAAAACTTCAATTTGTATATAAGATAATGTAATATTGTTAGTACACAATATTTCAACTACAAATATTTCAATTTAATATTTATATGAATAAATAATAATATTGAATTTGTGATATAGATTTTTATATTGCTTATCAAATACATGTCCTTTCACTTGCTATCAAATGTCAAAATCCTATCAACTTGATACTTTAACATTTGCAAACTTTCAAAACAACTTGTCATATTCACAATATTTTAAATGTGAATATACATCCACTTTGTCATAATATTTAATTTCCCGATATTTTCTAAACAATTAACTCTAAACATCTTCAATTTGTTTCTCTTTACACCTTCATTACCACTCGCCTAGAGGAGAACTAAAAGAGGCAGAGGCCTAAATAAAAACACTTTAATGTTACCTGCCTCTTATCCTCTGGCCCAAATTTGTAAGTAGTATATGTTATCTATACCTACTGATGATTTATGTGCAATAAATATCCCATTCTATTCCAGCCATATGAGTCACCAAACCTCCAAAAGTATGTTACAATTTCTAAATAAAGGCCATGTTACATCAATTAACTCCTATAACAATCTTAAAACATTCCTAATAAAGCGCATATTCCATCAATTAGCTCCTATAACAATCTTAAAATATGCCCAAAATGTATGAGATTTGTATTGGGTTGATTCCATCTACTTTGAATACTTATGTGCAATATAAATGTTGTTATAAGTCATGTTCTTGCATAACCATGCTTCTAATTTTAGTTTTCTTCATCCCTAAAGAGACCCCTATCGTGTCCCTTAGGGAAAAATATAGGCCTACAATAACATAAGAGAATTGATACTTCCATGCTAAAGGATCCCATGTCAACCCATCTAAAGAGTGTCTATTTCCATTTCCAAATCATTTTCTTCAGCCAAAGTAGTTTAGAGTTCAGATGTAACTTTGCACTATAAATTTCCAGTATGCTGACTCCTGGGGGGATCTGGACTCAACATTATACATTTAATCTTATACATGTAGTGGGGATCATTTGTTTAGTAAATTCCATAATGTTTAAATGTATTGTCTGTGATTTTGAAGTAAAATCAACAAGAAACATAGCACTCCATAAGAAAGTCTCTATAAAATAAATGGGTTAACTCATGAATGACAACATACATGGATGAATTGAGGTTTCTACAATATTTATTTCTACTAAAAGAAGCTCCACTTTAACCTGACAAATTACATAAATTATGAAGCTCATTAAATTATAATTCAAGAACAATAACATCGAGGGAATGTTAGGAACCCATGTCCTACCCTTGCCTTTGGATTGTAAGTGTATTAGTCCTTATGGACACATATACCTTGTAAGTTATCACTTTAACTTTTTTCAATTATCCCACATACATAGGAATTAGTAGTTGTTAAAATAGACTTAATATTTAAGTGTTGAGGCCCAATCAAGGCATCCATGAAAATTATTGTATTGAGCTTGCTCAAAGTAGTTTCTCCCTTGGAGTGCCCTGTGAATTAAAAGTTATTTTGAGTTATTTTTCAAAGTTTATTTTTTTATTCATTTATTTTCTCTAGTTCATAAGTCTGTGCAAAAGGTTCTTCACACTTAGTATTATAGTACTTTCTCAACCTATAGGTATATTTTTGATATTTTTTTGAGCAGTGACTTTCTAGGAGATTTATCATTTACGAGAATATTTTTCCTTGCCTCTATTTTGTACATCTTCATTGCATATTCAAATAAGGGTAAGGACCCCTGTGCCTAACTGTGGGATGTACTTGGGAATAAGCCCTAAAATGATATGTAAGGAGTACCACAAAAAATCCACAGTATTTGGCCCATTCAGAAGACATGCTAGTGAAAAAGATAATTAACCCATCTCAATTGACTAGTTTTCACCCATCAGATAAACCAAGAAATGTCCCTTAGAAGTAAATCCATGACCATAGATTTTCTTGAGAGCTATATTCATTCAAACAACATTGATGGCTAGAGAGACTCTTTAAAGCCCTTAGGCAACCAAATAGACATGTGGCCCATATATAACATAACAATTTAAAAAAAAAATCAATAGAGTGATTACATTTGAAAATAGTTGGTAACCTCACACTTGCCAACAAACTTTTGGCTCAAGCAACTAAGTAGAAATCGGTTTCTAAACAAACAAAAAATAATTTTTTTGTGATATCCCTCCCTCTAAAATTCCATTCATGCTTAAAATTTATTTGAACGCCTAAAATACCATTCTACACATTTTCTTCCTTGATGGTCCATTTCCAGATTCCATCTTTCCTAGCCAAAAAACATTTTTTTTTTTAAAAAGAAAAAATAGTTTTGCAACAAATTCTTTAAATTTTTTCCTCTTCAAAACTTTCCCATAGTGTTCATTTCCATTTTCTACTCCTTTGTCCCTCTTGGACAAAATTTCTAGTTTTTCATTATAGTTTCAAAACTACATTTTTCCTTCATCAATCCTACCCAAGAGGTGCCCAAAAACTAGTAAAGTTGCATTTAAATTTCTAATTGAGTCAAAAAATTTAAAAATGAAATGTTATTGACCACATTTTAAAACACTTTTTTCTATCCCTTGAAAAGAAAAACTGGTTATGGTAGCCATCTGTGTAGGCACAAATATCATGAAAGAATAAATTGCAACATTAAAAACCAAGGTCACTGAGTTAATTGATATGATGTATGGATTGAATTAGTAGAATATCTTTTTTATTAGAAAATTATAGGATTCATCTTCAAATAATAGTTTCTCTTCTATCGACACATCACATGGGCCCAAGCTAGACTTTCTAAGGTTTAATGATACAGATCCTACAAGATGGATATATCAAGTTGAGCAATTCTTCAATTTTCATAATACTTATTTTATGAAAAAAATCATAATTACTTCCTTGCACTTGGAAAAAGAAACACTCCAATGGTACCGATGGTATCTCATGTTGAATTATGAACCTGAATGGAAAACCTTTGGATCTTTACTTCTGGGTAGGTTTGGTCCCTCTACATTTGAGGACATTACAGGATCTCTCATCAAACTCCACTAAAAAATATTTTTTCATGATTATCATAATCAATTTGAGAAAATTGCTAACCACACTAAAGGATTATCAAATGACTTATGCAAGAGTTTTTATTTGTGTCCTTAAATAGCCAATCCATATGGAGGTGAAAATTTTTTATCCCAAAAACATAATGGGCACCTTAAGTCTAGCTAAGTTATCAAAATATAAACTCTTAGTTTAGCATCAAACTATCACTTTCCCACCCATATAGAACACAATGAACTAGTGGCCAATCATAACCACACCAATCAAGCACCTTACTAAGGTAGAGATGTGGGATTTTAAGGAGAAATTATTATGTTATAATTATGATTTAAAATGTGTTAAGGGTTACATGTGAATCACATAAAATCTCTACTTTATAGATCTGGAATCACTACTAGAGTCAGACAACAAGCCTAGTATCTAGGAATTCAAAGATGCTCAAGTAGAAAAAAACCCCTTCAAGGACTCAATGGCTCTTGAGATTCAACTTGAGATCTATCTACATGGACTAATATGTGTTACCATCCATCAAACCATGAAGGTCAAGGGATTGTTTAAAAAATATCCATCTCACAATCCTCATTGACTCTAGTAACACTCATAATTTCGTTGATCCTTAAATCATTAAAGAGGTAGACTACTTTGTAGACCCTTGTTTTAGCTTTGAAATCATTATTTCTAATGGGGGAACATTTTCATGTAAAGGGATGTGTCAAAATGTATATATCATGATAGGTGATTACACTCTTAACTTAGATATGTTTTCCCTACCCTTAGTGAGATGTGTTATGTGCGTGAGTGGCTTGGCACATTGGGACCTCTATGAGATTTGGATGTAATTCACAAATAGTGGCTACATGCACACCATAAAAGGGATATTTCCTAGATCTACCAACATCATCAGTTACCATCGCATGGAAAAGTGTCTAAAAAAAGGCTCATATTGGGTCATTGCCCATTGTACTCTATCCAAATCTAGTTCCCCACTACTAATACCTACCATGGTAATTTACAAGCCATCCTCAATAAACATGCAACCTCTTTTATAGATCTAGTGAATTTTACCCCTTATAGCCTAAAGATCAATACATCCTACTCCTTCTAGGAATCATCCCACCCAACATCTAACCATATCTTTGTCACCATCTATAAACTATTAAAATTGAATAACTAGCACGTGAACTCCTCATGTTTAGAGTTATTTTCCCTAGCACCAAACCATAGCTCTCCCTAGTGTTTCTTTAACACAAAAGGGATGGGTTATGGATGCTTTTTAATGACTTTTGTGCCCTTAACCAGATCACTATCAGAGATAAAATCATAATTTTGGTCATGAATGAGATTCTTCATGAGATCCATGGGCCACAAAAATTATCCAAAATAGATCTTTGTTCAAGATATCATCATATTCATTTGCATGCTGATGACATTACAAAGATAGCCTTCTGCACTCATGATGGTCACTATGAATTCTTGGTCATGCCATTTGGACTTATAAATTCCCCTTCAACATTTTAGGCCCTAATGAATAAAATATCTTGTCCTTTCCTCTATAAATTTATGTTGGTTTTTTTATGATATTTTGATCTGTAGTGACACATGGGCCAAACATATCCAACATCTTAACATGTCATTAAAACTTCTAGTAGATAATAATTTATGTGCCATGTAGTCCAAGTTTTCCTTTGGTCAAGAGGATGTTGAATACTTAGGGAACATTGTTTCAGTTAATAGGGTCCATATGGATTCAAATAAATTAATGTCATGCAACATTGGCCTTGGCCAATAACCCTCAAGATCCTTTATGGCTTCCTAGACCTTATAGGATACTAGCATAAGCTTGTCAAGTATTATGGAAAGATCATGGCTCCCTTGACATCATTATTGAATAAGGATGCATTCATATGGGATGTTGTAGCTGACCAAACATTCATGGCACTCAAATAGGCTATGTGTAGTACCCCGATTTTGGACATACTAGACTTTACCAAAACATTCACCATCGAAAGTGATGCCTATGGCAATAATCTAGGTGATGTACTTATCTTAGAGGGTCATCCTATTGATTTAACTAGAAAAGCCTTTTTTGGATGAAATTTGGCTTTGTCTACATATGAAAAGGAAATGATGTAAATTTTGCATGAAATATGAAAATGCCATCCATACTTACCTGGGAATCATTTTTACAACAAAACCAATAACTAATGTTTGAAATATGTACTTGAACAATGAGTCTCATCATTGACATAACAAAAATGGGTTAACAAATTGATGGGCTATGATTATGAGATCACATAAAATAAGGGTAAAGACAATGTCATGGTGAATTCTCTCTAATGCACATTCGAGGACTAGACATCCCTTTTTTCCATATTTATGCCCATTCTAAATTAGTTTAAATTTGTACACCAAGGGTATGCATATAATCCCTTGTTACAGCATTTCATTCAATAATTGACCACTAACCCCTCTATAGTACCACATTATTCATGGGATGGTAGTTTTATGTGTTACAAGGGTTGTTTTGGTGCTTCCCAATAGCATAAGGCTTCATTAGGCCATATTATATGAATCGATGCTTCTCAATTAATATGACATTCATGATTTCTCAAAACATAGGAGTAGGCATGTTAAAATCTCTTATGGAAGGGTAGGAAATTTAAAATTAAATAGATGGTGGCTAAATGTGATACATGATAACATAACAAAGGTAAAATAATAGTGATTCCTGGCTTGCTTGAGCCAAGACCTTGCCCATTCCTACTAGCATATAGACCAATATTTTTATGGATTTCATTGAGGGGATCCCTAAATCTAGAATAAAAATAGTGATCCTAGTCATGGTAGACCTCATCTCCAAATACAGTCCTTTTTATGCCCTCAACCATATTTATATAGCCTTCACAATTGCACAAGTTTTTTTTTCAATCACATCTTCCACATTCATCGCATCCCTACTTCAATCATCTCTAATTGTTATATAATTTTCACCAGCCAATTTTGGATGGATCTATTATGATACATAGGCACATAACTGAATATGAGCTCTAGGTATCACACCCAAGTAGATGGCCAAACAAAAATTGTCAACAAATGCTTGGAAACATTATTTTGTTATTTTGCATTGAAATAACAAAAATAGTGGGTAAAGTTTCTCCCCTTCCCAAAATGGTGGTACCATACCTCTTAACACATTTATACTAAAATCACTCCATATGAAGTGGTTTATAATCAATCACCACCTGTGGAAATCCAATTTCTAACACTATTGGGATAAAATTACAAATCAAAATGCTATTCTGCAATAATGCACAATCTGGACCAAAAGCACAAAAAATCTTAAATTCATCTGCACACATAACATGTAGGTACCATTTTTTGTCTATTGATCCCTAGTCATGGTAAGACATTTTATAGAATAATTATATTTTCCTAAATCACTTTGAGTCAAATTGTGACCATGTAAAATCTTATAATTTGATAACACACATCATTTTCATGTGTTATTTTACATCTATAATACCTTAACTAGGGTATTACCTTATACACAACTAACACCTTCTTATAATTATACTCTAGTCAAATTACAACTCAGTAAAACAATATTTTTGACTAGGTTGATTAAATGTGCAACAAATTCCAAAAAAATTCCAAGTCACTAAGAAAAAGCATTAAAAAAATTAAACCAAATTAAAATCTTGATGGAAAAACTCATATTCCATTAGTTAATATCAAATATTGAAATATTCAAAATATCAAGAAAATATATGATTTTGCACCCATGCTTAAAGATGTGCAACCTCTTTTCCTATGCAACCTCTTTCTTATGCAACCCCATTCTAATGTAGTGACCTCAAGAATTGAATCCATATGAGGCCATACATATTTGTTTTGATCCAAGGTTTGTAGATCATTCTCTTTTACTCCGAGAAAATTATAAATAGGAGAACCAAAACCATCATTTTTAAGCTTGGGTTATGTAAACTTCCTATGCAGAAATATATTGAACAAGCTTTCATTGAGTAATGTTATCATGAAATAATATTGATAGAGAAGATTTTACTCATTCACCTAATAGAACAAATAGAATAATCTAAGACATTGGTGACTAATATATGACAGAGACTAATATTACACGTCATTGATGAAGAATTAGACACCAAATCAGGGGAAAAGCATGCTTATTGACCACTTTTGGGGGAGAATAGCTACTTGAAAGGTATAGATTATTGTACTTTCATAATTGGATATTTTAATTCATTATCACCACCCCTTGAGGGAGTAGGCTTAACACATTAGTTCTTTATGCTTATTTTGAGATTTATTGACTAATGTATGCGTTGACTTGTTTCATCATTCTATCTCACATTCTGGCACACTTAGTGGGATTGGGAATCTCACACATCATTTTATACCTTTTGATTTATCATTCAAACCCTCTTTTGAGGATACTTTATTCATCTTTTTCTCATTTTTACTTTTTCTCATATTTTATGTATTCTAGACCAAATAACAGAATTAACCTATCATTAGTAAATTCACCCTAAACATCAATGAGAATTCCCTATGGAAGGATGGAATCACTTGAGAAACAATTAGATCACTCACACAAATGTTGGAATTGATAATTGCGTTTTTCTATCTCTATCTCTATGTTTTTCTAAAATGGAAAAATTGACCTAAATATTGGTAGTTTTGACCTATGGAGACATGAGATTTTCAAAATATTAGTGAGATAATCCTAGACCCAAGCTCTAGGTAACTACTAGATTTTTTATTTTTATCATATCAATGAGATCTCCCTACTAATTGGTGATATCATCTTGTTAATCAGTGCGATTGCCATATAGTGTGATTACTTCTCTACGTAATAGAAAAATCATCTTGTTTAATGGTGTTATTACTCTATAAAATGGTGGGATTGACCTATCTTTGAAAAATAGAGAGTTAAAATAAAAAAGTTAAAGTCTATTTTAAAATCCCACACCCCTTGATAGAATTCTAACTCTTTGTTTTTAATAATTAAGACACTTAGCTTATATATTACAACAACCAAAGGAAAATTTCACTTCATATTTCATTTGAGAATTCTAACTGGTTTTTTTCATGTACATCTAAATTTATTTTATTTAAAACTTATTTCCTCTCAATAACGAGTATATCAATTGAATCCAAGAGTGAAATTCAACCTTATTAGTTTCTAGGATAGGACATACACTTTGGTGTTTTTATTGTTCTTGTATACTTTCATTATATTTTGAGTTTAAAAACTATTTTTGTGTGAAACAAAACACTTGTTATACACCATTTATTTTGAATAAAGAGGTGTTATACTAGTCAACTTTGAAACACTTTTGGCATTGTTCAAAATTCAATCCAATCATTTATGTTTGTGTGTCCAAAATAATGTCATTACATTGTTTGTTTGAGTTTAGACTATTTACCACTTTAAAATTTCAATTAATTTTAAATATAAATTAAAAATTTTACCTTTCTAAGTTCTAATCCAAAATTATATTGGTCTACACCATAATGTTACCTACAATGTGCGCTTCGGTGGTTCACCTTTTACACTTTGTTTGAGTAAATTGTGTAAAATTTTCCATTTGGTTTGAAGGTTGTTTTTATATACACATAGCTATTCTATTTTTATTCTAAACTTAGGTCATATTGTATTCACCCACGCTTTAATTTCCTAGACCATTCTACCTTCTTTTCCATGTGCCACCATTGTGCTATCCATTTATTTTTGTCTTTATACTTATGATTTCTTGTGTTAGTTCACATTTTGATCTTTTTAGTTCACATATTAATCTTTTTGATCCAAAATGTTTTCTTCTAAATTTATATTCATAATGTACCATAGTTGTGCTTATATTTTTACAGTATTGACATATTTTTAACTTAAATTTTTGTGTGCTAATATACACCCTAAGTTCCCAAGCTTATTTTACCCTCTTCTAAATTGATGATTTTAACTAATTAGGGTTGATTAATATCATAATCCTTTTCTTATAGATATGTGGCACTACACCATTTCCTTTCCAATTATTGATATAATTATACTTTGTGTTTTTTTGATTAAATAATGTAAAGCACATTTTAAACATTTCTAAAACCAAAATCTAACCAGTTTACAAATTTAAAAATCCATATTCAAACATGAAAAATTATACTCATAGTGGGGTCTCTTATGGCCCTTATTATGAGGAAGAGAATTATTATGATGGAGAAGAAAAATCTATTGTGTTTGATGATATACAAATTATAGTAGGATTTAAACATGGTTATTATGAACAACCTATAGAAGAAAAAGATGAACCTTTCCTCAACTTAATTAAATTAGGTGGTAGACTACCACCAAATTTCCTAATGGAACAATGACACATGCTTGTCTGTGTAGAGGAGCAATATCTCAAGTAACCTCTCACTTGTACTAAAAAAATCAACATTACTACCTATAGTAAAGGAAAATAACAACTTGTAGAGTCCTCCCCAATTAATCATAATCTTGCTTCCAAGATCCAAAAAATTAGTCAATCGTACACTAACCAACTTATTATAGATATAATACGTTATCTAGTTGTGACTTCAATCAACAATACCACTTTTAGGAAGAAAGAATAAATAATAGACAAAAAACCCTTAGTTGATCCTAGATCTATGGTATACCATGGGGATTCTTATAAACAAAACAAACTTCTAAATTATTCACAACATGTTTCACCTAATATGGAGCATACTTTTTTCAACCATCAGGAGACTCCTTCCCCTTCATAGCAACAAGGAACTAAGGATCTATAACAAATTAGGGATATATTACAAAACACTTTAGTGAGTTCACCTCAATCATAACAAGTTTAGTAACAATAATTCCCTTTGGTAAACCAGCAATAAATTACTCAAAATTAGAATAATTATTATAGATCGCAATGATAGATTCTTCAAAATATGTATTAGGCACCTAGGAAACAATAACAAATTTTATTGAACCAACAACGTTAGACCTACTAAAATCAAAGAGTAAGTTAAAACAAAACTTTTGGACATAAGGTTCATATCCCTAACATGACCACACAGCAAGGGTACATCCCACCCTAAAAAAATTATATTTCACAAACAAATGCATCGAACATGCTAGACCAAAAATTGATCAAATAAATAGTCCCAAAACGTGAGATAGGAAACCAAATCAAGAATTACAAGTTTGATTTGATATGTTCATATCCATTTGATGTAAGCATTATTCAAGTCCCCTTTTTCCCCCATTTTAAGGAAATGAAATTGGATTAATACAAATTAAAAGTTGACCCTAGGGAACACATTCAAACCTTTTTTATACTATGCTAAGAGGTAGCATATAATAGTGTTTATTTTCTCCACTCGTTCCTACATAATTTGGTTGGACAAGCTCTAGATTAGCTCATCATTTTACTTAAGGGATCAATGGTATATTTTAATGATTTATCAAAAAAATACGTTAACCATTTATCTTATAACATTGAGCATGAGCTAACAGTGGTTGAATTATACAAAGCCAAACAATGAATAAATTTTTACAACATACTTAAAATGATGGAGATCATTCGCTAGTTAATTTCAACATAACATCCCAGATAAATAGATGGGTGACATGTTTGCATAAAACCTCCATCTTGAAGTAGCTCACAAATTAAGACTCACTTGTGAAAACACTTTAAAATAAATTATTAAGAAGGGAGTGTAGATAGAAGAAACACTTATAACAAATTGGGAGAACCTTTGAAGGTAATATTCCAAAAGCTAGTGGTAAATAATTTAATTATTCGGCATGTACATAAACTATTTCCAAAATAATAACCTAAACCTGATTGGTATCAGGAAGATGAGTTTTGAAATTTATATCATGTAATCGACCATGTGCTTTGTTGATGCATACAATCAAGGCATTTTTTAAGGATTTGAATGAAAGAGGAAAAATTAAGGTAATATAGATAATTTATAACACAATCAATATATCATCATCTTCAAAGACTCATTTAACAAAAATAATCAAAAACAACAATGGAACTATTAAAATCAAGGTCAAGGACAATACCATGAACCTAATTAGTATGTTCATAATCATCATCATAATACCCAAACTAACAATCTGGGTTACAACACCAAGTCATATGATTATAATATCACCATGGAATGTGTTTATAAAAATCACATTATCACCATTACAATCAAAACCCATGAATAACACAATAATTATTGAAGTGTTAGTCTCCCTATTTTAGGCTTAACACCCTATTCTTCAAGTAACATTACACCAAGTTCAAGCAATACCATTGAACCTTGGTTTTTGTGGGTTACTATTTTTAGACCACCAAAATCTTATTCTAATTATAATAAATCCTTACCGAATTAAAATTATTCAATCATAACTAGATGTTCATGAGTTACTCTTCAAGGCCCTTTTCCTTATTACACTACTAAACCCAATTTTAACATTGTGCCTTCTACTTATTCTAATTATAATAACTCCTTGCCAACATGAAATTATGCAATCATAAGTAGACACTTGTGAGTTACCCTCCAAGGCCCTTTTCCTTCTTACAACATTGAACTAAATCTACACTTTTTGCCTTTTGATCTTAAACTAAACATTAGACCAGCCAAGAATAAATCCTCTCATCTTTCTATTGAGAAGCCATATAACATTCAAGACCAGCTAAGTAAAACCTCTATACAATTTTATATCATGGATCTCTTGAATACGTCAAAATGACATGTAACTATATTAAATGACTTCTTTCAATAGTGCATTATTCCCAAAAATATTAACCCTGACCAATTCTAGATACTTGTAGGACATTTGTCTCTAAGCCAAATACTTACATTTGATAAGAGTGATATGTCTTTCATTAATTCAAGCCATAATAACCCCTTATACATTGAAGTCATTATCACCAATCTTAAAATCAAGTGGGTTCATGCAAACAATGGTTCAAGGATGAACATAGTATCAGTAAAGTCAATAAGTATTATGGATATACCACTAATGACATATAAATTGAGACAATCATGATCAAGTCATATGACAACACCGAAATAGAGTCTTATGAGACTATTTATTTTCCAATCATTATTGGGTTTCTATTACATGATACCCTATGTCATGTCATGGATATTGAATTTACATATAATATACTTCTTGGTCATCCTTGGATCCATGAAGTATGAGCTTCCCATCTACCTTGCCTAAGCACCTTAAGTTCCCCCATGTTGGAATTAAGGTAACTATATTGCTGACCTTCATCCCTATCAATACTAAAAACATCTAGAGCCTAAATATCATAATTATAAATATAATCTTGGCTCCAAATTTGTAGCTAAAAATAAGGACATAGTTTCTAAACCACCCAAATATAGTTATATCAACTCTAGTGATCTTGTTTCCACTTCGACCAATCTAATTCTGGTAGAATTTTAAAACCATCTCACAATTGAGGATGTAGGCATTTTCACATATGATTTGAAAGATGCCTTTCATATTAAAAAATTTCACAAATATCCTAAGTCCTATGGTGGACCTAAACCTTCCAAAAACACTTGGAGGCCAAACATGATTTGGTAGAGGAAGAGCATGTAGAAACCACCAATGGTATTTGTACTGGAAATTTCACCAAATCAAGCTAAGGAATCATTTACTGAAGGATATTGGGTATACTCTAATGGCCTTTGAAATTATTTTCAAAATCTAAAGTACCCTATGTCTAATCACATGATGGATAGTTTAAATTATGTAGGAAAAGGTATTTCAGAATTGTTATTAGTTGGTAAACCTACTACGATTCAAGGTCTTAGATTTATACCACCTCAGGGTGACTTCATGTATTTTTATAGTGATTATTCTTTATCAACTAATGAATAATATCTTGACAGTGACACAATATCCCATTATAGAGATTATGATGATCTAGCTGACACTAATCTATTTGAATCTAATTCTATGATGATTATCATAGCAAATTATCCACTTAACCTTTACCATTAAGACCTTATTTATTAGGATCAATAAGATTATATTATACACCTCGATGAAAAAGATTAAAAAATTGATATCTTCAAGTTAAAATATATTTGAGCCACTCGTTGATCAATGAAAAAGTAAAGATAAAGAGAAGCCCTTGAGTGAAAACCTATTTTAGGCACTCTTGGATGGGTAAGTTTGCTCTTCTCCAAAATAAGTCTAGTGTCCACCAAGTCCAGCCTCTACATGTAGTGTCAATATCACATCTGAACAACATAATGTATTTGAACATCTTTCTATATAATTTCTAGAGATATTTTCCAACTAGCCACTACTTAAACAAGTAGACTCATATTTATATCACTATCTAGAGCTTTGGGGCTCACAACTAGAAGATGAAGTAAAAGAAGAGAATCAAGATCAAACATTACCCACTATTCTACAAGAACCATGAACCTAAATGATGAAGGTTATATCTTGATGGCTCCTTCACTTATGATGGATATAGAGATGGTATTTATTTTGGTTAAACCACAAGGGGATTTGATTCCCAAGGCCTTTCATATTTGTTTCAATTTCACCAATAATATGGCTGAGTATGAAGCTCTTGTTGTAGGACTTCATATTACAATATAGTGGGATATATGATAGTTAATGGTTTATAGGGATTTTCAATTTATCTTTATAAAACCACAAACTAATATCAGACTTAAGATGAAAATATTTTACCCTACAAGCATATTATAGACAATATCAAGTCCCATTTTAAGTCCCTACAGTTTGAACAAGTGCCATAGGCCAACAATAGCTTAGCCAATGTAATGGAAACAATTGGATCCCTAATACAAATCATTGTTAGTGATATAGAGTATCAATTTTTTATTGAGAATATTTTATAGCCTACTCATAAATTTTTATATTCAAATATGGTATGTACAATCGTTTGTCCCAATCTCCCTCCTGAATTCCCTTGGTTTTAAGACATTTGTAACTATTTCCATGACCATGTATTCCTTCTTGACCTTTCACACAATCACTAGATAATATTCCTCCATTTCCTAACTGATTATACCCTCCTTGGTAACATGGTTTATTGTAAGGTCTTTAATTGAATGCATATTCAATATTTATATTTTGGAGAAGTAAAGCTAGCATTTATGGAGTTCTATGAAATAATGTGTGGGGCCCAATTAAGTGGTGTAGTCCTAGACAAGAAATTATTTAGAATAGGGTATTATTCACCTTAGATGGAAATAAATGCTTATAATTATGCTATGAGATGTGTTTCCTACCAAAAAAATGGTAAGTTAATACTCGCACCTTCTTTACCGCTATATTTGATCACTACACCATGGTCATTCTCTACATGGGGCCTCGATCTCATCGATAAAATAAACCCAACCTCTTTTAATGGCCACAAATGCATTATCATTGCTACCAATTATTTTACTAAGTGGATTAAGGCCATTCCTCTCACTTAACCAAGAATCATATCTCCAAGTTTATCCATTACTATATCATCTGTCGATATGGTATCTCAGCTCGTATTATATCCAATAATGGTGGCTCATTTGTGAACAAAGATATAAAATCCATTTTTACCATGTTTAAAATTAAACACAAGAATTCCACACCATATAAACTATAAGGCAATGATCAATATAAGGTGTCTAAAAAGACCACTATCACAATCCTCAAGAAGATTGTTAATGACACTAGATTTAATTGCCACTTTCAAATATTTACCACCCTTTTGGCCTATCAAACTAGTCAACACACTCCTATAGGAGCCAATCCATATTATTTAGTCTTTGGCACATAATATATTATCTCAATCAACATCGAACTACCTTTATTGTGGGTTTTTTTGGATCATATTATTGATAATGAAGATTATATAGTTTATATCTTGCAAAAGCTATAACTTATTAATGGAAAGTATTTAGATTCCCAAGATAACTTGTGATCATATAAGAATAGATTGCATCATAGCTATAAAAAACACATTCTTTCTTGAGAGTATAAATAAAACTAATGCTCAACGTAAGAAGGGTAAGTTTCAACCCTATTGGCTATGTCCATATGTGGTTACAACAAACTATAGATTAGGGGAATATAAATTAGCTAATATAAATGGATAAGAGCTCCTAAAACACATGTCTATTGTACACCTCATGAAGTTATATGCTTGAAAACCTTTCTTGAACAATTGTCTACAAGAGCCCTTGCTTGGGGGCAACTTGCATTGAAGTTTATTAATATTCCATCATGATTATAACCTATACCATTTCACCATGTACCATTCCATTTTTGACCATTGTAACCTAGACCATTAAATTTTGGACCATTGTAACTCTAGACCATTTCATTCTAGACTGTTGTAACCCTATACCATTTCATTATGGACTGTTGTAACTCTAGACCATTGTCACTTGGATCATTTATGTTTCACTAAACTAATTATACTTTCACTTGGACCAATGTAACCATCACAATTATACCCAATACCAATTATGATCATGACTATGACTAACAGGAATTCTAGACACATTCTACACCCATTCTACAAAATAGTTTTGTCAGGTGAGTATTTGTAGTTTCTTTCACATACAAGTGTATAAGGGTATGTCAGCACATGTTTTTTGCCTAATGGATGGTTCCTTGGGATTTATTCGCTGCTATGTCTCATTCTATTTTTACTACTATTGGGTAGTCATTTTTGCCTTAATATGATCACAAAAAGGCCATTGCAATTGGTTTTAGCTGTTATTATAACTCCTATCGATAGATATGTATCTCTTCAACTAGGTAGTTCCTTGTACATTTATTCATATACCCATTATAGTGGACTTAACTATCATTTGATATATTACCTATGGACATGCATATCCTCAATTAATTTGTTCATTTTAATTTTTTTCATACCATGTTTCTATTGCTTATTCCAAAAACACAAAAACATTAGAAGTTGATATGGTAAAATACCAACAACATTACATTGAACCTTTTTTTATTATGATCATGAGTAGTCTTGTTATTTTCTAATAAACCTTAGCCATGATCTATCCATTTTACGAGAAACATAAGCCACTCTCTCATTATTTCTTTATCAAACTAAACCATACTCTCATCATTTTGTAAGCAACCTAAGCCTTATGCTCTTGCCATTTTTGAAGCTACCATTATGTGTGGATTATTCATTTGAAATCAATTCATTACTGAACCCTTTGGCTTTTATTATTCTCTTGATATTTTATGAACACTTTCAATTTCTTATCCTTAGACATAATAAACACTCTAAACCACCAATTCGATTCCTTTGTGAATAATTGTGAAATGCCCTTTAGTTTGGTTTTAGTCTAAACCATACTTTCACACTTCTGCATCTTTTTTTGTTGACACTTTCATAATTGTGAATGTCATCCCTCTCTTATAGACTCTCACCATTTTTTGATACCATTCCCATATTTCTTCTGCATCATATTCATGTTGCCTTATCATCAATTTTCTTCTATCCAATATCCTGGGAGAATGACATTTGGCCTGATGTTCATGTTGGATCTTGCATCCATGTAAATATGTAGGGAGAATCTATTTACCTACTACATCTAGAGTCATCTCAGATACCCATTTCATTTCTTTTGTTCCACTCATTATTTTTATTTGTTTCATTGTATCCTATAGCCTAAAGCCATTTTTTATTTCTCTTGTTTGTGTGTCATTATTTCCACATATATTAGGAACAACTTTGTCTCTATTATTCACATGTTATTATACCAATGTCATTGTCACTTACCTTAAGGGTCACCCTATTGTACAACATAATACCTCTATTAAACTTCAATGAATAGTTTGTATTTTTTATACCCTAACATTGTGATTAACCATTGTTTATGTTTGCTAGTTCTTGTGTGTCTAGAATAATTTGCTTACTACATATTATTTGCTTTGGATTGTTTGGTTTATTTTCATTGTTATTTATATTTTTATTTATTTTTCTTAGTGTTTTGTTTCACTTTGTTTTGTATACATTTTTTTTTATTGATGTTTTTGTTGTATAATTCTTCTTTTCTTTTGTATTGTTGATTTGTGCTTTTATGTGTTTTATTTATCTTCTTACTCCTTTCTTTAGGTTATTTGTTTGATCTGTTGTGTTTGAATACACTTCAAAAAAAAATTGAGTCTACCCTTACCATGGACTTGACTTGTTTATGCTTATATTTCATTTTTTTAAATTATTTTTTTATTTTTAAGTACTCCTTATTACTATGTGGGTCTTGATTATTCCTATCTTAATTATAGGTTAGTTATTAAATTTTCCTTTCTTTGTTTTGTGTTTTTTTTATGTTTTATGTACATTCTTGTTATTAATTAAATCTTGATAATTCATATCTTGATTCTGAGATAGTTACATTTTGTATTTTACCTTCTTTTCATCTTTTTTATTTTCTTAGTTTTGTTTAAATGTAAATAGTTGAAGCTTTTTCTATTGGTAATTTTTATCATTATCCTTAGTTACAGATATTCATATTTTAAACCAGTCAATCACATATGAGATACAATTTTATTATAATTTATTCATACTTATGAGGCATAATTTCCTTTATGTATAGTAAAAACCAAGTGATCCAAAGTTTAATAGTCAATGTATCATTGAAGAACATTTCTAAACACACTATATTGCATATCTGCTACTTAAGAAGGATATCATAAACATAATTGAACATTGGTCCATATTTCTTTAATTATTAATTACTCATTCCATTTTCTCTCATTTTTGGGTGAAATACATTGTCCTAAGGTCCATTTGGAGTATGTAGGCATGCTTAGATACATGATTTATCTTTGGTTATCTCAACCACCATTATTCCTCAAACCATCTATGTCATCACTTTATGCATTCTAATATGCTTATTTTTTGGGGGTTTCTTTAGTAATTAGACCCTCACATATAATTTTTCACCCACTCATATTTAATATATGAAATAGGTTTTATCCTTGATCTATGCTTGCCAATTTTACCTACTCGGGAAAACTCAATTATCAGTCGTCAAAATTAGCCCTCCTAGGGCCAAATCATTTTTCAGTGGTCAAATCAGCCCTCCTAGGGAAAAATCAATATATCAGTTGACCAAATCCACTCTTCTAGGGCACATTATTAATTCATTGACCTGCTTTCTCTTGAGGAATGCTCTTATTATATTTTTATTATAATTTCAAGATCTACAATTTTTCCCCTCATCTTGGAAATTCAAAGTATGGAACTTATTTTTAAAATTATTCATTCCCTAAGCTCACAAATGCATCCCTAGTTTGGGTATGTCAAAGAGTTTCAATTCTATTTTAGAGATGCATTCTTCCCACTTCCCCCTCCATTAGAGCCCATTATATTTTATTTTCATTTTGATCATTGGTAATCAACACATGCAAGCATTAGTTAATATGGATTTAATCTCATCCATGGGTTAATTTCACTCTTTCTCTCCTTTTTGAGAGTCCTTCCCTCTCTTTCATAATCGCATATCCTCTCTATGGGGCATCATGGGTCACTAGTTGTATATTCAATCATTACCTTCCAACTTCTTCTGAATGACTTTTTCATTCTTTAAAAAGTCATTGTTTTATTTAATTTCTTGCAACACCTTCTCAAATAATGGCTAAATGTAGACATTCAATTCCTATCTCTATTATGTTAAAATTTCAAATTAGAAGGATATTCCACAACAAGGCATAATCTAGACCAAAATCACTAAAATGCAAAAAATTCATTTGCATACATCAGGTATAGGTATTGATTCTTATTTATTGATCCCTGATTAGAGTAATATATTTTATTGAATCATTATATTTTATAAAATCACTTTGAGTAAAATTATGACCATATAAATGGCATCTTGGACTAATAAAATATTCTAATTTTCCAACACACATCAGTTGCATATGTTAGTTTGCATCTAAAATAGATTATTTAGGGTATTACCCTATATGCAACTAACCCCTTCTTTAATCATACTCCATTTAAATTTTGACTCGGTAAAATCACAATTCTAACTAGGTTGATTAAATGTGTAACAAATTTCCAATGAATTACATAACCATTAAGAAAAATCATTAAGAAAATTAAACCAAAACAAAATCCTAATGGAAAAATCAATATTCTATTAGTGAATATCAAATATTCATATATTCAAAATATTAGGAAAAGAGTGTGTACCCATGATTTCCCATGTGCAACCTCTTGTACTATCTAACCTCTTTCCTTTCTAACCCCATTCTAATGTAGTGACCTCAAAAATTAAATCCATATGAGGCCACACATCTATATTTTGATCCAAGGGTTATAAATCAGTCTCTTCCATTCCTAAAAATATATAAATAGGAGAGCTAAGACCTTCTTTTTAAAGTTCCAATTATGTAAGGAGTTGTAAAGCTTCCTCAATCATTTCCCCCTTTTCCAACACACACAAACCTTTGAAAAAACCCATCCAAATAATACTCTCTCTCTCTCTCTCTCTCTCTCTCTCTCTCTCTCATCTCTCTCTCTCTCTCCTCTCTCTCTCTCTCTCTCCTCTCTCTCTCTCTCTCTCTCTCTCTCTCTCTCTCTCTCTCTCTCTCTCTCTCTCACACACACACACACACACACACACACCACACACACACACAACTCTCTCCAACCTTACAGACTTGACCAAAATCATTTCCTAGACCTAGAAAAGGCTTTTGCAAGCTCCTAGGAAATTATTACCCCTACCGACACTAGTCACCCAACTAATATCGATCACACTTGCTCATCAACCTTGACGGCTTAACTGATTTCAGCAACTATGGATTTTTAGTAACCTCACTAAAACATACCCAAACAAATTCCAAAATACAAAATAAATATACCACCTGCATTATATTACTCTCTACTACACTTAGGTTATGAACAAAGGTAACATATCTCTCTTTTACTCTCTCTTTTCCTCTCTTTGCTATTTATTACTCTTTTGTTTCTCAAAAGTGGACTATCATCCCTAAGGAAGTTTGACACTTTTTGGAACAAGCACATAGCTTGGTATCCCACTCATATATCTAATAACTAGTATTTTTGTGGTAGTGTTTTCTAACTTGTAGGTAGACCTCCCTAGCCAAAGAGTATTGCTCACAATGTTTAGATACAACGCATAAACCAATCCGGGTTCATTCTAATCACTTATCCCTATCCTTCTTCTTTGTTTTCCTTTAGAAATGAAATAGACACAAATTTAGTGAAATACCTATTATAAGAGAAATAGGCATGATGAAATAAAATTTATGATGAATCAGATTGATCATTTAACAAAGATGCTTGAGAAAGACAACATCAATGTCCCTAATTCAATCAAATCAAGCTCATCATCATATTAATTTTTCTAAGGTAGAATAAAGTAGTAAGATAAAAGGTAAGGGAAATACCCTTATTGGAATTGCATCTGAGCCATCCATGTGGTTGATTGATTCTGGGGCCTCACATGACATGGATTTTTCACGAGACTTGTTCTCATCCTTAGATCCATCTTATATGGCATCTATTATGATAGATGATGTCACTTATTTTTAATTTTTTGGGAGAGGATATGTTGAAATTAAAAATGGAATATTAAAAAATGTCTTATATTTTCTATCACTATCAACTAATCTCCTATCTGTTTATCAAATCACCCACATTCGTTCAAGTAAGAAAGTTGAGTTTACTCCAAATTTTGTTGTCACTAAAGAGTTGCATAGTAATAATATAGTGGCCTTTGGAAAAGTAAATCACCAATGAAGGTTGTACACCTTCTCAAATTTTTCTATTGATTACCCTTCTACTTCATTACTCACCTCATTTTGATGGGGTGAGTAAACTATGGCATGATCTATTTGGCCATCTAAACCATCAGTACGTGGAACAACTCAGTCGACAAGATATGGTAATAAGGTTGTCGCATGATAATTTTTTATGGTATTTTTGAAGGTTTCATGCTTGGTAGACATCTTGAAGAGAAATATGACAAAGGCAAATCATAGAAAGCCACTTAAATTTTGGATCTAATTCATATTGATGTTTCTGGACCATTTCCAAAGCCTTCATTAAATAGGGCTAGGTACATGCTTACCTTCATATATGAATTCTCTAGGTATACTTGGGTGTATTTTATTCAACAAAATTCTAAGGTGTTTGACCATTTTAAGGATTTCAAGCCTCTTATTGAGAAATAGTCATGGAAAACCATTATCATTTTTTACATGGATAATGGTGGTGATTATGTTAGTCATCACTTATACTTAAAAAGGGATTGATCTACAATGAACAATTCCATATAGTCTTCAGTAAAATGGTGTTTTATAATGTAATAATAGATCTTTGAAGGAAATGGCAAACTGTATGATAAACTCCAAATCACTTACACCATAATATTGGGTAGAAGACATTAATTGTGCTTGCTATATCCAAAATCATATTCCTCATAAAGAATTGGAAAGGATCACTCCTTTTGAAGCTTGGAGTAATAAAAAAACTTGAAATTGAGCACTTTAAGGTATTTAGTTCTCAAGCTATGGCTCACATTCCTAAGAATAAATGTAAGGCCATGGAATGTTAGAGCAAGATTGCATATTTGTTAGGTATGTAGAAGGTGTTAAGGGATATAGGATTCTTCATCCTGCCAAACATGATTTGTTCATTAAGAGGAGTGTACACTTTCAAGAGGGTCCATAAGACTCCACACTCAGCACTTCTCCCTCCTCTTTGGAATCTCTAAGATATGATGACAATTTAGATGATTCTGATCATATAGATCATATACCTATTGATAAAGATTCTTCTTCCAGTTTAGATGATGAGGATAGTGATAGAGATTCACCTCATTCCATTCACAATCATATTTTTGAAGTTGAAAAATCTCCACTTGGGTCTCTAACTTTGGGTCCTCTTTGGGTTAGACAAAATCTAAAGAGTACGAAGGATTGGGTTGGGGATCCATAAGATGTTATATTGACTCATTCACAATTTTAGGGTGTTCCACATGTTTTCATTACTTGTGCTTTTAATCCATAGTAATTTCATGAGGCATCTAGCATTCTTCAGTGGGAAACAACTATGGATCAAGATTATAGTTCCTTAATTAGGAACCACACTTGAGATCTAGTACCCCTTTCGTAGGGAAAGAAACTTGTTCAATGTAGGTGGATCTATTGAACAAAATTTGTAGCGGATGGTTTGGTAGAAAATTTCAAATCATGATTGGTATCAAAAACATTTTCACAAGCTTTTAGCATAGACTATACTGAAACATTTTCTCCAGTTGCTAAAATGAATTATATTCAACTCACTCTTTTCATTGTTATAACTTATCATTAAGATGTCTATCTAATGGATGTGAAGAGTGCATTTATTCATGGTGACCTTGGGTAGGAGATATATATGGAGAAGCTGCAAGTTTTTTTTAATGATTCTTAGTGTGTAAACTTCAAAAATATATATATGGCCTCAAATAGGCCCTTCGAGCTTGATATGCCAAGATGGATCCATTTTTTCTCATAGTTGGTTTCACTAGATGCAATTCTGATTTGAATGTCTACATCTTATGGTAGGATAATTCACTCTTGATTCTAGTTCTATATATGGATGACCTATTGATCATATGGAGTTATTCATCTTCCCTTACAGTAGTGAAAACTAATCTTAATGATAGATTCTCCATGACTAACTTTGGTTTATTATATTACTTCCTTAGTATTGAGATTTCACAATTTGACTCCAGGATTACCATTGCACAATCCAAGTATGCTCTTAATTTTATTCAAATAATTTCACATGGATTCTTGTAATCCAGGTCTGACTCCCTTTCTTTTTATAGTCAAATTTAATACTGAGTGTTATTCTCCATTGGTTGATGCGACCTTGTATCGATAACTAGTTGGTAGCCTCATCTATCTGACTCACACTAGACTTCATATTTCATATGTAGTGGACATGGTCTCTAGGTTTATGCAAACACTGCATGAGTTGCACTAGAAAACAACAAAATGGATTCTCCACTACATTCAAGGTACTAAAGTTTTTTGGATTCACTATGGAAAAAAATTGATATTAACTTGATTGGGTACCTAGATTAAAACTAGGCTAGTGATATTTAGCATCATAAGTCTACTTCAATATATAGTTTTTGACTTGGTTTAGGATCTATTAGTTGGTCTAGAAAGAAGAAAAATGCTATTACTTTATCATCTACTGAGGTTTAATATAGAGGGGATATCAATATTGCTATTGAAGCTATTTGGATTCAAAGGCTTCTTCTTAATTATGGTATACAGTTCAAGTGACCCATAATCATCTTTTGTGATAACCAATGCACTATATAGACATAAAAAAAATTGGTCCAACATCAATGGACCAAGCACACCAAGATTCATATACACTTCATTTAGGAGCTCATTCATGGACAGGTCATTGATCTTAATTTTTTCTAGACTACAGAGTAGATAGTTGATATCTTCACCAACCCCTTCACTAAGAGTAATTATATTTACTTACACACTCTTCTTGGGGTATGGGCTACATCAACATCATCTTTAGGGGAGGCCTTCTATTCCTCTCTCTCTCTCTCTCTCTCTCTCTCTCTCTCTCTCTCTCTCTCTCTCTCTCTCTCTCTCTCTCTCTCTTTTGGGGGGGGGGGGGAGTTTTTTCCTAAGGGTTTTCTCCTTTTACTCCACTTTGTGAGATTTTCACTATACTTAGGTACCTCATCGGGCCATGTTTTCAAGAACCAATTTTGTTTATGCACCTAATCTATGCTTAAGGGGGTTGTTAGTGTAGGATATTATTTTCCATGTATTTATTATTATGGATTATTCTTAAACATCTATTCAACTTACTTAGGTGTAATATTGAGGTCACGTAGGTTTCATAATAAGGTAATTAATGTGTACATTTACAAGTGAAAATTGTAGTCAAATTGATGGGTGAGGAAATATTTGAAATTTAGCGACTAATATTGAAATATTACACTTGGAACACATCAACTATTTGGCAATTATTTTGTGTTCAAATTACCAAATGTATTGGCTATACACCTCCATTATAACTATAAATATGCCTTCCATCTAATCTATTTGCAATGAGTTATGAATGCAATATTATTATAATTTTACTCTATTTTGAATGGAGTTTTGTTTTTATTTGCTTGTTGATGTTGTTGATTTCACCTTTGAAATAAGGTTGATCTTATCTCTTCTACACCGCACAATGGAGACTCCTATCTTGCTATGGGTCTAACAAAACTAAGGGGAGAATCTCTAGATAAGGGCTAGCTCCGTTTGATGCATCTCTAAAGTCTTTTAATACTACTGCTAAAAATGGGGGGGGTGAAAATAGAGAAAGATACAACCAAAATAAAAACTAATCTAAGTGGTGATGCACCAAATGATTTTTATCTACTCAGTTATTCACACTTCATAATAGAAGAGGGTAGACATACACATTATCTGGTGAAAAGACCAGAATGTAGGGAGCTTTAACAATGGGCTTAATGAAGACACATAGAAAATGAACTTACCACAGTCACTGTAGAAAACACATTATCTGATAACCCTTTTCTATCTCTATACTCTAGATGCAACACTTCCTATTATACTACAGAAATGGTGCTTTGTCTACACTAGGTGTGTTGGTGTCAACTTATGAAAGCATCAGGCTAAAATGACTGAACACAGAATTAATACATAGACACACTCAAAAGCATAGGTAGTCAGATATAGGTAAAACACATTCTTATTGATCAAAGGTGAATTTTGGAAAGGCTTCACCTTAAAAAATGAGAGATATCTTTCTCCACTTGAGAGGTTAAAATATAGAGTGAAAAAGAAGACTATGGCACCTCTTTCAATAAGTGGCCCATGCTGCATTGAATACATTGGAAAGAGGAAGTCCGGTGAAGGAACCATGATAGGGCAGTCACAAGACTTGATTTTGGCATTTAAATCATATTAAATGTCTCTTCAAAAGTATGGGTTGCTTGATCCCTTAAATGGCAAGTCCACTCCTATTTATGAAACTTATGTGACTGACTGCTCATCCATCCTCAAATGAATAAAAGTAGGCCATGCCATTGAATGCTTTCACTCTTTGATAACCACTTGGTGGAGATTGTTTCACCTGCAATAATAACTTCTCCAACTAAGACCTTCTTTTGCCACTTGGATTACTTAACTCATGTCTATGCTTGGTTGGGTGCATCTTTTAGAACATTCCAAATGTTATCATATGTGTGCATGGCTGTGTTCTAGATTCTGTATTTTGTTTCCCTTTTCCTTGCTATTTTTTGTCACTTTCTAGCAATTTGAGCTCTCTCAGGCTATTCTTCTCATCTTTGGTTAGCTCTTTGGGCTCCTTTCTCAATAGGTCACTGAGTTTACTCGAGTTTGTGCCATGAGCCTTTGGCCGCTTATCACTGAGTTTACTTAGGTCTATCCTTTGCTTAGCTCGATCCTCATCCCACTTTAAGATGATGTCACCTTTAGAGAAGCCTTTTGACAAGGATTTATTGTCAAAGTGCTTCTTCATTTGCTACTAACGCCAGTCATAGAAACCATGGCTTGGTCCTTTTTCCCTTAAAGTTCCATCAATTCACATAGCCTAACCTCCATGTTATTGCCTTCTTCCAATTATAGCTGGTGAGTAATATCCAAGGCTAGCAATTCAAGTGAAATAGGAATTCTAGATTCTCTTCCATATAGAAGCATGTATGGTGAATTCCTAACTAACCTCTTTGTAATAACCTTGTCTACCCACAAGGCTATTTTCAACTTGGCATGCCAAGTTATCTGATTCTCCTCCTTTATCCTTCTTATAATTCTGATCAGATTCTTTTTGGTGGACTCAGCCAACCCATTCCCTTATGGGTAGTAGTTGGAAGAAGTGCTAAGATATATGCCATATCCCAACACCCATTCACTCATTCTAGTTCCCAAGAAAGCCAATGTGTTATCTGAGATGATGGTAGCTGGGACTCCAAACATTGTTACCAAGCCTTCATAAAAATCTAGGACTACATTTTTGTTGGCCTCCTTCAAAGCAATAGCTTCTACCCATCTCATGAAGTAGTCTATTATGATTAAGACCCATTTGTGGCTGGCACTAGAGGGAGGGTTGATCATCCCTATGAAGTTTAGGCCTCATTACATGAATGGTTATTAGACTTGAATAAGATATAGAGGCATTATATCCAGCCATTATTTCTCATCAAAAAACACACACTTCTATAACTTTCATACCCAGGCATGAGTGTCTCTAAATAAAGTGGGCCAGAAGTAACTAGGTCTCATAATCCTTGCAGCTGTAGGCTTAGGAGCAAAGTGACCACTAGCTAGGCCATCATAGAACTTAGATAGTACCCTGTCGACCTGACCTATGTCTATCCACCTCAAGAGTACTCCTAATAAGTCTCTTCTGAGTAATACCCCATCAATCAAGACATAAGGGAGATATTGGAGTCTAAAATATATCCTCTTAGTCCTATCAAGGCCCTATGAGCACTCACCAGTGAGAAGGAAATGTTTCATGTTTGATGCCCAATCCTTCATTATTATTGGTTATTCTATTATAGCTTCATCACATATTAGCAAAATGCCTTCTTTTTATTATTTAAGGTCTACATCAAGGTGTTCACACTAGCCTTTTCCCCTTACTAGCTTGGTGGTTTTGATGTCCATGTCATATTCCATTATTTTGGTGATCCACCCGCTCTCTTTTCATTTAGATCACAACTGATCAAGAATTCTTTGACACTAAGATGTGGCACCATGAGATGAACCCTACTATTAGACAGCATATGTCTAAATTTCTTCAGAATTTGTATGACCATAAAGACTTGCTTCTCCACATATGTTTACTTGATCTCAAAACCTTCTAGACCTTGGCTAAAAAATGCAAGTGGCTATTCAAGGTTATCATCATCTGCTTGGGTAATTACAGTAGAGATTACCTCTTCATTTCTAAAGGTGTAGAGGTTGAAATCCTTAGTGAAGTTAGGACTGACTAAGGTAGGATCTTAGTTGATATCCTTTTTTATCTTTTCAAAACTATCATTCCTTTGTGTTATCCATGCAAATTTATCATCTTTCTTCAGCATGGAGGTTAGTGGCTTGACTATCTTGACAAAATTTGGGATAAATATCCTAATGAAATTTATTTTGCCAAAGAAGCTTTATAGACCTTTCTTATGCTTAGGCAAGGATAGCACTAGGATGAAGTGAACTCTTTCTAAATCAATGGTCAAGCCCTCTTTCAAAACAATATGGCCAAAGAGTTTACCTTCATGGACAGTGAACACACATTTTTGAAAGATTTGCCTAAGGTGTTTCATATGTTGGACTGATTCCTTAGAAAATACTATCACATCATCAAGATAGACTAGTACAACATTATTTATCAGGCCTTGAAAATCCATGTCCATGGCTCATTGAAAAGTGGCTCTAACATTGGACAGTCCAAATGACATTTTTCGGTAAGCAAATGTCCGCCACTTGGTAGTGAAGGCTATCTTGTATTGATCACATTCTTGTACTAAAATTTGATTGTACCCTGAATACCCATCCAGGATGGAGAAACATCACTTCCTATCACCATTTGGAGGATCTACTCCATACTTGAGAGAGGATAGTGGTCTTTCAATGAGACTCTGAACACACATCTCTTTGGGTTAAGAGAGATATTAAACTCTCTACACCTCTCAAAGATTTTCCTAAGGTGTTTCATATGTTAGCATGTTTCCTTATAAAATACTATCACATCATCAAGATAGACTAGTACAACATTATTTATCATGCCTTGAAAAGCCATGTCCATGGCTCATGGAAAAGTGGCTCCAACATTGGATAGTCCAAATGGCATTTTTTGGTAAGCAAATGTCCCCCACTTGATACTGAACGCTATCTTGTATTGATGACAATCTTGGACTAAAATTTGATTATACCCTGAATATCCATCCAGGATGGAGAAACATTTGCTTCCTGTCACCATTTGGAGGATCTACTCCATACTTGAGAGAGGATAGTGGTCTTTCAATGAGACTCTATTGAGGTCTCTAAAATCTACACATAATTTTATCTCCCCATTCTTTTTTCTGGTAGGAACTAGATTGGCTAGCCAAGAAGAGTGTTTGATCAGAAATATGATCCTAGACACAATCAGCTTGGTGAGTTCCTTCCGCATGAGAGGCTCAATCTTTCAGTTGATAGGCCTTTTATTTTTTTTGATGGGCTTGGCACCTTCCTCCAGATCAATGGTATGTTAGGCCAAACATGGGTCAAAACCCTTCAAGTCGCTATACTCCTAAGCAAAGACATCAACAAATTCTTGGCATAACAAGATGAAATCTTGCCTATCATGATCTATACATACCTTCCCCAGTGAAATAAACCTATTCTTGAATATCTCAACCTTTTCATAGTTTTCTTTCTTCATTGTGATGCTTGCTTTGTCATTTTTCAATTGGTCAGCCTCATTGAAGATACTTTCCAGAGTTACCAAGCCTTTGGGAAGTTTGTTATTCTTCAGCTAAATAATTTAGCTGCCATACTGTTGTTGTAGTTTGGCTTAATTTCTAGAGGAAAATTCAAACTCTTGTAACAAGAAGAGTGCTATCTATTAATTGATGTCAAACACCTACCAGTTGGTGATGTTATTAAGTATGGAGGGTCTGATTACCACTTTTAATTGGTATGGACTACTATCTTAGCTTATCTCCTTGGCGATGTCAAATTGAGCACCAACTACTGCTAGTCTATCAGCTTGTTTATTCTACTCTTCTGGAATGGATGTAATATTGAAAACAAGGAAATTCTCCACTAAGTCCCATACCATGTGTTTGTAGGACATAAGAAACAAAAATTTTGTCAAATTTTGGCCTCTCACCTAATTTACAATTAACTCACTATCCCTAAAAACCTATAGCTCTTTAATTCTTCTTTTCCTTTCCCACTCCCAACCATGGATGAGAGATTCATACTCTAGAACATTGTAAGTACAAGAAAACTAGAACCTAAAAGTTGAGAAGTATTTCACTTGTGAGGGGGTAATTAACACTACTCCACCACTAGCACCCAATTTGCTTCTTGAGCCATCAAAGAAAAGCTGCCATAAACTCAATATTTATTGGTTTTCTTTCATCAAATTGGGTAGAAGAGTACCCTTTTTGTGCATGCAATAGATTCCAAGACCTGCCTCCTCTATGAATTTGTCTAGGTCATGTTCAAAGTTGTCACTTCCCCATTTATCTAAGAGCATGTTAGCAACTCCTTCAAGAGAAGAGGGTGGAGATTGATCCACTTGGAATTATTCTTCATTAATAATGGCATAGTTGACATTCACTACTTTGAGTGAGTATGACTCCAACTTAATCTTAACCTTAGTTCCATATTTGGTTCTAAAAACCCTGTAAGACCAATTTGTTGCTAAGTACCCACCTATTTTGGATGTGAAATCCATGGACAAGTAAATGGAAAATTAGGGAAGAACATCTAGCACCACCACATCATGTGGAACTAATAAAGCTGGATAGGCATGGAACATCAAGTTCAAGCCTCTCACCACTCCTATTGTCTTAGCTAGTGATCCATCTAGCTACAAGACTCCCTTGGTAATTTCTTTATATTTGAGTCCTAGTTTATCCACTATAAATTATGACTAGGAAATCTCCTATGACTAAGGATAAATAGAAAGGGGGAACCTTTTCTTATTTCTTTACTTGGCATGATATTGAGGGGTGCACATTCATGATCAAAATGTTATCAGTTCTTATTGGGACAGTGTGTTCATATAGCTCGTGTAACTCCTTCTGGAGTATGTCTTTCCATCCTAGCCATGCTAATAAATCCCACAAAGAGATATTCACATGTAACTTCTTCATCTAGTCCACCATGTTGATCTGAGGATTCATACCCTTTAATTTTTATTTAGAGGTGTTTGCAGCCTGAGGCACAGGCTGAGGAGCTAAGGGCGCAACTAGTGTCCTATAACATGGAAATTATTGGTTCATATGTGATGAGGAAGATGTTGTCGATGTCTGGGTAGCTTCTTGAGCTTCCTCCATATCTCTCCTTTTGGACCTTGTGTTGGCTGCAACATAATCACCTTGGTTGTTCATACTATCCATGTAGTTGAATTCACAAAATTCACCTTCCATGTGATTCATGAGAGTGGAATCAGGTTGAGCCTAATCGCTGCCCATGCCAAATTATACTGACATATCAGAGCTTAGGAATTAGGTGGTATGATTATTTTATGCATTCATATATTGACTCAGTGTCTCATTTGTATAAGCAACCTAATCTTTACCATATCCTAGGGGTGAGCAATTTGATTGATCCTATACCAGATTATTTTGAGCAGGCACAAGAGCCATGGAGGATGAAGGAACACCTAGATTATACCCTTGATATGGTTTGGCTTATGCAAACTGACCTTGTCCTTAATTATAACTTGAAAATGGGGTCTACTTGCTTGTTTGAACTATTGATATCTTTGATTTAGCTGATAGTTTTGAGCTTGTTACCTTTTGAGAGCCCCCAGTTTGTTGGTCATGCTTTACAACAAGCTATTAACTTCATGAAGGTCGTTGGCTGAAGTAGCAGTCAGCTTTTCTATGCCAAGAAAAAGAGCTAAAGTGGGTATAGTAGTCTGAACTGGAGGTGGAAATTTAGGAAAGAGTGACATATGGGGATGAGGGGATATCTTTCTCACTTGCACTAGGCAATTTTTAGTGGCTATGGTTATTTCACAGGTAGTTCATAGCACTTGTCCTCCCATGTACTGTATCATGACAACAATGTCACTATTCAAATAATTTAAATAACAGAGGAAGGCATAGCTTGGGGTCAGTCTCACCAAAATGGGGATTCTATCTTAGGTCTTTTGAAACTTGGTTTTGAAATTTTGCAAGAATTCATGTGGAGCTCTTTGCATGGTGGTTATCTACTCAGCAAGTGAGAGGTGCTCACTCTTCTCCTTGAATCTATTTGTCAAGTGAATGCCTAGTTCATTCCATGTGATGACTGAATTCATTGGCAAAGTTCCATACCAGTCTAGAAACATACCCTTGAAGGAAAATGCTAGTAGCCTAATAGAAATGTTCTCTTTAGTGACATTTTAAATATTACAGAGGTTGGAAATATTTATGATGTGCTTAATGGTAGTAATAGGCCACCCCATTAAAAGGAGGAACACTCTTAAGAGCTGTCCCTGGGATTGGGTATTAATGTAAAAGGTTTAATGGACTTTGACAATGAAAGGCCATGAAAGGTAAAGCCATGGTGATAACATGGTTCTGTTGGGGTCTTATTTTGTAAGTATATTTTGTAGTAGGTCTAGGAAAATGACATGTTGTATAGGGATGGGTCCTTTCAAATCTCTGTCACTTTGTTGAGTTTAATGGTAGTTCAATGAATTCAAAAGGGACACCCTTGGCAGAAGATCTTGTGGTGACCTTAGGCATGGAACGTCAGACTGATCTTCAACTAGAGACTGATGTTATTGAAAAATTAAGTCACTAGATTTTGGATTAGTGGCTCATTCTTATTGTAAAAGGATAAGCACCAATATTAAAACTTTTTTGAGTATTAAAATTTGTCCCACTAGTCATGCCAAAAATTATTGACACTGTGGATTGCACCCTTGAAATAAGGTTGAGCTTCTCTCTTCCATGTGGCATAATGGAGACTCCTCTCTTGTTATAGGTCTATCAAAATTAATGGGAGAATCTCTGGATAAGGGCTAGCTCCCTTTGATGCATCTCTGAAGTCTTTTACTACTACTGCTAGTAATGGGGGGGTGAAAAGGGAGAAAGATACAACCAAAATAGAAACTAATCTAAGTGGTGATGCACCAATTGATTTTGATCTACTCAGTTATTCACACTTTAGACCAGAAGAGGGTGGACATACACTTTATTTGGTGAAAAGACTAGACTGTAGGGAGCTTTAACAATGGGCTTAGTGAAGACACATAGAAAATGAACTTTCTATAGGTGCTATAGAAAACACACTATCTGATAACCCTTTTCTGTCTCTATTCTCTAGATGTAACACTTCCTATTAACCTATAGAAATAGTGCTTTGCCTACACTAGGTATGTTGGTGTCAATTTATGAAACCATCAAGCTAAAATGACAAAATATAGAATTGATACACAGACACACTCAAAAGCATAACCAATTAGATAGAGGTAAAAAACATTATTATTGATCAAAGGTGAATTTTGGCAGGGCTTTGCCTTATAAAATGAGAGATATCCTTCTCCACTTGAGAGGTTACAATATATATAATGAAAAATAAGACTATGGAACCTATTTCAACAAGTGTCCCACGTTGCGTTGAATACATTGGAAAGAGGAAGTCTGGTGAAGGAACCATGCTACGGTAGTCACAAGCCTTAACTTTGTCATTTAAATCATATTAAATGTCTCTTCAAAAGTATGTCTTGCTTGATCCTTTAAATGGCAAGGTAACTCCTCTTTATGAAAGTTATGTGACTATCCACTCATACATGCTCAAATGAAGAAAAATAGGCCACGTCATTGAGTGTTTGCACTCTATGATAACCACTTGGTGGAGACTATTTCACCCATAACAATAACTTTTCCTACTGACACCTTATTTTTTCACCTAGACTGCTTAACTCATGTCTGTGCTTAGCTGGGTGCATCTTTTAGAATATTTGAAATGTTATCATATGTGTGCATGTTTATGTTTTAGATTCTCTATTTTGTTCCCCTTTTCCTTTCTATTTTTTCTTGCTTTTTGGCAATTTGAGCTCTCTCAGGCTATTATTCACATCTTTTGTTGGCTCCTCAGGCTCCTTTCTCAATGGGTCACTGAGTTTACTTGGGTTTGTACCATGAGCCTTTGGCCCCTTATCATGGAGGCATTAGTCCTTTGGCTTCTCCTCAACAGATGATGCATCCTATCAAAAATTTACATCTACGGGCCCATCACTATTCAAAAACTAAATAGCTATTTCATCATGATAAATTTGACATTCGTGTACCCATCACCGACTGTTTTAATTCTAATGACTAGTTCACTACATTGAATTTGACATTTTCAGGCCCATCACCCGTTTGGCAATTTCTTTGGCTTTCTATAACTGAACCTTCGGCCTTTTCCAATTACTTCATTCCTTTACAATTTCTTCAACCTTTCTCAGTTTATTCCTTCCTAAATGGAAGGTGTCCCTCTAAAGCTTGGAAAAGGTCCCCTTTTTGGTAGCTGAGAGTCCCCTACAAGGGCACTTGCCCTTAAAGTTCCTTTGGGCTGCCTTGATCTTCTTAATTCGTTCAGACAAATTCTAAAGGAATTCCTTCAAACATTTTGTCTAAAGGAAATCTTTCTTCATGCCTTTGCCCTTTATTTCTTTTGGGTATTTTTCTTCAGACAAATTCCTTCAGACAAAAAGTCTAAAGGAATTCCTTCAAGCTTTTGTCTAAAGGAATTCACCTTCGTCCCTTACTTGTATTTTTCTTTGGACATTTTGTCTCAAGGACCTTTTCCTTTTTGCCACAAATTTCCTTTAGACAAAAATTCTAAATAAATACTTTGCCTTGATCTCTTTTCTAAGGGAAACTTTACCTTCAGCCTTATCATTTTCTTGAAGGTGCTCTCTACCCTCCGCAAGGGCACCTTTCAGTCCATAATTTCCCTCCACAACATGTTGGAAGGTCCATTTGGTCACCTACCTACCCTCCACAAGGGCACTTTTCCTTTGGAACCTTGTGAAAAACTTATATCTCTTTGAATTTGGCCCATTCCTTTGTCAAAAGGCTTGTGAAAACTAGCTGTCCATAATGAAATAAACTTCTGGATCAATAGGAAACATATACAAAGTTCAAGTCACTTGGATCTTTATATAATTGGTCTACTACAAAGGGAAATGACACAACTTCAATAGGGGAATACACCCAAGATTGACGGCTCAGAATAGTAGGGAAAGAAGGAAACTGATTTTTGGCCTGTAGGACCAAAATAGTCAACATTACTTTGCATTTATAGTTCATGTGTTTTATTCTATTAGCTAGATCTTGGACAATTCCATCAACACCATCTTCAAATTTGGAGTGTAGATATATCAAATTATCTTAAAAAATTAAATTTAGAAAACTTCAATAAAATCATGTCCATGAGTAGGCCACTTTTTATCCACCAACTTTGTGCACTTACCTTATTCACATGGTTTATTTTTTTCATACAGACATGCACCATTTTCTTCTATATGACATTTTGGATAGTTTAGTTGTATTTATTTTTAATACGTAGTTTTAGATATAATAGGTTACATAGATGTATGGAATATGTAAATTTAATGATTCTTTTTATATTTGTAAGAATAATGGAATGATCACCATATACAACGAAATCTAATTGGAAGTAAGAACACTCAACTATAATGATCATGTGGTAATGGAAATACTAGTTTTACTTCTATCACTGATTCTGAAGTATCTATATATGAATAGGGAACCATACCATATTCTCATTGTAACATTTTTTGTATTTCATTATTTTTATATGTGTACACCTCATATGTTAATAAAAAGTGCCACCACCACGGGAGAGAAGTGTATACCTGAAGGAAAATGCATGTTTGAGCATCCAACTAGTATAAATGAGGATGCCACTTGTAAGTTGACACCATTAACTACTATAATGACTTATAAACTATTATCAATGCTTTATAATTTGCCAAATGAAGGTTTTTATCTGTTTCTAAAAATTAGCCAAATGAAATTTGTATATCGTTATCTCAATCTACCGTAATCCTATACCTTAAGTCATTTGTTAATAATTAAAAACAAAAGCCATCCATGTGGTGAGGTGATGCGTGCAGTTGTGTAGCATTTGCAAAAAAGTGAGGGAGATCTTACCAATATGTAATGCCAATGTTGTGTCTATCCTTTTTCCAATGCAAATCTATAATTTTGATGGGTAGCCAAAGAATTTATTGGTCATTCTTGCCACAATATCTAGACTATATGGCATGGGCAACTAGATGACTTCAGAAAAGAGTTTGGATGGCATTTAGGTAGCATGTTAGTGGAATAGAGGCAGTGCCCATTATTGAACAAAGCAAAGACACAAATATGCAAGAATGGATTAACAAAAAAATTATAAACCTTGTATCCCCTATTATATGCTTCAATGGACCCAAGGAAACCAAGATAAGACATGATAGTCTCAAACAAAATCCAATCCATATAACTTAATGAATATTCCAGTAGAAAAGGCATATCAAAACAACTGAGCTAGATAATGAATAGTCTCTCTTTTTCAAATAAAACAAATTAGACTTTTAAAACTTCACAACAAACACAAAACCAAATAATGTCAAAACCAAATTGGCACTCTAATACCATGTCGTAGCATTGTCTAGGATCTTTTGGTTTCATCAAATGCATAGATTCTGTAAACAAGAGCAAGCTATTACATAGAAAATTACTATAGTAAGGAAAAAATCAATAATATTGTAAAAAACTAAAAGAAGTATTCAACACATTCAGATTGCATGTATTACTCACACATAAAAGATGTATATATAGGAGATTATTAAGTGTTACTCCTCCAAGAATATCCATAGAGGTCTTAGAATAGGCATGTCACTCATATGATAGAGTAATGAAGAGTAACACCCACTAACCATGAAGATGCAAAAGAGTAACTGCCTATGCACAACTAAGCAAGATAATATGAGTGTAGGAATAAACCAATAAAGGAAAATAAACTCCTACACTAATAGTATTTAAATTTGGTTATCTATTTGGAATAGTATGACCATTATCATAATCAATTGGAATTGTGCCTTTCTATTGTTTAGTGTTGACAAACAAAGGGAGATCACATGGCTTACTTTGTAGTGGTTTTAATATCAATGGTTCCTTTGGTAATTTTATATCATTTAGAATTTTATAACCCTTTGGTAATGATATTTTCTATATTTCTTGTTTTACCCTTATCTTGCTTTGAATTGCCTTTTTATACCCATATTTTTTGTTTTAGCACTTGTGCTCTAAGAGAGGTACTCATAATGTTAGGGGGTTTCTTAGTGGATGTATTAATGATATGTTCACCACTACCTTCGAAACTTTGTATTTGGTTCTTCAATGAAAAACAATATTATGTATGATGACCATGCATTCTATGATATGCACAATAGTATTTAGATCTCCACATAGGATGTAGGGGAGGTAATTTGATCACTTTGTCTTGAATCATTTCTCTTAGGATTTCACTTAGACTATTAGTAGCTTTTTGGTAACTTTTTGAATCACTTATTTTTGATGTATTATGTTGTATATATTCATTTGGATAAAAAACCATGTTTTCTATAACATTGGCATATATGAGGATGCAAACACATGATTAACACTACCATGTATTGGGTTCTAGAAGTACGTAATTTGATTTTTTAATTCTTTTATTAACTTTATCATACTAGTGATTTTCTATTTTTTTGGATTCACAAACACAAACCCTAGGTTCTTCAAATTGCACATGCATATATATACCATCTACCTTGCCCCTTAAAGAAGTGATAACATAGACTTGGTTAAAGAGATGATAGCTATCACCCCCTTTAGGGTCAGGAGGAGTAAGAGGCTTTCTTATATCCATTTTAAATGTTCTAAAAATTGATATGAGAATTAGATAAGAAAGACATACAAAATCTAATAAGTAATCATTCATGATAATAAAAATCAAAATTGAATAATTATTACATTTAGAAATAAAAAATTAAGAAACCTTAGGACAACTAGGGTTTTCACACAAAGACATAGAGGTTGAGTTCCTCAAATATTTAACACTAAAATGTAGATTGTGGAGAATCTAGGGTTAAAGCGATAGAGATAATGACACAAAGATGGTAGACTATCTCTAAAGTAGGTCAATTATTTGCGAAAATCATATAGAACATACTTAATTTATTTATTCTAAGTTTTTAAAGATAAAAAACATAGCTATGCTATATATAGTAATGATAAATAAAATAAGATTTTTGGCTGGTTTTGATACTAATATAGATTTGGATCTAGAACAGATAGTACTGTTTCTATGCAAAATTTGCTTTTTAGATTATAAAGAGAGAGAAGAAACTAAAGAGATAAATGGACAAGGCATGTGAAGTACCTGGATAAAGATCGCGCACCGTAATCCAGATGCTTGTGAGCACCCACCTGCAAAGAAAAGGAACTTGGACAAGAAAATGTTAGATGGATAGGCGGTGGGTTGCCAAGCAAAAGCTTGTTCCCGAAAGTGTGAAAACTTCCTCAAGGGAGGTCAACCCACTGATAACAGACAGATAAAAGACCAAGGAAATACAGAATGCCAGAATACAGAAATGATGAACAAATTAGAAAGGAAAGAAAAGACAAAATGATTACCTGAAGGGGTTGTCGGGTTGATGACAGTCACCGAGGTCAGAAATGTCGCCTGCGTCGGTTAGTTGATCTGCCGACGTCGATTATCCTGCCGACGTCGGTTGGGGAAGTGACTGGCGTCGGTCGGGGTTGTGGCCTGTAGTCGGGTCTGGTTTGGTTTCTGGACTGTGGACGGGTCAGAGACAGAGTTTATGGACGTGCTTGAATGGTTTGGAGAATGGTCTAGGTCTGGTTGGGTGCCCTGTATAGGGTCTTTGTTGATAGGGGGATGAGGAAGTTGTCTGGGATTGTATAGAAAAGGGGACAGTGTGAGAGGAAGATGCACAGAGGATAGGGCCTGAGAAGGCTTTTCAGCCTCTCAGGGGGAAGAATAGAGGGAGCAGGAAACAACAGATATACCAGATAACTGGAAGCTAAAGAAATGAAATGAAATGAAATAACAGACCGTGCTTACCTTTTTGTTTGCCGAATGAAGAGTGGGAGAGCTGTTGTTGGAGCCACAGAAGGCTTGTTGCAAGAGGAGATTCCTGATCTAGAGCCTTTGCACCTGTTGCTGCTGTTGCACGAGGTCCAGATGGAGGAGAGACGAATGCCAAAACGCCAAGAGAATTTTGTTTGTGAGCTCAAGGGTCCAGGGGCTACAACGGATGCAGAAAGGGGTAATGAAGGCTGCCGACGCCGGCAGTTTCGTCGACGTCGGCCGAAGGGTCGCCGACGTCGGCGGTGGCAGAATGGGGACAGAGACTAAAAATAGCCTCTGCCCATTCTTGCACGCCGCCGGGCGAGGGGTTGTGGGAAGAACGGTCACGAGGATGCCTAAATGGGCGTGGGGGAAGATAATGAGGAGATTTGACATAATAAATGCTAGGGGGAAGGTGGAGGGATTCAAGGGAGGATCCAAGGTGGCAAGGGTGGGGTGGAAAGGGGGCCACTTTAAAATATTTAAGTTATTTTAATCATATGAAGGCCAAGGGTTAGGATATGGGTTTAAGGCGAACAAGGGGGAGGACCAAGGTGCAGACACGTTTGCGGTGTCTACAAGTACATAGATTAGATCTGGATTATGGATCAGTCGTTAGATTTTAGAAATTGTACATCTATAGTTATAGAAATTTAGATTGATATGGGATAGCTATGTTGAGCTACTGCCTGACTCAGACACATGTGTCTAGTACAGAATGCTTGTTGAAAATGGGGGCAACCACTTGAATGCTTTTGGATTTTGTATTGTCTTTATTCTAATGCATTCAGATCTGGATCATAGACTATTACTTCTTTTTTAATATTAAAACCATACTTCTTCATCTTCATAGTGATTGTGGAAAAATTGGTTAGTAGACACATGGTGTCAAGCTATCCTAAAGACCTCTCTGTTAGTGAGAGTTGTCTACATAGCCAATACTCTAAAGGGGGCCTCAAACTTATGTGGTTCACCCCTACTGTTGTCTTGTGTGTGAATCATGCATTGTGTGATAAGTACAACAATAGCTTAGCTTATAACTTGGAAAATGCAGCTCATATAATGTTCCTTCATTAGTTCATACCTGTAGATGTGTTGTTCCTATGACTGATATGAAAATAAGATAAAATAGAAAAGATTTACTCACTTGAGTGTTTGATCGAGTGCTTTTGGTAAGCTATCTTTGTTTTTTCTAGGTTTGTGGTAGGTGTGAATGGATGAGGTTTTATCTTATATTTATACCAATCCATTTGGAGAATATCTTGCTTTAAAACACTTAGGTTGATAATATAAATACTTTGGATTTATAAGTTGGGTGACTTTAGGGCACTGGACACTTGTGTCGCATAGGACACCTGCATCAATGTAGGTGTCTTACTAGGATACAAGTGTTCAAGAAGTAAAAAAGTAGGTACAAGTCTAAAAATTATTGAGATAAAATATCAGCAGGTTTATAACATTTCGGACATGATAGAATGCTTGAGTCATCAAAATAACATTGGTCGGTCTAAGATATAAGTAATTAGGCACAGAGAAATAGTGTATCGGAGTATTTTGACAATGAGAATAGTTTAGAAGATGAAAGTATATACATTATATATATTTGTAAAATGTACAAGTAAGAAGATTGAGGTGCTATATAAGTCATAAATAGTGTCTACAATTTATACATAATAATTCAACTCGACATTGGTTGAAAGACTTACTCTGTGCCAACATTGAAACCCAAGACTCTTATCATTATACTAATGAAAGTGATACCCTAATAAAAATGACCTTATTAATGGCAAAATAATTGATTCATTGTAAATGAGTGTTTTTTTCCTCGTCATCTACTCTAGTTATATAACTTATAAATCTAAAAACAAAATCTCCTTACAACAATTTTTTGATTTATAAATGAAAAAAATCTTAGAACAAATTTCTTTAAAAAAACTGCTTTACTATCTAAATTGAAAATAAAACAATGCCTTGGTATCTTAAATTGAATATACATCCTCGAGTTGATACTACATCTTGTGGCTTGATTGTATGCCTCTAAAATTTGTTAAGATGTCAGCCAATGTACTCACTAAAAACAATAAGATTCGGTGCTTTGAAAACCACTTAAAAACATACTTCTCGACGTGATCACGGCCACTGACAGTCGATATTGCTGACATTCCAACCGAAGGATTCCCATTCCGTGAATAATATGCAATCTCTAGGTGGATAATAATAATAATAATAATAATAATAATAATAATAATAATAATAATAATCCATGGATAACATTGATGGTCATCCATCCACCAATGTCACATAATAATAATAATAATCAATTTCCGTGGATAACATTGACGGTCATCCATTGTCATAGTGTCCTTCAGAATTTAGAATAATTTGTGTTTGAAAAAGAAAACATTGTCATATTAAATATATATTTATTACAAATTATATATATATATATATAATCGTTAAAAATAATTGACGGTCCATTGAAAAAGTTCTCTATTATTTAACTGTATTTTACAGCGAAAAAAAATTAAAACTTTCATACGGCCGTCATCTTTAACACCAAAACGTTTGTTGTTTATTGACTAATTTAACGGACGTTATAATTATGAAAAACAAATATTACAGGCTGTATCTGAATAAGACCTGACAGTATACAATTTGTTCAGGTACACAAAAGAATAAAAAAATATTAAACAATCTGTACGATTTATATCATTGGTTGGTAGATGCATTCTTAACATGTTAAGTGGCAATTATCATGTATTATGGTTACAGATACTTATAATTAGGTAGTTGTTCAATCAAAACAAATTCCCAGTGGTCCAGATTTCTGTGCGATGTTAAATCAATCGCAATCACTAGTTCTCTTTAAATGCTCACAGAGGTTGTCAATAGGTAAGCATGCAGTGCAACATATTCTCTACTTTAAAGTGTGTTATGATAACCACAATTCCTGTGATACTGTCAAATATGGGAGTTTATAATGGTTTGCACGTCTTCTTGCCGTCAACAGAAAGAGAAGATGGCTCTTGACTCTTAGGTGCTTGACATTGCATCTTACGGTATACATGGACGAAGTGTAGGGATTTTGTCCGATAGGCTAGTGTGATATAAACAGACTTCCCAACTAAGTAAGCAATTACATTACAGTGGTGTGTTAGAAGATTGTAAAAAAGTTTTTATAGGATATACTAAGGAGCTTAAATGAACCAGGATCAGACATTACCCACTATTCTAGAAGAACCATGAACCAAAACGATGGAGGTTATATCTTGATGGCTCCTTCACTTAAGGTGGATCTAGAGATGGTATTTATTTTGGTTAAACCACAAGGGGATTTGATTCCCAAGGCCTTTCATATTGGTTTCAATTGCACCAATAATATGGCTGAGTATGAAGCTCTTGTTGTAGGACTTCATATTACAATATAGTGGGATATATGATAGTTAATGGTTTATAGGGATTTTCAATTGATCCTTATCAGACCACAAACTAATATCAGACTCAAGATGAAAATATTTTACGCTACAAGCATATTATGGACAATATCAAGTCCCATTTTAAGTCCCTACAGTTTTAACAAGTGCCATAGGACAACAATAGCTTAGCCAATGTAATGGAAACAATTGGATCCTTGATACAAATCATCGTTAGTGATATAGAGTATCAATTTTTTATTGAGAATATTTTATATCGTACTCATATATTTCTATATTCAGAGATGGTATGTACAATCGTTTGTCCCAATCTCCCTCCTGAATTCCCTTGCTTTTAAGACATTTGTAACTATTTCCGTGACTAGGTATTCCTTCTTGACCTTTCACACAATCACTAGAAAATCTTCCTCCATTGCCTAACTAATTATACCCTCCTTGGTAACATGGTTTATTGTAAGGTCTATGATTGAATGCATATTCAATATTTATATTTTGGAGAAGCAAAGCTAGCACTTATGGAGGTCTATGAAATAATGTGTGGGGTCCAATTCAGTGGTGTAGTCTTCGCCAAGAAATTTTTTAGAATAGGGTATTATTCACCCAAGATGGAAATAAATGCTTATAATTATGCAATGAGATGTGTTTCCTACCAACAACATGGTAAGTTAATACTCACACCTTCCTTACGGCTATATCTGATCACTACACCATGGTCATTCTCTACATGGGGTCTCAATCTCATCGATAAAATGAACCCAACCTCTTTTGATGGCCACAAATGTATTATCATTGCTACCAATTATTTTACTAAGTGGATTAAGGCCATTCCTCTCATTTACTTAACCAAGAATCATATTTCCAAGTTTATCCATTACCATATCATCTATCGATATGGTATCTCAGCTCGTATTATATCTGATAATGATGGCTCACTTGTGAACAAAGATGTAAAATCCCTTTTTACCATGTTTAAAATTAAACACAAGAAGTCCACACCATATAAACTATAAGGCAATGATCAATCTAAGTTGTCTAAAAAGACCAGTATCACAATGCTCAAGAAGATTGTTAATGACACTAGCTTTAATTGGCACTTTCATATATTTACCACCCTTTCGGCCTATCACACTAGTCATCACACTCCTATAGGAGCCACTCCATATTATTTAGTGTTTGGCACATAATATATTATCTCAATCAATGTCGAACTACCTTTATTGTGGGTTTTTTTGGAGCATATTATTGACAATGAAGATTATATAGTTTATAGGTTGCAAGAGCTATAACTTATTAATGGCGAGTATTTAGATTCCAAAGATAACTTATGGTCATATCAGAATAGATTGCATCATAGCTATAAAAAACACATTCTTCCTTGAGAGTTTGAAGTTGGTGACTTTGTCATCAATGAGAACCAAAATAAAACTAATGCTCAGTGTAAGAAGGGTAAGTTTCAACCGAATTGGCTATGTCCACATGTGGTTACAACAAACTATAGATTAGGGGCATAAAAATTAGCTAATATAAATGGATAAGAGCTCCTACAACACATGTATATTGTACACCTCATAAAGTTATATGCTTGAAAACCTTTCTTGAACCATTGTCTACAAGATCCCTTACTTGGGGGCAACATGCATTGAAGTTTATTATTATTCCATCATGATTATAACCTGTACCATTTCACCATGTACCATTCCATTTTTGACCCTTGTAACCTAGACCATTAAATTTTGGACCATTATAACTCTAGACCATTTCAATCTAGACTGTTGTAACCATATACCATTTCATTATGGACTGTTGTAACTCTAGACCATTGTCACTTTCATCATTTATGTTTCACTAAACTAATTATACTTTCACTTGGACCAATGTAACCTTCACCATTATACCCAATACCAATTATGATCATGACTATGACTAACAGGCATTCTAGACACATTCAACACCCATTCTACAAAATAGATCTGTCAGGTGAGTATTTGTAGTTTCTTTCACATACAAGTGTATAAGGGTATGTCAGCACATGGTTTTTGCCTAATGGGTGGTTCCTTGGGATTTATTCGCTACTGTGTCTCGTTCTATTTTTACTACTATTGGGTAGTCATTTTTGCCTACTATTAGGTAGTCATTTTTGCCTTAATATGATCACAAAAGGGCCATTACAATTGGTTTTAGTTGTTATTGGAACTCCTATCGATAGATATGTATCTCCTCAACTAGGTAGTTCTTTGTACATTTATTCATATACCCATTGTAGTGGACTAAACTATCATTTGAAGTCTTACCTATGGATGTGCATATCCACAACTAATTTGTTCATTTTATTTTTTTTCATACCATGTTTCTATTGCTTATTCCAAAAACACAAAAAATTAGAAGCTGATATGGTAAAATACCAACAACATTACATTGAACCTTTTTTTGTTATGATCTTAAGTAGTCTCACTATTTTTTGATAAACCTTAGCTGTGATCTCTCCATTTTTTGAGAAACATAAGCCACTCTCTCATTATTTCTCGATCAACCTAAACCACACTATCATCATTTTGTAAGCAACGTAAGCCTTATGCTCTCACCATTTTTTAAGCTACCATTATGTGTGGATTATTCATTTGAAATCAATTCATTGCTACACGCTTTGGCTTTAATTATGCTCTTCACATTTTATGAACACTTTCAATTTCTTATCCTTAGACATAATAAACACTCTAAACCACCAATTTGATTCCTTTGTGAATAATTGTCTCATGACCTTTAATGTGGTTTTAGTCTAAACCATACTTTCACACTTATGCATTTTTTTTTGTTGACAATTTCATAATTGTGAATGTCATCCCTCTCTTATAGACTCTCACCATTTTGTGATACCATTCCCATATTTCTTCTGCATCATATTCATGTTGCCTTATCATCAATTTTCTTCTATCCATTATCCTAGGAGAATGACATTTGCCCTGAAGTTCATGTTGGATCTTGCATCCATGTAAATATGTAGGGAGCATCTATTTACCTATTACATCTAGAGTCATCTTAGATACCCATTTCATTTCTTTTATTCCACTCCTTATTTTTATTTGTTTCATTGTATCCTATAGCCTAAAGGCATTTTTTATTTGTCTTGTTTGTGTGTCATCATTTCCACATACACTAGGAACAACTTTGTCTCTATTATTCACATGTTATTATACCAGTGTCATTGTCACTTAGCTTAAGGGTCACCCTATTGTACAACATAATACCTCTATTAAACTTGCACGAATAGTTTGTTTTTTTTATACACTAACATTGTGATTAACCATTATTTATGTTTGCTTGTTCTTGTGTGTCTAGAATAGTTTGCTTACTACATATTATTTGCTTTGGATTGTTTGGTTTATGTTGATTGTTCTTTATATTTTTCTTAGTGTTTTGTTTCACTTTGTTTTATATACATTTATTTTTGTTTATTGATGTTTTTGTTGTATAATTCTTCTTTTCCTTTTTATTGTTGATTTGTGCTTTTATTTGTTTCATTTATCTTCTTACTCCTTTATTTAGGTTATTTGTTGGATCTGTTGTGTTTGAATACACTTCATAAAAATTTTGAGTCTAACCTTACCTTGGACTGACTCGTTTATGCTTATATTTAATTTAGTTTTTTTTTTTCTTGTTTTTAAGTACTCCTTATTACTATGTGGGTCTTGAGTATTCTTATCTTAATTCTAGGTTAGTTATTAAATTTCCCTTGCTTCATTTTGTGTTTTTTTATGTTTTATGTACATTCTTGTTATTAATTAAATCTTGATAATTCATATCTTGATTCTGAGATAGTTACGTTTTGTATTTTACCTTCTTTTCATCTTTTTTATTTTCTTAGTTTTGTTTAAATGTAATTAGTTGAAACTTTTGTGTTGGTAATTTTTATCATTATCCTTAGTTATAGATATTCATATTTAAACCAGTCAATCACATATGAGATACAATTTTATTATAATTTATTCATACTTATGAGGCATAACTTCCTTTGTGTATAGTAAAAACCAAGTGATCCAAAGTTCAATAGTCAATGTATCATCGAAGAACATCTCTAAACACACTATCTTGCATATCTGCTACCTAAGAAGGATATCATAAACATAATTGAACATTGGTCCATATTTCTTTAATTATTAATTACTCATTCCATTTTATCTCACTTTTGGGTGAAATACATTGTCCTAAGGTCCATTTGGAGTATGTAGGCATGCTTAGATACATGATTTAACTTGGGTTATCTCAGCCACCATTATTCTTCAAACCATTTATGTCATCACTTTATGCATCTTCATATGCTTGATTTTTGGGGTTTCTTTAGTAATTAGACCCTCACATATAATTTTTCACCCACTCATATTTAATATATGAAATATGTTATATCCTTGATCTACGCTTGTCAATTTTACCTACTAGGAAAAACTCAATTATCAGTGGTCAAAATTAGCCCTCCTATGGAAAAATCAATTCTCAGTTGTCAAATCAGGCCTCCTGGGGAAAAATCAATTTATCAATTCATCAAATCCACTCTTCTAGGGCACATTATTAATTCATTGACCTCCTTTCTCTTGAGTAATGATCCTATTATTATTTTTATTATAATTTCAAGATCTATAGTTTTCCCCCTCATCTTGGAAATTCAAAGTATGGAACTTATTTTAGAATTATTCATTCCCTAAGCTCACAAATGCATCCCTATTTTGGGTATGTCAAAGAGTTTCAATTCTATTTTGGAGATGCATTCTTCCCACTTCCCCCTCCATTAGATCCCATTATATTTTATTCTATTTTGATCATTGGGAATCAACACATGCAAACATTAGCTAATATGGATTTAATCTCATCCATGGGTTAATTTCACTCTTTCTCTCTTTTTCGAGAGTCCATCCCTCTCTTTCATAATTGCATATCCTCTCTATGGGGCATCATGGGTCACTAATTATTTATTCAATCATTACCTTCCAACTTCTTCTAAATGACTTTTTCATTTTTTAAAAAGTCATTGCTTTGTTTAATGTCTTGCAACACCTTATCAAATAATGGCTAAATGTAGACATTCAATTCCCTATCTCTATTATGTTAAAATTTCAAATCAGAATGATATTCCACAAATAAGGCATAATCTAGACCAAAATCACTAAAATGCAAAAATTCATTTCCATACAGCTAGGTATAGGTAATGATTCTTATTAATTGATCCCTGATTGTGGTAAAAACATTTTATTGAATCATTATTTTTTATAAAATCACTTTGAATAAAATTATGACCATATAAAATGGCATCTTGGACTATTAAAATCTTCTAATTTGCCAACACACATCATGTGCATGTGTTATTTTGCATCTAAAATAGCTTATTTAGGGTATTACCCTACATGCAACTGACGCCTTCTTTAATCATACTCAATTTAAATTTTGACTCAATAAATTCACATTTCTAACTAGGTTGATTAAATGTGCAACAAATTTACAATGAATTGCATAACCATTAAGAAAAATCATTTAAGCAAATTAAACCAAAACAAAATCGTAAATGGAAAAATCCATATTCCTATTAGTGAATATCAAATATTCATATATTTAAAATATTAGGAAAAGAGTGTGTACCCATGCTTTCACATGTGCAACCTCTTGTACTATCTAACCTCTTTCCTTTCTAACCCCATTCTAAATGTAGTGACCTCAAAAATTAAATCCATATGAGGCCACACATCTAGATTTTGATCCAAGGGTTATAAATTAGTCTCTTCCATTCCTAAAAATATATAAATAGGAGAGCTAAGACCATCATTTTAAAGCTTGAATTATGTAAGGAGTTTGTAAAGCTTCCTCAATTATTTCCCCCTTTTCCAACACACCAAACCTCTGACCAGACCCATCCAAATAATACTCTCTCTCTCTCTCTCTCTCTCTCTCTCTCTCTCTCTCTCTCTCTCTCTCTCTCTCTCTCTCTCTCTCTCTCTCTCTCTCTCTCTCTCTCTCTCTCTCTCTCTCTCTCTCTCTCTCCTCTCACACACACACACACACACACACACACACACACCACACACAACCACAACTCTCTCCAACCTTACAAACCTGACCAAAATAATTTCCCAAACCTAGAAAATCCTTCTGCAAGCTCTTAGGGAAATTATTACCCCCTACCGACACTAGTCACCCAACTAATATTGATCACACTTGCTCATTGACCTCTCTGGCCTAATCAATGTCGGCAACTGTGGATTTTTGGTAACCTCACTAGAACCTACCCAAACAAATTCTAAAATAAAAAATAAATATAGCACCTACATTATGTTACTCTCTGCTATGCTCAGCTTATGAACAAAGGTAACATATCTCTCTTTTACTCTCTTTTTTCCTCTCTCTTTGCTACTTATTACTCTTTTGTTTCTCAAAAGTGGACTATCATCCCTAAGGAAGTTTGATGCTTCCTAAAACAAGCACATAGCTTCGTATCCCACTCATATATCTACCTACTAGTATTTTTTTTGGTAGTGCTTTCTAACTTGTAGGTAGACCTCCCTAGCTACAGAGTACTGCTAACAATGTTAGGATACAGTGTGTAAACCAATCTAGGTTCATTTTAATCACTTATCCTTATATTTCTTCTTTGTTTTCCTTTCGAAATGAAATAGACACAATTTTAGTGAAATACCTATTATAAGAGAACTAGGCATGATGAAATAAAATTTATGATGAAACAGATTGATCATCTAACAAAGATGCTTGAGAAAAATTACATCAATGTCCCTAATTCAATCAAATCAAGCTCATCATCATATAATTTTTCTAAGGTAGAAGAAAGTAGTAAGATAAAAAGTTAAGTGCAAGGCCCTTATTGGAATTGCATTTGAGTGATCCACATGGTTGATTGATTTTGGTGCCTCAAATGACATGGATTTTTCACAAAAACTTGTTCTCATCCTTAGATCCATCTTCTATGCCATCTATTCTGATAGGTGATGACACTTATTTTGAATTTTTTAGGAGAGGATATGTTGAAAGTAATGATGGAATATTTAAAATTGTCTTATATGTTCCATCACTATCAACTAATATCCTATCTATTGATCAAATCACCCACATTCGATCAATTAAGAAAGTTGAGTTTACTCCAAATTTTGTTGTCATTAAAGAGTCGCAGAGTAATACTATAGTGGCCTTTGGATAATAAAATCACCAATGAAGGTTTTACACCTTCTCAAATTTTGCTATTGATTACCCTTCTACTACATTACTCACTCATTATGATGGGGTGAGTAAACTATGGCATGATCTATTTAGCCATCTAAACCATCGCTACTTGCAACAACTCAGTTGACAAGATATGGTAATAAGGTTATCTCATGTTCATTTTTTTATGGTGTTTTTGAAGGTTTCATGCTTGGAAAACATCTTGAAGAGAAGTATGACAAAGGCAAATCATAAAAATCCACTCAAATTTTGGATTTAATTCATAGTGATGTTTCTAGACCATTTCCAAAGCATTCATTAAATAGGGATAGGTACATGCTTACCTTCATATATGACTTCTCTACGTATACTTGGGTTTATTTTATTCAACAAAATTCTAAGGTGTTTGACCATTTTAAGGATTTCAAGCCTCTTATTGATAAATAGTCATGGAAAACCATTAGCATTTCTTACATGGATAATGGTGGTGAGTATGTTAGTCATCGCTTTGAAAAAATTTATAATTCAGAAGGGATTGATATATAATGAACAATTCCATATATTCTTTAGTAGAATGGTGTTTTATAATGTAAGAATAGATCTTTGAAGGAAATGGCAAATTGTAGGATACACTCCAAATCACTTACACCATAATATCGGGTAGAAGCCATTAATTGTGCTTGCTATATCCAAAATCATATTCCTCATAAAGCATTGAAAGGGATCACTCCTTTTAAAGCTTGCAGTAATAAAAAAATCTAAAATTAATCAATTTAGGGTATTTAGATCTCAAGATATGGCTCGCATTCCTAAGAAGAAATGTAAGGCGATGGAATTTTAGAGCAGGATTGCATATTTGTTAGGTATGCAAAAGGTGTTAAGGGATATATGATTATTCATCCTATCACAAATGATTTGTTCATTAAGAGGAGTGTACACTTTCAATAGGGTCCGTCAGACTCCACACTCAGCACTTCTCCCTCCTATTTGGACTCTCTAAGATATGATGACAATTTAGATAATTCAGATCATATAGATCATATACCTATTGATGAAGATTCTTCTTCCAGCTCAGATGATGAGGATAGTGAAAGAGATTCACCTCATTCCATTCACAATCATATTTTTGAATTTAAAGAATCTCCTCTTGGGTCTCTAACTTTGGGTCCTCTTTGGGTTAGACAAAATCTAAAGATTATGGAGGATTGGGTTGGGGATCCATAAGATGTTATATGGACTCATTCAAAATTTTAGGGTGTTCTACATGTTTTCATTGCTTGTGCTTCTGATCCATAGTCATTTCATGAGGAATCTAGCATTCTTGAGTGGGAAACAACTATGGATCAAGATTATATTTCCTTAATTAGGAATAACACTTGAGATATAGTACCGCTTTGTTAGGGAAGGAAACTTGTTCAATGTAGGTGGATCTATCGAACAAAATTTATAGTGGATGGGTTGGTAGAAAAGTTCAAAGCATGATTGGTATCAAAAATACTTTCACAAGCTTTTAGCATAGACTATACTGAAACATTTTCTCTAGTTTGAAAAATTAATTATATTCAACTCACTCTTTTCATTGCTATAACTTATCATTAGGATGTCTATCTGATGGATGTGAAGAGTTCATTTCTTCAGGGTGACATTGATCAGGAGATATATATGGATCAGCCACAAGGTTTTTTTAATGATTCTTAGTGTGTAAACTTCAAAAATATATCTATGGCCTCAAATAGGCCCTTCAGGCTTGATATGCCAAGATGGATCCATTTTTTCTCATAGTTGGTTTCACTAGATGCAATTATGATTTGAATGTATACATCTTATGGTAGGATAATTCACACTTGATTCTAATTCTATATATGGATGACCTATTGATCATAGGGATTTATTCATCTTTCCTTACAGTAGTGAAAACTATTCTACATGATAGATTCTCCATGACTAACTTGTGTTTATTGAATTACTTCCTTGGTATTGAGATTTCATAATCTGACTCAAGGATTACCATTGCACAATCCAATTATGCTCTTGATTTTATTGAAAAATTTCACATGGATGCTTGTAAGCCAAGTCTGACTCCCTTTCTTTCTATATTTAAATTTAAGATTGAGTGTTATTCTCCATTGGTTGATGCTACCTTGTATCGACAATTAGTTGGTAGCCTCATCTATCTTACTCACATTAGACTTCATATTTCATATGCAGTGGGTATGGTCTCTAGGTTTATGCAAACACTACATGAGTTGCACTAGAAATAAACCAAATGGATTCTCCACTACATTCAAGGTACTTCAAATTTTGGGATTCACTATGGGAAAAAAATTTATATTCACTTGATTGGGTACCTAGATTCAGACTAGGCTAGTTATATTTAGCATCACAAGTCTACTTCAATGTATAATTTCTCAATTGGTTTAGGATCTATTAGTTGGTCTAGAAAGATTAAAAATGCTATTCTTTATCACCTACTAAGGTTTAATATAGAGGGTATATCAATATTTCTACAAAAGCTATTTGGCTTCAAAGGATTCTTATTAAGTTTGGTATACAATTCAAGTGACCCATCTTTTGTGATAACCAAAGAACTATACATATCAACAAGAATTTGGTCCAACATTAGTGGACCAATCACACAAAGATTCATATACACTTCATTTAGGAGCTCATTCATGGACAGGTCATTGATCTTAATTTTTTCCAGTCTACAAAGTAGATAGTTGATATCTTCACCAACCCCTTCACTAACAATAATTATATTTACTTACACACTCTTCTTGGGGTATGGGATACATAACAATCATCTTTAGGGGAGGCCTTCTAGTCTTCTCCTTGTTCTCTCTCTCTCTCTCTCTCTCTCTCTCTCTCTCTCTCTCTCTCTCTCTCTCTCTCTCTCTCTCTCTCTCTCTCTCTTTGATGGGGGGAGTTTTTTCCTAAGGGTTTTTTCATTTTACTCCAGTTTGTGAGATTTTCACTATACTTAGGTACCTAATCAGGCCATGTTTTCAAGACCCAATTTTGTTTATGCACCTAATCTATGCTTAAGGGGGTTGTTAGTGTAGGATATTATTTTCCATGTATTTATTATTATGTTTTATTCCTAAACATCTATTCAACTTACTTAGGTGTAATATCGAGGTCACGTAGGTGTCATAATAAGGTAATTAATGTGTACATGTACATGTGAAAATTGTAGTCAAATTGATGGGTGAGGATATATTTGGCATTTACCGACTAATATTGAAATATTACACATGGAACACATCAATTGTTTGGCAATTGTTTTATGTTCAAATTACCAAATGTATTGGCTATACGCTTCCATTATACCTATAAATATGCCTTTCATCTAATCCATTTTCAATGAGTTATGAATACAATATTATTATAATTCTACTCTATTTTGAATGGAGTTTTGCTTTTATTTGCTTGTGGGTGTTTTGGATTGCACCATTGAAAGAAGGTTGAGCTTATCTCTTCCACGCGGCACAATGGAGACTCCTATCTTGTTGTGGATCTAACAAAACTAAGGGGAGAATCTCTAGATAAGGGCTGGCTCCCTTTGATGCATCTCTGAAGTCTTTTACTACTACTGCTAAAAATGGGGGGGGTGAAAATGGAGAAAGATACAACCAAAATAAAAACTAATCTAAGTGGTGATGCACCAAATGATTTTGATCTACTCAGTTATTCACACTTCAACCTAAAAGAGGGTAGACATACACTTTATATGGTGAAAAGTCCAGACTATAGTGACCTTTAACAATGGTATTAATAAAGACACATAGGAAATGAACATATCGCAGGCACTGTAGAAAACACATTATCTGATAACCCTTTTCTATCTCTATACTCTAGATACAACACTTCCTATTATCCTACAAAAATGGTGCTTTATCTACACTAGGTGTGTTGGTGTCAATTTATGAAAGCATCAAGCTAAAATGACTGAACACAGAATTAATACATAGACACACTTAAAAGCATAACCAATTAGATAGAGGTAAAACACATTCTTATTGATCAAAGGTGAATTTTGGCAGGGCTTCACCTTACAAAATGAGAGATATCCTTCTCCACTTGAGATGTTATAATATATAACATGAAAAAGAAGAGTATGGCACCTCTTTCAAGAAGTGGCCCATGCTGCATTGCATACATTAGAAAGAGGAAGTCTGGAGAAGGAACCATGTTAGGGAAGTCACCAGCCTTGATTTTGGCATTTAAATCATATTAAATGTCTCTTCGAAAGTATGGGTTGCTTGATCCTTTGAATGGGAAGGCCACTCTTCTTTATGAAACTTACGTGACTGACTGCTCATCCATCCTCAAATGAATAAAAGTAGGCAACACCATTGAATGCTTTCACTCTTTGATAACCGCTTGGCGGAGATTGTTTGACCCACAATAATTACTTCTCCTACTTAGACCTTCTTTTGCCACTTAGTACTCATGTCTATGTTTGGTTAGGTGCATCTTTTAGAACATTCCAAATGTTATCATATGTGTACATGGCTGTGTTCTGGATTCTCTATTTTGTTCCCCTTTTCCTTGCTATTTTTTATCACTTTCAAGCAATTTAAGCTCTCTCAAGCTATTCTTCTCATCTTTTGTTAGCTCCTTGGGCTCTTTTCTCAGTAGGTCACTGAGTTTACTTGGGTCTATGCCATGAGCCTTTGGCCACTTATCACTGAGTTTACTCAGGTCTATGCTTTGCTTAGCTTAATCTTCATCCCACTTTAAGATGATGTCACCTTCAGAGAAGCCTTTTGACAAGTATTTATTGTCAAAGTGCTTCCTCATTTGCTAATAATGCAAGTCATAGAAACCATGGTTTGGTCCTTTATCTCTTAAAGTTCCATCAATTCACATAGCCTAACCTCCATGTTGTTGCCTTCTTCCAATTGTAGCTAGTGAGTAACATCCAAGGCTAGCAATTCAAGTGAAATAGGAAGTCTAACTTCTCTTACATACATAAGTGTGTATGGTGAATTTCTAATTACCCTCTTTGGAATAACCCTATCTACCCACAAGGCTATTTTCAACTTGGCATGCCATGTTATCTAATTCTCTTCCTTTGTCATTCTGATAATTCTAAATAGATTCTTATTGGTTGACTCAGCCAACCCATTCCCTTATGGGTAGTATTTGGAAGAAGTGCTAAGATAGATGCCATATCCCAACCCCCATTCACTCATTCTAGTTTCTAAGAAAGCCAATGTGTTAACTGAGATGATGGTAGTTGGGACTCCAAACCTTGTCACCAAGCCTTCATAAAAATCTAGGCCTACACTTTTGTTGGCCTCCTTCAAAGCAATATCTTCTACCCATCTCATAAATTAGTTTATTATGGTTAAGAACCATTTTTGGCTTGCACTAGAGGGAGGGTTGATCATCCCTATGAAGTTTAGGCCTCATTGCATGAATGGTTATTAGACTTGAATAGGATATAGAGGCATTATAGCCAGCCATTATTTCCCATCAAATAATGCACACTTGTGTAACTTTCATACCCAGGCATGAGTGTCTCTAAATAAAGTGGGCCATAGGTAACTAGCTCTCATAATCCTTGCAGCTGTAGGCCTAGGAGTAAAGTGACCACCAGCTGGCTGATAATAGAACTTAGATAGTACCTTGTCGACCTGACCTAGGTATATGCACCTCAAGAGTACTCCTAATAAATCTCTTTTGAATAATACCCCATCAATCAGGACATAAGGGAGAGATTGGAGTCTGAAATATCTCCTCTTAGTGCTATCAAGGCCCTGCAGGCACTCACTAGTGAGAAGGAAATGTTTCATGTTTAATGCCCAATCCTTCATGATTGTTGGTTATTCTATTGTAGCTTCATCATGAATTAGCAAAATGCCTTCTTTTTATTATTTAAGGTCTATAGCAAGGTATTCACACAGGGCTTTTCCCTTTACTAGCTTGGTGGTTTTGATGTCTATGTCATATTCCATTACTTTGGTGATCCATCCCACTCTGTTTTCATTTAGATTACAACTGATCAAGAATTATTTGATGCTAGGATGGCACCATGATATGAACCCTGCTATTGGATAGCATATGTCTAAATTTCTTCAGACTTCGTATGACCACAAGGACTTTCTTCTCCACATATGTATACTTGATCTCAAAACCTTCTAGACCTTGGCTAAAAAATGCAAGTGGCTATTCAAGGTTATCATCATCTATTTGGTTAATTACGTCTAAGATTACCTCTTCATTTCTAAAGGTGTATAGGTTGAAATCCTTGGTGAAGTTAAGACTGATTAAGGTATGAGATTGGCCAATATTCTTTTTGATCCTTTGAAAATGATCCTTCCTTTATGTATCCATGCAAATTTATCATCTTTCTTCAGCATGGACGTCAGTGGCTTGACTATCTTGACAAAATTTTGGATAAATATCCTGATGAAATTTATTTTGCCAAAGAAGCTTTACAGACCTTTCTTATTCTTAGGCAAAGATAGTGTTAGGATGAAGCAAACTCTTTATAGATCAATGGTCAGACCCTCTTTCAAAACAATATGGCCAAAGAGTTTACCTTCATGGACAGTGAACACACATTTATTTGGCTTAAGAGAGATACCGTAATCTCTACACCTCTCAAAGATTTGCCTAAGGTATTTCATATGTTGGCCTGCTTACTTAGAAAATACTATCACATCATCAAGATAGACTAGTACAACATTATTTATCAGGCCTTGAAAAGCCATGTCCATGGCTCATTGAAAAGTGGCTCTAACATTTGACAGTCCAAATGGCATTTTTTCGGTAAGCAAATGTCCCCCACTTGGTAGTGAAGGATATCTTGTATTGATCACAGTCTTGTACTAAAATTTGATTGTATCCTGAATACCCATCCAGGATGGAGAAACATCACTTTCTATCACCATTTGGAGGATCTACTCCATACTTGAGAGAGGATAGTGGTCTTTCAATGAGACTCTATTGAGGTCTCTAAAAACTACACATAATCTGATCTCCCCATTCTTTTTTCTGATAGGAACTAGATTGGCCAGCCAATAAGAGTGTTTGATTAGAAATATGATCTTAAACTCATTTAGCTTGGAGAGTTCCTTCCGCATGAGAGGCTCAATCTTCGGGTTGATAGGCCTTTGTTTTTGTTTTATGGGCTTGGCACCTTCCTCCAGCTCAATAGTATGTTGGGCCAAACTTGGGTCAAAACCCTTCAATTCACTATGTTCCTAAGTGAAGACATCAAAATATTCTTGGCATAACAAGATGAAAGCTTGCCTATCATGATCTATACATACCTTCCCTAGTGCAAGCAACCTATTTTTGAATATCTCAACCTTTTCCTAGTTCTCTTTCTTCATTGTGATGCTTGCTTTGTCATTTTTCAATTGGTCAGGCTATTTGAAGATATTTTTGAGAGTGGCCAAGCCTTTGGGAAGTTCGTTATTCTTTAGCTAAATAATTTATCCACCATAATATTGTTGCAGCTTGGCTTAATTTCTAGAGGCAAATTCAGCCTCCTCTTATAAGAAGAGTGTTATTTATTAATCGATGTCAAACACCTACCAGTTGGTGATGTTATCAAGTATGGAGGGTCTAATTACCACTTTTAAATGGTGTGGACTACTATCTCAGCTTATCTCATTGGTGATGTCAAACTGAGCACCAACCGCTATTAGTCTGTCAGCTTTTTTATTCTACTCTTTTGGAATGGATGTAATATTCAAAACAAGGAAACTCTCCACTAAGTCCCATACCATGTGTTTGTAGGACATAAGCAACCAATTTTTTTTAGATCTTGGCCTCTTACCTAATTTATGATTAACTCATTATCCCCAAAAACCTATAGCTCTTTAATTCTTCTTTTCCTTACACACTCCAAACCATGGATGAGAGATTCATACTCCATAACACTGCAAGTGCAAGAAAATTGGAACCTAAAAGTTGAGAAGTATTTCTACTGTGAGGGGGAAATTAACACTACTCCACCACCAACACCCAATTTGCTTCTTGAGCCATCAAATAAAAGCTGCCATAAACTCAAGATTTCTTGGTTTTCTTTCATAAAATTGGGTAAAAGAGTACCCTCTTTGTGCATGCAATAGGTTCTAAGACTTGCCTCTTCTATGAATTTATATCGGTCATGTTTAAAGTTGTCACTTCCCCATTCATCTAAGAGCATGTCAGCAACTCCTTCAAGAGAAGAGGGTGAAGATTGATCCACTTGGAATTATTTTTCATCAATAATGGCATAGTTGACATTCACCACTTTGAGTGAGTATCACTCCAAATAAACTCCATGGATTGGCTCTGACTCAATCTTAACCTTAGTCCCATATTTGGTTCTAAAAACCATGTAAGACTAGTTTGTTGCTATGTACCCACCTATTTTGGATGTGAAATATCTAGACAAGTAAATGGAAATTTAGGGAAGAACATCTACCTCCACCACATCGTGTGGAACTGAGAAAGTTGGATAGGCATGGAGCATCAAGTTCAAGCCTCTCGCCACTCTACTATCTTAGTTGGCGATCCATCTAACTGCAAGACTCCCTTGGTCATTTCTTTGTATTTGAGTCCTAGTTTATCCACTATAAATTATGACTAGGAAATCTCCTATGACTAAGGATAAATAGAAAGGGGGAACCATTTATTATTTATTTACTTGGCCTGCTTGGAGGGGTGCCAATTCATGATCAAAATGTTATCAGCTCTTGTTGGGACAGTGTGTTCATATAGCTCGTGTAACTCCTTTTGGAGATGTCTTTTCATCCTAGCCATGCCAATGAATCCCAAAAGAGATATTCACATCTACCTTCTTCATCTGGTCTACCATATTGATTTTAGGATTGCTACCCTTTATGTTTTCTTTGGAGGTGCTTGCAGCCTGAGGCGTAGGCTGAGGAGCTAAGGGTGCAACTAGTGTCCTATAACATGGAAGTTTTTTATTCATATGTGATGAGAAAGATGTTTTGGATGTTTGGGTAGCTTCTTGAGCTTTCTCCATAGCTCTCCTTTTGGACCTTGTGTTGTCTGTAACATAATCACCTTGGTTGTTTATACTATCGATGTACTTGACTTCACAAATTTCACCTTCCATGTGATTCATGAGAGTGGAATCAGGATGAGCCTGATCGTTGCCCATGCCAAATTGTATTGACATCTCAAAGCTTAGGAATTGGGTAGTATGATTATATTATACATTCATATATTGACTCGGTGTCTCATTTGTATAAGCAACCTGATCTTGACCATATCCTAGGGGTGAGCAATTTGGTTATTCCTGTACCAAATTATTTTGAGCATGCACAAGAGCCATGGATGATGAAGAATCACCTAGATTATACCCTTGATATGGTATGGCTTGTGAAAACTAACCCTGTCCATGATTATAATTTTTAAAAGGGGGTCTACTTGCATGTCTGAACTGTTGATATCTCTGATTTAGCTGACAGTTTTGAGCTTGTTGCCTTTTGAGAGCCACCAGTTTGTTGGTCATCAAGGTCATTGGGTGAAGTAGTACTCAGCTTTTCTATGCCAAGAAAAAGAGCTAAGGTGGGTACAATAGTCTGAACTGGAGGTGGCAATTTAGGAAAGAGCGACATATGGGGAATAGGGGCTATCTTTCTCACTTGTACCAGGCAATTTTTAGTGGCTATGGCTATTTCATAGGTATTTCACAACACTTGTCCTCCCATGGACTATATCATGACAATAATGTCACTATTCAAAGATTTTAAATAACAGAGGAAGGCATAGATTGGGGTCAGTCTCACCAAAATGGGGATTATGTCCTAGGTCTTTTAAAACTTGGTATTGAAATTCTGCAAGAATTCATGTGGATCTCTTTTCATGGTGGTTAGCCACTTAGCAAGAAAGAGGTGGTCACTCTTCTCCTTGAATCTATTTGTCAAGAGAGTGCCTAGTTCATTCCATGTGTTGACTAAAATCATAGGCAAAGTTCCATACTAGTCTAGAACCTTACCATTGAAGGACAACTCCAACAGCTTGATAGCAATGTTCTCTTCAATGACATTTCGAATATTAAAGAGGTTGGAAATATTTATGATGTGCTTCATGGCAGTAAAAGGCCCCTCACCATTAAAAGGAGGAACACTCTTAAGAGATGTCACTAGGATTGGGTATTAATGCAAAAGGTTTAATGGGCTTTGACCATGAAAGGCTATGAAAGATAAAGCCATGGTGATAACATGGTTTTGTCAGGGTCTTCTTGTGTAAGTATATTTTGTAGTAGGTCTGGGAAAATGACATGTTGTATAGGGATGGGTCCTTACAAATTGCAGTCACTTTGCTAAGTTTAATGGTAGTTCAATGAATTCAAAAGAGACACCCTTGTCAAAAGATCTTGTGGTGACCTTAGGCATGGAATGTTAGACTTATCTTTAACTAGAGATTGATGTTCTTGAAAATGGAGTCACTAGATGCTAGATTAGTGGCTCATTCTTACTATAACAAGACCAACACCAATCCTAGAAATTTTTTGAGTATTAAAATTTGTCCCACCAGGCATGCCAAAAACTATTGACACTGTGGATTTCAACCTTGAATGAAGGTTAAGCTTCTCTCTTCCACATGGCACAATAGAGACTCCTCTCTTGCTATAGGTCTATCAAAACTAAGGGGAGAATCTCTAGATAAGGGCTAGCTCCCTTTGATGCATCTCTAATGTCTTTTACTACTACTGCCAATAATGGGGGGGTGAAAAGGGAGAAATATACAACCAAAATAGAAACTAATCTAAGTGGTGATGCACCAAATGATTTTGATCTACTCATTTATTCACACTTCAGACTAGAAGAGGGTGGACATACACTTTATCTGGTGAGAAAACCAGACTATAGGGAGATTTAACAATGGGCTTAATGAAGGCATAAAAAATGAACATACTATAGGTTTTATTGGAAACACACTATATGATAACCCTTTTCTATCTCTATGCTCTAGATGCAGCACTTCCTATTAACCTATAGAAATGGTGCTTTGTCTACACTAGGTGTTTTGGTGTAAATTTATGAAAGCATCAAGCTAAAATGACTAAACATAGAATTGATACACAAACACAGTCAAAAGCATAACCAGCCAGATAGAGGTAAAACACATTCTTATTGATCAAAGGTGAATTTTTGTAGGGCTTCACCTTACAAAATTAGAGATATCCTTCTCCACTTGAGAGGTTGCAATGTATAACATTAAAAAGAAGACTATGGCACCTCTTTCAACAACTGGCCCATGCTGCGTTGAATACATTGGAAAGAGGAAGTATGTTGAAGGAACCATGCTAAGGTAGTCACAAGCATTAACTTTGGCATTTAAATCATATTAAATGTCTCTTTAAAAGTATGGGTTACTTGATCCTTTAAATGGCAAGGCCACTCCTCTATATGAAACATATGTGACTATCTACTCATCCATGCTCAAATGAAGAAAACTAGGCCACACCATTGAGTGTTTGCACTCTTTGATAACCACTTGGTGGAGAGTTTTTCACCTGCAACAATAACTTCTCCTACTGACACCATCTTTTGTCACCTGGACTGCTTAACTCATGTATGTGGTTGGTTGGGTGCATCTTTTAGAAAATTCCAATTGTTATCATATGTGTGCATGTTCATGTTTTAGATTCTCTATTTTTTTCCCCTTTTCCTTTCTATTTTTTCTCACTTTCTGGCAATTTGAGCTATCTCAGGCTATTCTTCTCATCTTTTGTTGGCTCTTCAGGCTCCTTTCACAATGGGTCTCTGAGTTTACTTGGGTCTATGCCATGACCCTTTGGCCGCTTATCATGGAGGCATTAGTCCTTTGGCTTCTCCTCAACAGATGATGCATCCTATCAAAAATTGACATATACGGGCCCATCACTATTCAAAAACCAAAAATATATTTCATCATGATAAATTTGACATTCGTGTACCCATCACCAAATGTTTAAATTCCAATGACTAGTTTGCTACATTGAATTTGACATCTTCGGGCCTATCACCCCTTTGGAAATTTCATTAAATTTCTATAACTAAACCTTCAGCCTTTTGCAATTCCTTCATCCCTTTGCAATTTCTTCAACCTTTTTCAATTTATTCCTTCCCAAATGGAAGGTGTCCCTTTAGAGCTTGAAAAATGTCCCCTTTTTGGTAGCTAAGAGTTCCCTACAAGGGCACTTGCCATTCAAGTTCATTTAGGATACCTTGGTCTTCTTAACTCCTTCAAATAAATTCTAAAGGAATTCCTTCAAACATTTTGTCTGAAGGAAATCTTTCTTCATGCCTTGGCCCTTTCTTTATTTTGGGTCTTTTTCTTCATACAAATTCCTTCAGACAAAAAGTCTGAAGGAATTCCTTCAATCTTTTATCTGAAGGAATTCACCTTCATCCCTTCCTTGTATTTTCCTTCAGATATTTTGTCTCAAGGACCTTTGCCTTATTTCCATAGATTTACTTTAGACAAAAGTCTAAATTAATCCTTTGCCTTGATCTCTTTTCTGAAGAAAACTTTCCCTTCGGCCTTATCATTTTCTTGAAGGTGCACTATACCCTCTGCAAGGGCACCTTTGGGTCCATAATTACCCTCTGAATCATGCTGGAAGGTCCTATTTGGTCACTTTAATACCCTCCACAAGGGCACTTGTCCTTCGGACTCTTGTGAAAAACTTATATCTCTTTGAATTTGGCCCATTCCTTTGTCGAAAGGCTTGTGAAAACTAGCTTTCCATAGTGAAATAAACTTCTGGATCAACTCGAAACATATACAAAGCTCAAGTCACTTGGTTCTTTATATAATAGGTCTACTAAAAATGGAAATGACATAATTTTAGTAGGGGGAATACACCCAATATTGATGGCTCAGGACAACAGGGAAAGAAGGAGACTAATTTTTGGCCTGTAGGACCAAAATAGTCAACCATACTTTGCATTTGTAGTTCATGTGTTTTATTTTGTTAGCTGGATCTTGGACAATTCCATCAACACCATCTTCAACTTTGGAGTGTAGATATCTCAAATTATATTTAAAAAAATAAATCTAGAAAACTTCAAGAAAATCATGTCCATGAGTAGGCCACTTTTATCCCCCAACTTTATGCACTTACCTTATTCACATGGTTTATTTTTTTTCATATAGACATGCACCATTTTCTTCTATATGACATTTTGGATAGTTTAGTTGTATTTATTTTTAATACATAGTTTTAGATATAATAAGTTACATATATGTGTGAAATATGTAAATTTAATGATTTTTTTGTATTTTTAAGAATAATGGAGTGATCACCATATACAATGAAATCTAATTGTAAATAAGAACACTCAACTATAATGATCATGTGGTCATGGAAATACTAGTTCTACTTCTATAACTGATTCTGAAGTATCTATATATGAATAGGGAACCATGCCATATTCTAGTTGTAACATTTTTTGTATTCCATTATTTTTATATGTGTACACCTCAAATGTTAATTACTTGTGAACATCTTGAGCTACATAGTTGACCTTGATTATATTTGTTAGAGAATTATCAAGGATCTTTTGGTTTCATCAAATGCATAAATTTTGTAAAAAAGAGTAAGCTATTACATAAAAAATTGTTGTAAGTAAAAAATCAATAATATTTAAAAAAACTAATAGAAGTATTCATCACACTCAAATTGCATGCATTACTCACACATCAAATTTTACATATAGGATATTGATAAGTACAATTCCTCCCAGAATATCCATAAATGGTCTAGAATAGACATGCCACTCTGATGATAGAATAATTAAGAGAAACACCCACAAACCATGATGATGGAGAAGCGTAACTCCCTTTACACAACTAAGTAAGATAACATGAGTGTAAGAATAAACAAATAAATGAAAATAAACTCCTACACTGATACCCCTTGTAATCACAACATAGGTGTGTAAAATAAATGGGTATTAATAAAAAAGGCCTAATGAAGTAACCACAAACAAAGAAAGTCTCATAAAGTGGATAAAAGAAGGAAAGATAGAGGAAAAAACTCCCCCCTCCATAGAGAGAGAGAGAGAGAGAGAGAGAGAGAGAGAGAGAGAGAGAGAGAGAGAGAGAGAGAGAGAGAGAGAGAGAGAGAGAGAGAATAATAAAGGGATAAAATTCCCCACTATAAGCTATAAATACCTATAGCCACCTTGCATCTTGTAAAGGAGCTCTCAAGAATGGTTGTGGATCAGTAGTAGATGCAATGAAGAGTGAAGCACCCTAGAATAGTGAATATGTCTACCATGTTCTTGATTGTTCACTATCCATGGTGTAGTCCATATAAAAGTAAATATATTCCTCATTCATAGTAGATAGGCCAAATTTTTTATGTAATGATGGAGTATCTGAAGCAAAAATAAAGAAAAAATGTGGAATGTCTTGTAACTGAGTAGAAGATTCCTTAATTTTTTATGAGTCTTGAATTAAAGTACTTGATCCCTATAATGTTTTAAGTTGACTAGAGGTGGGTGACTCAAAAAATAACTCCTCAATGCCCAAAATGTGACAATAATATGGTGGATGTCTGTCCCTATTACTACTATAGTCATCAATGATGGATGAAGAGTCGTCAATATTAGATATGTGATCAAGCTCAAAAATATCATCAAGTCTAAGTGAATCTAAAGAAGAAGAATTTGAAGGAGAGTGAAGGAAAAAGTGTGAGAAGGTATATAATTGAGTCTAATGATAGACCAATCCCACTTCCAATATAGTATCATTGTGCAACTCTTCAACATATACTGAATCTAGAATGAACTCAACTCACATGATCAAACTAGGGTGAGTAATTTGGTAAACTGAAAGGAGATTAGATGAAAGTGAGGGAATACTAAGAAAATTATTTAATGCTCCTCCACTCACCTTAACAAACCCTCTCCCAAAAACCTCTGTATAAATATCATCATTTAAGTGAATAGTGGACATGTAACATGGTTTTAAGGAAGTGAACTCAATCTATGAAGAAGCCATGTGATGTGATGCTCTAAAGTCAATTACCCATGTAAGAGTTAGATAAACAACTGAAACTAAGTCCCTATGTTTCACTTTCTTCTAACTTTTTTATTTTTCCTTTTCCTTTCCATTGTCATTTGGCTTGGAGGATTCTAGGGTTGATGAAGATGGTATGATAGACTCACGAAGGCTTATATTGTTCTTCTCAAGAAGTCATGTGATGTGTTCAAGTTTCTTCTTCACATATTTAATTTCATCATGCTTTTTGATGCAATACCCACAGTTGATACTTTCTTTCTTAGGATTAACACTTGGAGAGGAAGTCTCATTAGTTGATTTGGTGGTGGGTTGATCCTTCTTGCTCTCATGATCCTTGTTCTATTTCTTCTCTTTTGAAGCCTTTTTTATGTTATGTCTTATAAGTAGAGCATGTGGTTTAGTGGACTTAAGTGAATCTATCTAAATTATTTCTTCTCAAGTCAAGTTAATAACAAACTCATTAAAGGAGGGCATAGTCCATGAATTACCAAGTGCTCTCTTTGTTTCATCAAAGGTGGAGATGAAAATAGAATAATTAGAACCAAGTTTTTCAACGATGGAAATAATGAGCTATGAATATTTATTATCAATTTTACATTCCTTTAGTTACAATATCAATGATTTGAACTTGGTGAAGTAGTTTTGAATTGTGTAAAAACTGATAGGACTAAGACTAATCAACTCATTTTCCAATTCATGCCCTCTCATCTCATCTAATTTCCCAAAATGTATCTCTAGGGTATCCCATACTTCTTTGGGTGTTTTAGTTGATTCAATGTGAAATTGCACATTTAATGACATAAAAAGTTATAGAAAACCAAAAGCTTCATCACACATGTCAAAGCATTTTTGTTTATCTACAATAAGAGTTGGTTCGGTTGAAAGTCCCATTGTTATCATTTATAGGTTATTATTTCTTAAGGAGATTAGCATAGAAGATTTCCATTCATGATAATTTAAGGGTGTTAGTAGGATGACTGAATTAGGATCCATTGTGTATAATTAATGTGCTAGTAGAAAATAAGAATGTAAGAAATACAGAAAGAATCAACAAGATACAATCCCCACTAAAATTATGCTTGACCCTCCTAGATTTTGAAACTTTATATTTTAGTGTGTTTTAAAATGTAAATTAAACCAATGCATGGGAAATGAAAATTATGAAATTTTAAAAAAGAGAGATCTCAATTTCAAGCTACCGATCAAAAGTTATTACAATATTACTTTTGCATAAAAGAGCCTACTTAGTTAAATTGGACTAATTTTTCTTTTACAAACTCTATGGCTAAAATGGATCTAGCCTTTCAACATATAATTCCATAAACCACTGACCTCTCTAAATCAATACAAAGTCTTTAACCAATCCTCCTACCACTCACATGTGAATCTTAATGAGAGAATACACATGAAAGGCCAAAAAAAAAAAACTTATACTAGCAAAATATTAATTAAAGTAGATGTTTGATTTTTTAGGTTTAGGGTAAAAGTCTTTATTTTTGAATTAATTTATAGAGAAGATAGGGTACCACCAAAGAGAAATATTGAGGTAAAATCAGAGGTAAAACTGGTGCCACCAGCATAGGAGAGAATTGTAGACCTAAAGGAAAATGCATGTTTGAGCATCCAACTAGTATAAATGAGGATGCCACTTGTAAGTTGACACCATTAACTACTAGAATGACTTATAAACGATCATCAATGCTTCATAATTTTCCAAATGAAGGTTGTTATCTGTTTCTAAAAATTAGCCAAATGAAATTTGTAGATCGCTATCCCAATTTACCTTAATCCTATACCTTAAGTCATTTTTTAATAATTAAAGACAGATGCCATCCATATGGTAAGGTGATGTGTGCAGTTGTGTAGCATTTATAAAAAAGATATGGAAATCCTACCAATATGTAATGCCAATGTTGTGTCCATCCTTTTTCGAATGCAAATCTATAAGTTTGATGGGTAGCTAAAGAATTTATTGCTCATTCTTGCCACAATATCTAGACTATATGGCATGGACAACTAGATGAGTTCAGAGAAGAGTTTGGATGGCATTTAGGTATCATGCTAGTGGAATAGAGGTAGTGCCCATTATTAAACAAAGCAAAGACACAAATATGCAAGAATGGGTTAACAAGAAAATTGTAAACCTTGTATCCCCTGTTATATGCTTCAATGGACCCAAGGAAACCAAGATAAGACATGATAGTCTCAAACAAAATCCAATCCATATAACATAATGAATATTCTAGTAGAAAAGGCATATCAGAACAACTGAGCTAGATAATGAATAGTCTCTCTTTTACAAATAAAAAAAATAGAATTTTAAAACTTAACAAGAAACACAAAACGAAACAATTTAAAAATCAAATTGGCACTCTAATACCATGTAATAGCATTGGTCAAGATCTTTTGGTTTCATCAAATGCACAGATTCTGTAAACAAGAGCAAGCTATTACATAGAAAATTATTATAGTAAGGAAAAAATCAATAATATTGTAAAAAACTAAAAGAAGTATTCAACACATTTAGATTGCATGTATTACTCACACATAAAAGATGTATATATAGGATATTATTAAGTGTGACTCCTCCAAGAATATCCATAGAGGTCTTAAAATAGGCATGTCACTCATATGATAGAGTAATGAATAGTAACACCCACTAACCATGAAGATGTCGAAGAGTAACTGCATATGCACAACTAAGCAAGCTAACATGAGTGTAGCAATAAACCAATAAATGAAAATAAAATCCTACACTAATAGTATTTAAATTTGGTTATCTATTTGGAATAGTATGACCATTGTCATAATTAGTTGGAATTGTGCCTTTCTATTGTTTAGTGTTGACAAACAAAGGGAGATCACATGGCTTACTTTTTAGTGGTTTTACTATCATTGGTTCCTTCAGTAATTTTATATCATTTAGAATTTTATAACCCTTTGGTAATGATATTTTCTATATTTCTTTTTTTACCCTTCTCTTGCTTTGAATTGTCTTTTTATACCCATATTTTTTGTTTTAGTACTTGTGCTCTAAGAGAGGTACTCATAATGTCAAGGGGTTTCTTAGTGGATGTATTAATGATATGTTCACCACTACCTTTGAAACTTTGTATTTCGTTCTTGAATGCAAAATAATATTATGTATGATGACCATGCATTCTATGATATGCACAATAGTATTTAGATCTCCATATAGGATGTAGGGGAGGTAATTTGATCACATTGTCTTGAATCATTTCTCTTAGGATTTCACTTAGAATATTAGTAGCTTTTTGGTCACTTTCTGAATCACTTATTTTCGATGTATTATGTTGTATATATTCATTTGGATAACAAACCATGTTTTCTATAACATTAGTAAATATGAGGATGCAGACACATGATTAACACTACCATGTATATGGGTTCTAGAAGTATGTAATCTGATTTTTTAATTCTTTTATTAACTTCATCATACTAGTGATTTGATATTTTTTTGGATTCACAAACACAAACCCTAGGTTCTTCAAATTGAACATGCATATATATACCATCTACCTTGCCCCTTAAAGTAGTGATAACATAGACCTGGTTAAAGAGATGATAGCTATCACCCTCCTTAGGATCAGGAGGAGTAAGAGGATTTTTTATATCTATTTTAAATGTTCTAAAAATTGATATGAGAATTAGATAAGAAATACATACAAAATATAATAAGTAATCATTCATGATAATAGAAATCCAAAATGAATAATTATTACATTTAGAAATCAGAAATTAAGAAACCTTAGGACAACTAGGGTTTTCACACAAAGACATAGAGGTTGAGTTCCTCAAATATTTAACACTAAAATGTAGATTGTGGAGAATCGAGGGTTAAAGAGGTAGAGATAATGACACAAAGATGGTAGACTATCTCTAAAGTAGGTCAATTATTTGAGAAAATCATATAGAACATAATTTATTTATTCTAAGTTTTTAAAGATAAAAAACATAGCTATGTTATATATAGTAATGATAAATAAAATAATATTTTTAGCTAGTTATGATAGTAATATAGATTGGGATCTAGAACAGATAGTACATAGGTTAGATCTAGATTATGGATCAGTCGTTAGATTTTTGAAATTGTACCTCTATAGTTATAGAAATTTGGATTGATATGGGATAGTTATGTTGAGCTACTGCCTGACTCAGACACATGTGTCTAGTACAGAATGCTTGTTGAAAATGGATGTGACCACTTGAATGTTTTTGGATTTTGTATTGTCTTTATTCTAATGCATTCAGATCTAAATCATAGACTATCACTTCTTTTTGAATAGTAAAACCATATTTCTTCATCTTCATAGTGATTGTGGAAAAATTGGTTAGTAGACACATGGTGTCAATCTATCCTAAAGACCTCTCTGTTGGTGAGAGTTGTCTACAGAGCCACTACTCTAAAGGGGGCCTCAAACTTATGTGGTTCACTCCTACTGTTGTTTTGTGTGTGAATCATGCATTGTGTGATAAGTACAACAATAACTTACCTTATAACTTGGAAAATGTAGCTCATATAATGTTCCTTCATTACTTCATACCTGTAGATGTGTTGTTCCTATGACTGATATGAAAATAAGAGAAAATAGAAAAGATTTACTCACTTGAGTGTTTGATTGACTGCTTTTGGTAAGCTGTCTTTGTCTTTTCTAGGTTTGTGGTAGGTGTGAATGGATGAGGTTTTATCTTATATTTATACCAATCCATTTGGAGAATATCTTACTTTAACACACTTAGGTTGATAATATAAATACTTTGGATTTATAACTTGGGTGACTTTAGGGCACTGGACACTTGTGTCGCGTAGGACACTTGCATCAATGTAGGTGTCTTACTAGGATAAAATTGTTCAAGAAGTAAAAAGTAGGTAAATGTCTAAAAATTATTGAGCTAAAATATCAGCAGGTTTATAACATTTTGGACATGATAGAAGGCTTGAGTCATCAAAATAACATTGGTCGGTCTAAGATATAAGTAATTAGGCACAGAGAGATAGTTTAGAGGATGAAAGTATATACATTATATATATTTGTTAAATGTACAAGTAAGAATATTGAGGTGCTCTATAAGTCATAAATAGTGTCTACAATTTATACATAATAATTCAACTCAACATTGGTTGAAAGACTTACTCTGTGGCAACATTAAAACCCAAGACTTTGATCATTATACTAATGAAAGCGATACCCTAATAAAAATTACTTTATTAATGGCAAAATAATTGATTCATTTTAAATGAGTGTTTTTTTCCTCATCATCTACTTTGGTTATATAACTTATAAATCTAAAACCAAAATCTCCTTACAACTATTTTTTTATGTATAAATTAAAAAAAATCTTAGAACAAATTTCTTTAAAAAAAACTGCTTTACTATCTAAATTGAAAATAAAACAATGCCTTGGTATCTTAAATTGAATATACATCCTCGAGTTGATATACATCTTGTGGCTTGATTGTATGCCTCCAAAATTTGTTAAGATCTCATCAAATATTCGGTGCTTTGAAAACGACTTAAAAACATACTTCGCGACGTGATCGCGGTACTTTTAGCTATACAATAGACGGACAAACTCCCTGAAATACGGTCACTGACAGTCGATTTTGCTGACATTCCAACCGAAGGATTCCCATTCCGTGAATAATATGCAGCTACCAGCTGAGAATCCATGTTCACAACCATACCTAATCTCTAGGTGTCAAATAATAATAATCAATTTCCATGGATAACATTGACGGTCATCCATCCACCAATGTCACAGTGTCCTTCAGAATTTAGAATGATTTGTCTTTGAAAAAGAAAACATTGTCATATTAAATATATATTTATTACAAATTATATATATATATAACTCTTAAAAATAATTGACAGTCCATTGAAAAAGTTCTCTATTATTTAATTGTAAAATACAGCGAAAAAAAAATTAAAATTTTCATTTATTGACTAATTTAACAGACATTATAATTATGAAAAACAAATATTACAGGCTGTATATGAATAAATAATAATATTGAATTTGTGATATAGATTTTTATATTGCTTATCAAATACATGTCCTTTCACTTGCTATCAAATGTCAAAATCCTATCAACTTGATACTTTAACATTTGCAAACCTTCAAAACAACTCGTCATATTGACAATATTTTAAATCTGAATATACATCCACTTTGTCATAATATTTAATTTCCCAATATTTTCCAAACAATTAACTCTAAACATCTTCAATTTGTTTCTCCTTACACCTTCATTACCACTCGCCTAGAGGAGAAATAAAAGAGGCAAAGGCCTAAATCAAAACACTTTAATGTTCCCTGCCTCTTATCCTCTGGCACAAATTTTTAAGTAGTATATGCTATCTATACCTATTGATGATTTATGTGCAATATATATCCCATTCTATTCCAGCCATATGAGTCACCAAACCTTCAAAGTATGTTGCAATTTCTAAATAAAGGGCATGTTACATCAATTAACTCCTATAACAATCTTAAAACATTCCTAATAAAGGGCATATTCCACCAATTAGCTCCTATAACAATCTTAAAATATGCCCAAAACGTATGAGATTTGTATTGGGTTGATTCCATCTACATTGAATACTTATCTGCAATATAAATGTTGTTATGAGTCATGTTCTTGCATAACCATGCTTCTAGTTTTAATTTTCTTTATCCGTAAAGAGACCCCTATCGTGTCCCTTAGGGAAAAATATTGGCCTACAATAACATAAGAGAATTGATACTTCCATGCTAAAGGATCCCATATCAACCCATCTAAAGAGTGTCCATTTCCATTTCAAAATCATTTTCTTCAGCCAAAGTAGTTTAGAGTTCAGATGTAACTTTGCACTATAAATTTCCAGTACGCTGACTCTTGGGGGGATCTCAACTCAGCATTCTACATTTAATCTTATACATGCAGTGGGGATCATTTTTTGAATAAATTCCATCATGTTTAAATGTATTGTCTATTATTTTGAAGTAAAATCAACAAGAAACATAGCACTCCATAAGAAAGTCTCTATAAAATAAATGGGTTAACTCATGAATCGCAACATACATGGATAAATTGAGGTTTCTACAATATTTATTTCTGCTAAAAGAAGCTCCACTTTAACTTGACAAATTACATAAATTATGAAGCTCATAAAATTATAATTCAATAACAATAATATCGAGGGAATGTTAGGAACCCATGTCCTACCCTTGTCTTTGGATTATAAGTGTATTATTCCTTATGGACACATATACCTTGTAAGTCATCCCTTTAACTTTTTAAAATTATCCCACATACATGGGAATTAGTAGTTGTTAAAATAGATTTAATATTTAAGTGTTGATGCCCAATAAAGGCATCCATGAAAATTATTGTATTGAGCTTGCTCAAAGTAGTTTCTCCCTTGGAGTGTCTTGAGATTTAAAGGTTATTTTGAGTTATTTTTCAAAGTTTAATTTTTTATTCATTTATTTTCTCTAGTTCATAAATTTATGCAAAAGGTTCTTCACATCTACTATTATAGTACTTTCTCAACCTACAAGTAGATTTTAAATATTTTTTTAAGTAGTGACTTTCTAGGAGATATATCATTTACGAGAATATTTTTCCTTGCCTCTATTTTGTACATTTTCATTGCATATTCAAATAAGTGTAAGCACCCCTCTACATAAATGCGGGATGTACTTGGGAATAAGCTCTAAAATGATATGTAAGGAGTACCACAAAAACTCCAAAGTATTTGGCCCATTCAAAAGACATGCTAGTGAAAAGGATAATTACCCCATCTCAATTGACTAGTTTTCACGCATCAGATAAACCAAGAGTTATCTCTTAGAGGTAAATCCATGACCATAGATTTTCTTGAGAGCTATATTCATTCAAACAACATTGGTGGCTAGAGAGACTCTTTAAAACCCTTAGGCAACCAAATAGACATGTGGCCCATATATAACATAACAATTTAAAAAAACATCAATAGAGTGATTACATTTGAGAATAGATGGTAACCTCACACTTGTCAACGAACTTTTGGCTCGAGCAACCAAGTAATAATCAGTTTCTAAATAAATAATAAAATAATTTGTTTGTGATATCCCTCCCTCTATAATTCCGTTGATGCTCAAAATTTATTTGAACACCTAAAATACCATTCTACACATTTTCTTCCTTGAGGGTCCATTTCCAAATTCCATTTTTACTAGCCAAAAATCTTTTTTTTTTTTAAGTTTTGCAACAACTTCTTTAAATTTTTCCTCTTCAAAACTTTCCCATAGTTTTCATTTCCATTTTCTACTCCTTTGTCCCTCTTGGACAAAATTTCTAGTTTTTCATTATAGTTTCAAAACTACATTTTTCCTTCATCAATCCTAACCAAGAGGTGCCCAAAAACTAGTAAAGTTACATTTAGCCTTTCTGATTGAGTCCAAATTTTAAAAAACTAATTGTTATTGACCACATCTTAAAACACTTTTTTCTATCCGTTGAAAATAATAACCGGTTATGGTAGCCATCTGTGTAGGCACAAAGATCATGAAAGAATAAATTGCAACATTAAAAACCAATGTCACTGAGTTAATTGATATAATGTATGGATTGAATTAGTATAATAGATTTTTTATTATACAATTATAGGAGTGATCTTCAAATAATAGTTTCTTTTCTACCGACACATCACGTGGGCCCAAGCTAGACTTTCTAAGGTTCAATGCTACAGATCCTACAAGATGGATATATCAAGTGGAGCAATTCTTCAACCTTCATTATACTTATTCTATCAAAAAAATCCCAATTACTTCCTTCCACTTGGAAAAAAATCACTTCAATGGTACCAATGGTATCTCATTTTGAATTATGAACCTGATTGGAAAACCTTTGCATCTTTACTTCTGGGCAGGTTTGGTCCCTCTACATTTGAGGACATTACAGGATCTCTCATCAAACTCCACTAGAATTTTTTTTTCATTATTATCATAATCAATTTGAGAAAATGGCTAACCACACTAAAGGGTTATCAAATGACTTCTTCAAGAGTTTTTATTAGTGTTCTTAAATAGCCAATCCATATGGAGGTGAAAATTTTCAGCCCAAAAACACAATGGGCACCTTGGGTCTAGTTAAGTTATAAAAATATAAACTCTTCGTTCAGCATCAAACTATCAGTTTTCCACCCATATAGAACACAATGAACTAGTGGCCAATCACAACCACACCAATTAAGCACCTTACTAAGGTAGAGATGTGGGATTGTAAGGAGAAAGTATTATTTTATTGATATGATTAAAAAGGGGTTAAGGGTCACATGTGCATCACACAAAATCTCTACTTTATAGATATGGAATCACCACTAGAGTCAGACAACGAGCCTAATATCTAGAAATTCCAAGATGCTCAAGTAGAAAAAACCCCTTCAAGGACTCAATGGCTCTTGGGATTCAACTTGAGATCTATCTACATGGACTAATAGGTGTTACCACCCCTCAAACCATGAAGGTCAAGGGATTATTCAAAAATATCCATCTCACAATCCTCATTAACTCTAGTAACACTCATAATTTCATTGATCCTTAAATCACTAAATAGGTAAACTGCTTTGTATACCCTTGTTCTAGCTTTGAAATCATTATTTATAACGGGGGAACATTTTCATGTAAAGGGATGTGTCAAAATGTATATATCGTGATAGGTGATTACACTCTTCACTTAGATATGTTTTCCCTACCCTTAGTGAGATGTGTTATAGTCTAAGGGTTGTAGTGGCTTGGCACATTGGGACCTCTGTGAGATTTGGATGCAATTCAAAAATAGTGGCTACAAGCACACCATAAAAGGGATATTTCCTAGATCTACCAACATCATCAGTTACCATCACATGGAAAAGTGTCTGAAAAAGGCTCATATTGGGTCATTGCCCATTGTACTCCATCCAAATCTAGTTCCCCACTACTACTACCTACCATGGTAATTTACAATCCATCATCAATAAGCATGCAACCTCTTTTATAGATCTAGTGAATTTTCCCCCTTATAGCCTGAAGATCATTGCATCCTACTCCTTCTAGGAATCATCCCACCCAACATCTAGCCATATCTCTATCACCATCTATAAACTATTAAAATTGAATAACTAGCACGTGAACTCCTCATGTTTAGAGTTATTTTCCCTAACACCAAACCATAGCCCTCCCTAGTGCTTCTTTTTCACAAAAGGGATGGGTTGTGGCTCCTTTTTAATGACTTTTGTGCCCTTAACCACATCACTATCAGAGATAAAATCCTAGTTTTGGTCATGAATGAGATTCTTCATCAGATCCAGAAAAAAAATTAACCAAAATAGATCTTTGTTCAAGCTATCATCATATTCATTTGCATGCTGATGACATTACAAAGATAGCCTTCTGCACTCATGATGGTCACTATGAATTCTTGGTCATGCCATTTGGACTTAAAAATTCCCCTTCAACATTTTATGCCCTAATGAATAAAATATCTTGTCCTTTTCACTATAATTTTACGTTGGTTTTTTTATGATATTTTTATCTATAGTGACACATGGACCAAACATATCCAGCATCTTAACATGTCATTACAACGTCTAGCAGATAATAAGTTATGTGCCAAGTAGTCCAAGTGTTCCTTTGGTCAAGAGGATGTTGAATACTTAGGGAACATTGTTTCATTTAATAGGGTCCTTATGGATATAAATAAATTAATGTCATGCAACATTGGCCTTGGCCAACAACCCTCAAGATCCTTTATGGCTTCTTAGACCTTATAGGATACTAACGTAAGCTTGTCAAGTATTATGGAAAGATCATGGCTCCCTTGACATCCTTACTGAATAAGGATGCATTCATATGGGATGTTGTAGCTGACCAGACATTCATGGCACTCAAATAGGCTATGTGTAGTACCCCAATTTTTGACATACTAGACTTCACCAAAACATTCACCATCGAAAGTGATGCCTATGGAAATAATCTAGGTGACGTTCTTATCTTAGAGGGTCATCCTATTGATTTCACTAGAAAAGCCTTTTTTGGATGAAATTTGGCTTTGTCTACATATGAAAAGGAAATGATGTAAATTTTGCATGAAATATAAAAATGGCAGCCATACTTACTTGGGAATCATTTTTACAACAAAACCAATCACTAATGTTTGAAATATGTACTTGAATAATGAGTCTCATCATTGACATAACAAAAATGGGTCAACAAACTCATGGGATATGATTATGAGATCACTTAAAATATGGGTAAAGACAATGTCATGGTGGATTTTCTCTAATGCACATTCGAGGACCAGACATCCCTTTTTTCCATATTTATGCCCATTCTACATTAGTTGAAATTTGTAAACCAAGGGTATGCATATAATCCCTTGTTACACCATTTCATTTAATAATTGACCACTAACCCCTCTATAGTACCACATTATTCATGGGATGGTACTTTTATGTGTTACAATTGTTGTTTTGGTGCTTCCCAATAGCATAGGCCTTCATTAGGTGATATTATATGAAATCAATGCTTCTCCATCAATATGGCATTCATGATTTCTCAAAACATAGGAGTAGGCATGTTAAAATTTCTTATGGAAGGGTAGGAAAGGGAAAATTAAATAGATGGTGGCTAAATGTGATACATGATAATGTAACAAAGGTGAAATAAGAGTGATTCCTGGCTTGCTTGAGCTAAGCCCTTACCCATTCCTGCTAGGATATAGACCAATATTTTTATGGATTTCATTGAGGGGATCCCTAAATCTAGAATAAAAATAGTGATCCTTGTCATGGTAGACCTCATCTTCAAATACAGTCCTTTTTATGCCCTCAACCATATTTATATAGCCTTCACAATTTCAACAGTTTTTTTCAATCACATCTTACATATTCATGGCATCCCTACTTCAATCATCTCTAATTGTGATGTAATTTTCACTAGCCAATTTTGGATGGATCTATTCTGATACATAGGCACATAACTTAATATGAGCTCTAGTTATCACACCCAAGTAGATGGCCAAACAAAAATTGTCAACAACTGCTTGGAAACATTATTTTGTTATTTTGCATCGAAATAAAAATAATAGTGGGTAAAGTTTCTCCCCTTCCCAAAATGGTGGTACCATACCTCCTAACATATTTATACTAAAATCACTCCATATGAAGTGGTTTATAATCAATCACCCCTTGTAGAAATCTAATTTCTAACACTATTGGGATAAAATTACAAATCAAAATGGTATTATGCAATAATGCACCATCTAGACCAAAAGCATTATTTTTTTTAATTCATCTGCACACATAACATGTAGGCACCATTTTTTGTCTATTGATCCCTAATCATGGTAAGACATTTTATAGAATCATAATATTTTTCCAAATCACTTTGAGTTAAATTGTGACCATGTAAAATGATGTTATGGACCACTAAAATCTTATAATTCAATAACACACATCATTTTCATGTGTTATTTTACATCTATAATACCTTAACTAGGGTATTACCTTATACACAACTGACACCTTCTTATAATTATTCTCTAGTCAAATTACAACTCATTAAAATAATATTTTTGACTAGGTTGATTAAATGTGCAACAAATTCCAAAAAATTTCCAAGTCACTAAGAAAAATCATTAAGAAAATTAAACCAAATTAAAACCCTGAAGGAAAAACTCATATTCCATTAGTTAATATCAAATATTGAAACATTCAAAATATCAAGAAAATATATGATTTTTCACCCATGCTTGAAAATGTGCAACCTCTTTCTTATGCAACCCCATTCTAATGTAGCGACCTCAAAAATTGAATCCATGTGAGGCCATACATATTCATTTTGATCCAAGGTTTGCAGATCATTCTCTTTTACTCCTAAAAAATTATAAATAGGAGAACCAAAACCATCATTTTTAAGCTTGGGTTATGTAAACTTCCTATGCAGAAATATATTGAACAAGCTTTCATTGAGTAATGTTATCATGCAAAAATATTGATAGAGAAGGTTTTACTCATTCGCCTAATAGAACAAATAGAATAATCTAAGACATTGGTGAGTAATATATGATAGAGGCTAATATTACACCTCATTGATGAAGAGTTAGAACACCAAATTAGGGGAAAAGCATCATTACTGACCACTTTTGAGGGAAAATAGTTACTTGAAAGGTATAGATTATTGTACCTTCATAATTGGTTATTTGAATTCATTATCACCACCCCTTGAGGGAGTAAGCTTAACACATTAGTTCTTTATGCTTATTTTGAGATTTATTGACTAATGTATGCATTGAATTGTTTCATCATTCTATCTCACATTCTGGCACACCCAGTGGGATTGGGAATATCACACATCATTTTATTCCTTTTGATTTAGCATTCAAACCCTCTTTTAAGGTTACTTTGCTCATCTTTTTCTCAGTTTTGCTTTTTCTCATATTTTATGTATTCTACACCAAACAACAAAATTGACCTATAATCAGTAAATACCATAAACATCAATGAGAATGCCAAATGGAATGATGGAATCACTTGAGAAACAATTAGATCACTCACACAAATGGTGGAATTGATAATTGTGTTTTTCTATCTCTATCTCTATGTTTTTCTAAAATGGAAAAATTGACCTAAATATTGGTAATTTTGACCTATAGAGACATGAGATTTTCCAAATATTAGTGAGATCATCCTAGACCAAAGCTCCAGGTAACTACTAGATTTTTTATTTGTATCATATCAATGAGATCGCCCTACTAATCGTTGATATCATCTTGTTAATCAGTGGGATTGCCATATATTGTGATTACTTCTCTATGTAATAGAAAAATCATCTTGTTTAATGGTGTTATTTCTCTATAGAATGGTGGGATTGACCTATCTTTGAAAAATAGAGAGTTAAAACAACAAAGTTAAAGTCTATTTTAAAATCTAACACCCCTTGATAGAATTCTAACTCTTTGTTTTTAATAATTAAGACATTTAGTTTATATATTACAAAAACCAAAGGAAAATTTCACTTCATATTTCATTTGAGAATTCTAACTATTTATTTTCATGTACATCTAAATTTATTTGATTTAAAGCTTATTTCCTCTCAATAACGAGTATATCAATTGAATCCAAGAGTGAAATTCAACATTATTAGTTTCTAGGATAGGACATACACTTCGGTGTTTTTATTGTTCTTGTTTACTTTCATTATATTTTGAGTCTAAAAGCTATTTTTGTGTGATAAAAAAACTCATAAAAAACCAAACACTTGTTATACACCATTTATTTTGAATAAAGAGGTGTTATACTAGTCAAATTTGAAACACTTTTGGCATTGTTCAAAATTCAATCCATTCATTTATGTTTGTGTGTCCAAAATAATGTCATTACATTGTTTGTTTGAGTTTAGACTATTAACCACTTAAAAAATTTCAAGTCCTTTTAAATATAAATTAAAAAATTTACCTTTCTAAGTTCTAATCCAAAATTATATTGGTCTACACCAGAATCATACCTACAATGTATGTTGGGGTGGTTCACCTTTTGCACTTTGTTTGAGTAAATTATGTAGAATTTTCCATTTGGATTGAAGGTTATTTTTATATACACGTACCTATTCTATTCTTATTCTAAACTTAGGTCATAATGTATTCACCAACGATTTAATTTCCTAGACATTTCTACCTTCTTTTCCATGTGCCACCATTGTGCTATCCATTTATTTTTATCTTTATACTTAGGACTTCTTGTGTTAGTTCACATTTTGATATTTTTAGTTCACATCTTAATCTTTTTGATCCAAAATGTTTTCTTCTAATTTTATATTCATAACCCACCATAGTTGTGCTTAGATTTTTACGGTATTCACATATTTTGAACTTAAATTTTTGTGTGCTAATATACACCCTAAGTTCCCAAGCTTATTTTACCCTCTTCTAAATTGATGATTTTAACCAACTAGGGTTGAGTACTATCATAATCCTTTTCTTATAGATATGTGGCACTACACCATTTCCTTTCCAATTATTGATATAATTATACTTTGTGTTTGTTTGATTGAAGAATGTAAAGCACCTTTTAAACATTTCTAAAACCAAAATCTAACCACTTCACAAATTTCAAAATCCATATTCAAGCATGCAAAATTATACTCATAGTGGGGTCTCTTATGGCCCTTATTACGAGGAAGAGAATTATTATGATGGAGAAGAAAACTCTATTTTTTTTTATGATATACAAATTATAGTAGGATTTAAACATGGTTATTATGAACAACCTATAGAAGAAAAATATGAACCTCTCCTCAACTTAATAAAATTAGGTGGTAGACTACCACCAAATTTCCTAATGGAACAATTACACATGCTTGTCTGTGTAGAAGAGCAATATCTCGAGTAACCTCTCACTTGTACTAAAAAAAATCAACATTACTACCTATAGTAAGGGAAAATAACAACTTGTAGAGTCCTCCCCAACTAATAATAATCTTCCTTCCAAGATCCATAAAACAATCAATCATTCACTAACCAACTTATTGTAGATATAATAGGTTATCTAGTTGTGACTTCAATCAACAATACCACTTTTAGGGAGCAAGAATAAATAATAGACAAAAAATCCTTAGTTGATCCTAGATCTATGGTAGACCCTGGGGATTCTTATAAACAAAACAAACTTGTAAATGATTCACAACATGTTTCACCTAATATGGACCATACTTTTTTCAGCCATCAGGAGACTATTTCCCCTTCATAACAACAAGGAACTAAGGATCTATATAAAATTAGGGATATATTACAGAACACTTTAGTGAGTTCACCTCAACCATAACAAGTTTAATAACAATAATTCCCCTTGGTAAACAAACAATAGATTCCTCAAAATTAGCATAATCATTATAGATCACAATGATAGATTCTTCAAAATATGTATTAGGCACCTAGGAATCAATAACAAATTTTGTTGAACCAACAACGTTAGACCTACTAAAATCAAAGAGTAAGTTAAAACCAAACTTTTGGACATAAGGTTCATATCCCTAACATGACCACACAACAAGTGTACATCCCACCCTAAAAAAATTATATTCCACAAACAAATGCATTGAGCATGCTAGACCAAAATTTGATGAAATAAATAGTCTCAAAACATGAGATAGGAAACCAAATCAAGAATTACAAGTTTGATGAGATATGTCTATATCCATTTGACGTAAGAATTATTCAAGTCCCCTTTTTTCCCCATTTTGAGGAAATGAAATTGGATAAATACAAGTGAAAAGGTGACCATAGGGAACACATTCTGACCTTTTTTATACTATGTCAAGAGGTAGCATATAATAGTGTTTATTTGCTCCACTTGTTCCTACAAAATTTGGTTAGACAAGCTCTAGATTAGCTCATCAAATTACTTAAGGGATCAATGGCAGATTGTAATGATTTATCAAAAAAACATGTTAACCATTTATCTTATAACATTGAGCATGAGCTAACAGTGGTTGAATTATACAAAGCCAAATAAAGAGATGAAGAAATTTTTGCAGCATACTTAAAATGATGGAGATCATTCGCTATTCAATTTCAATATAACATGCCAGATAAATAGTTGGATGACATTTTTGTATAAAACCTCCATCCTGAAGTAGCTCACAAATTAAGACTCACTTGTGAAAACACATTAAAATAAATTATTGAGAATGGAGTGTAGACTGAATAAACACTTATAACCAAAGGCTTTATGAAAATATATTCATAAAGTCAAATATCTACTCAAACACAACTACCTGTTTCAGATACTACTATAAAAATAATTAAGGTTCTTAACAAAAATAAGAACATGGTGGGAAAAGGAATGAAAAAATCAAGGCATGTGAAATGGTGTAAGATCTATTGATCCAAATGTATAACCAGCCCAACCTAATCCATCAAACACATTGGAAAGGGATCCTCCACACAAGGCATTTAATAAGTGTAAAAGATATAACAAATTGGGAGAACCTTTGAAGGTAATATTCCAGAAGCTAGTGGTAGATAATTTAACTATTCGGCATGTACCTAAACCATTTCCAAAAGAATAACCTAAACCTGATTGGTATCATGAAGATGAGTTTTGAAATTTATATCATGTAATCGACCATGTACTTTATTGATGCATACAATCAAGGCATTTTATTAAGGACTTGATTGAAAGTGGAAAAATTAAGGTGAAATAAATAACATATAACACAATCAAGATATGGTCATCTTCAAAGAATCATGTAACAAAAATAATCAACAACAACAATGGAACTATTAAAATCAAGGTCAAGGACAATACAATGAACCTAATTAGTATGTTCATAATCATGATCATAATACCCAAACTAACAATCTAGGTTAAAACACCATGTCATATGATTATAATATGACCATGGGATGTGTTTATAAAAATCACATTGTCACCATTACAATCAAAACCCATTAATAACACAATAATTATTGAAGTGTTGGTCTCCCTATTTTAGGGTTAACACCCTATTCTTTAAGTAACAGTACACTAGGTTCAAGCAATTCCATTAAACCTTGGTTTTTATGGGTTACTATTTTTATACCACCAACATCTTATTCTAATTATAATAAATCCTTACCGAATCAAAATTATTTGATCATAACTAGATGCTCACGAGTTACTCTTCAAGGCCCTTTTCTTTATTACAATATTAAACCCAATTTTAACATTGTGCCTTCTACTTATTCTAATTATAATAATTCCTTGCCAACGTGAAATTATTCAATCATAAGTAGACATTTGTGAGTTACCCTCCAAGGCCCTTTGCCTTCTTCCAACACTGAACTAAATCTACACTTTTTGCCTTTTGATCTTAAACTAAACATTATACCAGCCAAGGCTAAATCCTCTTATCCTTCTATTGAGAAGCCATATAACATTCAAGAAAAACTAAATAAAACCTCAATGCAATTTTATATCATGGATCTCTTGAAAACGTCAAAATTCCATGTAACTATATTAAATGACTTCTTTCAACAATGCATTATTCCAACAAATATTAACCCTGACCAATTCTAGATACTTGTAGGACATTTGTCTCTGAGCCAAAAACTTACATTTGATAAGAGTGATATGTCTTTCCTTAATTAAAGCCATAGTAACCCTTTATACATTGAATTCATTATCACTAATCATAAAATCAAGTGGGTTCATATAGACAATGGTTCAAGGATGAACATAGTATCAGTAAAGTTAATAAGTATGATTGATATACCACTAATGCCATATAAATTGAGACAATCATGATCATGTCATATGACAAAACTGAAATATAGTCTTATGAGACTATTTATTTTCCAACCATTGTTGTGTTTCTATCACAAGATACCCTATGTTATGTCATGGACATTGAATTTACATATAATATACTTCTTGGTCATGCTTGGATCCATGAAGTATGAGCTTCCCATCTACCTTGCATAAACACCTTAAGTTCCCCCATGTTGGAATTAAGGTAATTATATATGTTGACCTTCATCCCTATCAATACTGAAAACATCTAGATCCTAAATATCATAATTATAAATATTATCTTGGCTCCAAATTTGTAGCTAAAAATAAGGACATAGTTTCTAAACCACCCAAATATAGTTATATCAACCCTAGTGATCTTGTTTCCACTTTGACCAATCTAATTCTGGTAGAATTTTAAAACCATCTCACAATTGAGGATGTAGTCATTTTCACATATGATTTGAAAGATGCCTTTCATATTAAAAAATTTCCCAAATATCCTAAGTCCTATGGTGGACCTGAACCTTCCCAAAACACTTCCAGGCCAAACATGATTTGGCAGAGGAAGAGCATGTAGAAACCACCAATGGTATCTATACTAGAAATTTCATGAAATCAAGATAAGGAAGCCTTTCCTGAAGGATATTGGTTATACTCTAATGGCCTTTGCAATTATTTTGAAAATCCAAAGTGCCCTATCTCTAATCACATGATGGATAGTTTAAATTATATAGGAAAATGTATTTCATAATTATTATTAGTTGGTAAACCTACTACGATTCAAGGTCTTAGATTTATACCACCTTAGGGTGATCTCATGTATTTTTATAGTGATTATTCTTTATCAACTAATGAATAAAATCTTGGCTGTGACACAATATCCCATTATAGAGATTATGATGATCTAGCTAATACTAATCTATTTGAATCCATATCTATGATGATTATCGTAGCCAATTATCGACTTACCCTTTACAATTGAGACCTTATTTATTGGGATCAATAAGATTCTACTATACACCTCGATGAAAAAGATTAAAAAATTGATATCTTCAGGTTAAAATATATTTGAGGCACTCATTGATTAATGATAAAGTAAAGATAAAGACAAGCCTTTGAGTGAAAACCTATTTTAGGCACTCATGGATGGGTAACTTTGCTCATCTCCAAAATAAGTCTAGTGTCCACCAAGTCCAGCCTCTACATGTAGTGCCAATATCACATCTGAACAACATAATGTATTTGAGCATCTTTCTATATACTTTCTATAGATATTTTCCAATTAGCCACTACTTAAACAAGTAGACTCAAATTTATGTCACTATCTAGAGCTTTGGGGCTCACAACTAGAAGATGAATTAAAAGAAGAGAATCAGGATCAAACATTACCCACTATTGTAGAAGAACCATGAACCTAAACGATGGAGGTTATCTCTTGATGGCTTCTTCACTTATTATGGATCTAGAGATGGTATTTATTTTGGTTAAACCACAAGGGGATTCGATTCACAAGGCCTTTCATATTGGTTTCAATTACACCAATAATATGGCTGAGTATGAAGCTCTTGTTGTAGGACTTCATATTACAATATAGTGAGATATATGATAGTTAATGGTTTATAGGGATTTTTAATTGATCCTTATCAGACCACAAACTAATATCAAAATCAAGATGAAAATATTTTACCCTACAAGAATATTATGGACAATATTAAGTCCCATTTTAAGTCCCTACAGTTTGAACAAGTGGCATAGGACAACAATAGCTTAGCCAATTTAATGGAAATAATTGGATCCCTGATACAAATCATCGTTAGTGATATAGAGTATCAACTTTTTTTTTAGAATATTTTATAGCCTACTTATATGTTTCTATATTCGGAGATGGTATGTATAATCTTTTGTCCCAATCTCCCACCTGAATTCCCTTGGTTTTAAGACATTTGTAACTATTTCCGTGACCAAGTATTCCTTCTTGACCTTTCACACAATCACTAGAAAATCTTCCTCCGTTACCTAACTGATTATACCCTCCTTGGTAACATGGTTTATTGTAAGGCCTATGATTGAATTCATACTCAATATTTATATTTTGGAGAAGCAAAGCTAGCACTTATGAAAGTGTATGAAATAATGTGTGGGGCCCAATTCAGTGGTGTAATCTTCACCAAGAATTTTTTTAGAATAGGGTATTATTCACCCAAGATGGAAATAAATGCTTGTAATTATGCTATGAGATGTTTTTCCTAACAACAACATGGTAAGTTAATACTCGCACCTTCCTTACCTTTATATTTGATCACTAAACCATGGTCATTCTCTACATTGGGTCTCAATCTCATCAATAAAATAAACCCAACCTCTTTTGATGGCCACAAATGCATTATCATTGGTACCAATTATTTTACTAAGTGGATTAAGGCCATTCCTCTAACTTACTTAACCAAGAATCATATTTCCAAGTTTATCCATTACCATTTCATCTGTTGATATGGTATCTCATCTCGTATTATATCCAATAATGGTGGCTCATTTGTGAACAAAGATGTAAAATCCCTTTTTACCATGTTTAAAATTAAACACAAGAAGTCCACACCATATAAACTATAAGGCAATGATCAATCTAAGGTGTTTAAAAAGACCATTATCATAATCCTCAAGAAGATTGTTAATGACACTAGCTTTAATTGGCACTTTCAAATATGTACCACCCTTTCGGCCTATCACACTAGTCATCACACTCCTATAGGAGCCACTCCATATTATTTAGTGTTTGGCACATAATATATTATCTCGATCAATGTCAAACTACCTTTATTGTGGGTTTTTTTGGAGCATATTATTGACAATGAAGATTGTATAGTTTATAGGTTGAAAGAGCTATAACTTATTAATGGCGAGTATTTAGATTCCCAAGATAACTTATGGTCATATCAGAATAGATTGCATCATAGCTATAAAAACACATTCTTCCTTGAGAGTTTGAAGTTGGTGACTTTGTCATCAATGAGAACCAAAATAAAACTAATGCTCAGCGTAAGAAGGGTAAGTTTCAACCGAATTGGCTATGGCCACATGTGGTTACAGCAAACTATAGATTAGGGGCATACAAATTAGCTAATATAAATGGATAAGATCTCCTACAACACATGTATATTTTGCACCTCATGAAGTTATATGCTTGAAAACCTTACTTGAACCATTGTCTACAAGAGCCCTTACTTGGGATCAACTTGCATTGAAGTTTATTATTATTCCATCATGATTATAACCTGTACCATTTCACCATGTACCATTCTGTTTTGGACCATTGTAACCTAGACCATTAAATTTTGGACCATTATAACTCTAGAATATTGCATTCTAGACTGTTGTAACCCTATACCATTTAATTATGGACTGTTGTAACTCTAGACCATTGTCACTTGGATCATTTATATTTCACTAAACTAATTATACTTTCACATGGACCAATGTAACCTTCACCATTATACCCCATACCAATTATGATCATGAATATGACTAACAAGCATTCTGGACACATTCAACACCCATTCTACAAAATAGTTTTGTCAGGTGAGTATTTGTAGTTTCTTTCACATACAAGTGTATAAGGGTATGTCATCACATGGTTTTTGCCTAATGGATGGTTACTTGGGATTTATTCGCTACTGTGTCTAGTTATATTTTTACTACTATTGGGTAGTCATTTTTGCCTTAAGATGATCACAAAAGGGCCATTGCAATTGGTTTTAGCTGTTATTGGAACTCCTATCGATAGATATGTATCTGCTCAACTAGGTAGTTCCTTGTGCATTTATTCATATACCCATTGTAGTGGACTTAACTATCATTTGAAATCTTACCTATGGACATGTATATCCTCAATTAATCTATTCATTTTAATTATCTTCATACCATGTTTCTATTGTTTATTCCAAAAACACAAAAACATTAGAAGTTGATATGGTAAAATACCAAGAACATTACATTGAACCTTTTTTATTATGATCTTGAGTAGTCTTGCTATTTTTTGATAAACCTTAGCCATGATCTCTCCATTTTGTGAGAAACATAATCCACTCTCATTATTTCTCAATCAACCTAAAGGATACTCTCATCATTTTGTAAGCAACCTAAGCCTTATGCTCTCATCATTTTTCAAGCTACCATTATGTGTAGATTATTCATTTGAAATCAATTCGTTACTGCACCCTTTGGCTTTTATTATGCTCTTGACATTTTATAAACACTTTCAATTTCTTATCCTTAGACATAATAAACACTCTAAACCACCATTTTGATTCCTTTGTGAATAATTGTCTCATGCCCTTTAGTGTGGTTTTAGTCTAAACCATACTTTCACACTTCTACATTTTTTTTGTTGACACTTTCATAATTGTGAATGTCATCCCTCTCTTATAGAGTCTCACCATTTTGCGATACCATTCCCATATTTCTTCTACATCATATTCATGTTGCCTTATCATCAATTTTCTTCTATCGAATATCCTGGGAGAATGACATTTGGCCTGAAGTTCATGTTGGATCTTGCATCCATGTAAATATGTAGGGAGCATCTATTTACCTATTACATCTAGAGTCATCTCAGATACCCATTTCATTTCTTTTATTCCACTCACTATTTTTATTTGTTTCATTGTATCCTATAGCCTAAAGGCATTTTTTATTTGTCTTGTTTGTGTGTCATTATTTCCACATACACTAGGAACAACTTTGTCTCTATTATTCACATGTTATTATACTAGTGTCATTATCACTTAGCTTAAGGGTCACCCTATTGTACATCATAATACCTCTATTAAACTTGCATGAAAAGTTTATTTTTTTATACACTAACATTGTGATTAACCATTGTTTGTGTTTTCTTATTCTTGTGTGTTTAGAATAGTTTGCTTACTACATATTATTTGCTTTGGATTGTTAGGTTTATTTTGATTGTTCTTTATATTTTTATTTTTTTTCTTAGTGTTTTGTTTCACTTTGTTTTATATACATTTGTTTTTATTTATTGATGTTTTTTTTGTATAATTCTTCTTTTCTTTTGTATTGTTGATTTGTGCTTTTATGTGTTTTATTTATCTTCTTACTCATTTCCTTAGGTTATTTGTTTGATCTGTTGTGTTTGAATACACTTCATAAAAAAATTGAGTCTACCCTTACCTTGGACTTGACTTTTTTATGCTTATATTTAATTTTTTTTTAAATTATCTTTTTGTTTTTAAGTACTCCTTATTATTATGTGGGTCTTGATTATTCTTATCTTAATTATAGGTTAGTTATTAAATTTTCATTGCTTTTTTTTTTTTTTTTTTTTATGTTTTATGTACAATCTTGTTATTAATTAAATCTTGATAATTGATATCTTGATTCTGAGATAGTTATGTTTTGTATTTTACCTTCTTTTCATATTTTTTATTTTCTTAGTTTTGTTTAAATGTAAATAGTTGAAACTTTTGTGTTGGTAATTTTTATCATTATCCTTAGTTATAGATATTCATATTTAAACCAATCAATCACATATGAGATACAATTTTATTATAATTTATTCATACTTATGAGGCATAATTTCCTTTATGTATAGTAAAAACCATGCGATCCAAATCTCAATAGTCAATGTATCATCGAAGAACATCTCTAAACACACTATCTTGCATATCTGCTACCTAAGAAGGATATCATAAACATAATTCAACATTGGTCCATATTTATTTAATTATTAATTCCTCATTCCATTTTCTCTCACTTTTGGGTGAAATACATTATCCTAAGTTCCATTTGGAGTATGTAGGCATGCTTAGATACATGATTTATCTTGGGTTATCTCAGCCACCATTATTCTTCAAACCATCTTTGTCATCACTTTATGCATCCTCATATGCTTGGTTTTTTGGGGTTTCTTTAGTAATTAGACCCTCACATATAATTTTTCACCCACTCATATTTAATATATGAAATAGGTTATATCCTTGATCTATGCTTGTCAATTTTACCTACTGGGGAAAACTCAATTATCAGTGGTCAAAATTAGCCCTCCTAGGTTAAAATCATTTTTCAGTGGTCAAATCAGCCCTCCTGGGGTAAAATCAATTTATCAAATGATCAAATCCATTCTTCTAGGGCACATTATTAATTCATTGACCTCCTTTCTCTTGAGCAATGCTCTTATTATTATTTTTATTGTAATTTCAAGATCTATAGTTTTTCCCCTCGTCTTAGAAATTCAAAGTATGGAACTTATTTTAGAATTATTCATTCTGTAAGCTCACAAATGCATCCCTATTTTGGGTATGTCAAAGAGTTTCAATTCTATTTTGGAGATGCATTCTTCCCACTTCCCCCTCCATTAGAGCCCATTATATTTTATTCTATTTTGATCATTGGGAATCAACACGTGTAAGCATTAGCTAATATGGATTTAATCTCATCCATGGGTTAATTTCACTCTTTCTCTCTTTTTTGAGAGTCTTTCCCTCTCTTTCATAATTGCATATCCTCTCTATGGGGCATCATGGGTCACTAATTATTTATTCAATCATTAGCTTCCAACTTCTTCTGAATGACTTTTTCATTCTTTAAAAAGTCGTTGCTTTGTTTTATGTCTTGCAAAACTTTATCAAATAATGGCTAAATTTAGACATTCAATTCCTATCTCTATTATGTTAAAATTTCAAATCATAATGATATTCCAGAACAAGGCACCATCTAGACCAAAATCACCAAAATTCAAAAATTCATTTGCATACATCGGGTATAGGTACTGATTCTTATTTATTGATCGCTGATTGGGGTAAGACTTTTTATTGAATCATTATATTTTATAAAATCACTTTGAGTAAAATTATGACCATATAAAATGGCATCTTGGACTATTAAAATCTTCTAATTTGCCAACACACATCATGTGCATGTGTTATTTTGCATCTAAAATAGCTTATTTAGGGTATTACCCATATATGCAACTGACCCCTTCTTTAATCATACTCCATTTAAATTTTGAATCATTAAAATCACATTTCTAACTAGGTTGATTAAATGTGCATCAAATTTCCAATGAATTGCATAACCATTAAGAAAAATAATTAATCAAATTAAACCAAAACAAAATCCTAATGGAAAAATCCATATTCTATTAGTGAATATAAAATATTCATATATTCAAAATATTAGGAAAAGAGTGTGTACCCATGCTTTTCCATGTGCAACCTCTTGTACTATCTAACCTCTTTCCTTTCTAACCCCATTCTAATGTATTGACCTCAATAATTAAATCCATATGAGGCCACACATCTAGATTTTGATCCAAGGGTCATAAATTAGTCTCTTCCATTCTTAAAAATATATAAATAGGAGAGATAAGACCATCATTTTAAAGTATGAATTATGTAAAGAGTTGTAAAGATTCCTCAATTATTTCCTTTTTTTCCAACACACCAAACCTCTGACCAGACCCATCCAAATAATACTCTCTCTCTCACACACAACTCTCTCCAACCTTACAGACCTAACCAAAATCATTTCCCAGACCTAGAAAAGCCTTCTGCAAGCTCCTAGGAAATTATTACACCTACCAACACCAGTCACCCAACTAATATCGACCACACTTGCTCATCGACCTCGACGGCCTAACCGATGTTGACAACTGTGGATTTTTAGTAACCTCACTAAAACCTACCCAAAAAAATTCCAAAATACAAAATAAATATACCACCTACATTATCTTACTCTCTGCTACACTTAGGTTATGAACAAAGGTAACATATCTCTCTTTTACTCTCTTTTTTCCTCTCTATTTGCTATTTATTACTCTTTTGTTTCTCAAAAGTGGAATATCATCCCTAAGGAAGTTTGACGCTTCCTGAAACAAGCACATAGCTTGGTATCCCACTCATATATCTACCTACTAGTATTTTTGTGGTAGTGTTTCTAACTTGCAGGTAGACTTCCCTAGCCAAAGAGGATTGCTCACAATGTTTGGATACAGTGTGTAAACCAATCCGGGTTCATTCTAATCACTTATTCCTATCCTTCTTCTTTTCTTTCCTTTAGACATGAAATAGACACAATTTTAGTGAAATACCTATTATAAGAGAACTAGGCATCATTAAATAAAAATTATGAAGACACAGATTGATCATCTAACAAAGATGCTTGAGAAAAATTACATCAATGTCCCTAATTCAATAAAATCAAGCTCATCATCATATAAGTTTTCTAAGGTAGAAGAAAGTAGTAAGATAAAAGGTAAGGGCAAGGCCCTTATTGTAATTGCATCTGAGCCATTCACGTTGTTAATTGATTTTAGTGCCTCACATGACATGGATTTCTCATAAGACTTGTTCTCATCCTTAGATCCATCTTCTATGCCATCTATTATGATAGGTGATGACACTTATTCTAACTTTTTTGGGAGAGGATATGTTGAAATAAATGATGGAATATTCAAAAATGTCTTATATGTTCCATCAATATCAACTAATCTCCTATCTGTTTATCAAATCACCCACATTCGATCAAGTAAGAAAGTTGATTTTACTACAAATTTTGTTGTCATTAAAGAGTTACATAGTAATACTATAGTGGCCTTTGGAAAATAAAATCACCAATGAAAGTTGTACACCTTATCAAAATTTGCTATTGATTACCCTTTTACTACATTACTCACTCATTCTGATGGGGTGAGTAAACTTTGGCATGATCTTTTTGGCCATCTAAACCATCACTACTTGGAACAACTCAGTCAACAAGATATGGTAATAGGGTTGTCTCATGTTCCTTTTTATGGTGTTTCTTAAGGTTTCATGCTTGGAAAACATCTTGAAGAGAAGTATGACAAAGGTAAATCATAGAAAGCCACTCAAATATTGGATCTAATTCATAGTGATGTTTCTGGACCATTTCAAAAGCCTTCACTAAATAGGGCTAGATACATGCTTACCTTCACATATGACTTCTCTAGGTATATTTGGGTGTATTATATTCAAAAAAATTCTAAGGTGTTTGACCATTTTAAATATTTCAAGCCTCTTATTGAGAAATAGTCATGTAATACCATTAGCATTTTTTACATGGATAAAGGTGGTGAGTATGTTAGTCATTGCACTAAAAAATTTTATACTTCAGAAGGGATTGATCTACAATGAACAATTCCATATAGTCTTCAGTAGAATGGTGTTTTATAATGTAAGAATAGATATTTGAAGGAAATGGAAAATTGTATGATACATTCCAAATCACTTACACCACAATATTGGGTAGAAGCCATTAATTGTGCTTGCTATATCCAAAATCATATTCCTCATAAAGCATTGAAAGGGATCACTCCTTTTAAAGCTTGGAGTAATAAAAAAACCTGAAATTAAGAACTTTAGGGTATTTAGATCTCACACTATGGCTTGCATTCCTAAGAAGAAATGTAAGGCCATGGAATGTTAGAGCAAGATTGCATATTTGTTAGGTATGTAGAAGGTGTTAAGGGATATAGGATTCTTCATCCTAACACACATGATTTGTTCATTAAGAGGAGTGTATGCTTTCAAGAGGGTCCATCAAACTCCATACTCAGCAATTCTCCCTCCTCTTTGGACTCTCTAAGATATGATGATAATTTAGATGATTCAAATCATATAGATCATATACCTATTGATCAAGATTTTTCTTCCAGTTTAGATGATGAGGATAGTGATAGAGATTCAGCTCATTCCATTCACAATCATATTTTTTAAGTTGAACAATCTCCACTTGGATCTCTAACTTTGGGTCCTCTTTGGGTTAGAAAAAATTTAAAGAGTACAGAGGATTGGGTTGGGTAACCATAAGATGTTATATGGACTCATTCACAATTTTAGGGTGTTCCACATGTTTTCATTGCTTGTGCTTGTAATCCATAGTCATTTCATGAGGCATCTAGCATTCTTGAGTGGGAAATAACTATGGATCAAGATTATAGTTCCTTAATTAGGAACCACACTTGAGATCTAGTACCCCTTTCGTAGGGAAGGAAACTTGTTCAATGTAAGTGGATCTATCGAACAAAATTTGTAGCGAATGGGTTGGTAGAAAATTTCAAAGCATGATTGGTATCAAAAATATTTTCACAAGATTTTAGCATAGACTATACTGAAACATTTTCTCTTGTTGCTAAAATGAATTATATTCAACTCACTCTTTTCATTGCTATAACTTATCATTAGGATGTCTATCTGATGAATGTGAAGACTGTATTTCTTTATGGTGACCTTGAATAGGATATATATATATATATATATATATATATATATATATATATATATATATATATATATATATATATATATCTGTGTGTGTGTGTGTGTGTGTGGAGCATCCATAAGGCTTTCTTAATGATTATTAGTGTGAAAACTTCAAAAATATGTCTATGGCCTCAAATAGGCCCTTCAAGCTTGATATGCCAAGATCGATCCATTTTTTATCATAGTTGGTTTCACTAGATGCAATTCTGATTTGAATGTCTACATGTTATTGTAGGATATTTCACTCTTGATTGTAGTTCTATATATGGATGACCTATTGATCATAGGGAGTTATTCATCTTCCCTTACAGTAGTGAAAATTGCTCTACATGATATATTCTCCATGACTAACTTTGGTTTATTGAATTACTTCCTTGGTATTGAGATTTCACAATCTAACTCAAGGATTACCATTACACAATCCAAGTATGCTCTTGATTTTCTTGAACAATTTCGCATGGGTGCTTGTAAGCTAGGTCTGACTCCCTTTCCTTCTATAGTCAAATTTAAGACTGAGTGTTATTATCCATTGGTTGATGCTACCTTGTATCAACAACTAGTTGGTAGCCTCATCTATCTTACTCACACTAGACTTCATATTTCATATGTTGTGGGCATGGTCTCTAGGTTTATGCAAACAATGCATGAGTTGCACTAGAAATCAACCAAATGGATTCTCCACTACATTCAAGGTATTTCAAATTTTGGGATTCACTATGGAAAAAAAATTGATATTAACTTGATTGGGTACCTAGATTAAGACTAGGCTAGTGATATTTAACATCGCAAGTCTACTTCAATATATAGTTTCTCACTTGGTTTAGGATCTATTAGTTGGTCTAGAAAGAATAAAAATGCTATTTCTTTATCATCTACTGAGGTTTAATATAGAGGGGATATCAATATTGCTACTAAATCTATTTGGCTTCAAAGGATTCTTATTAAGTTTGGTATATAGTTCAAGTGACCCATAATCATCTTTTGTGATAACCAAAGCACTATAAAGATCTACAAGAATTTTTTCCAACATCAATGGACCAAGCACACCAAGATTCATATACACTTCATTTAGGAACTCATTCATGGATAGGTCATTGATCTTAACTTTTTCCAGACTACAGAGTAGATAGTTGATATCTTCACCAACCCCTTCACTAAGAGTAATTATATTTACTTACACACTCTTCTTGAGGTATGGGCTACATCAACATCATATTTATGGGATGCCTTATAGTCATCTTCTTATTCTCTCTCTCTCTCTCTCTCTCTCTCTCTCTCTCTCTCTCTCTCTCTCTCTCTCTCTCTCTCTCTCTCTCTCTCTCTCTCTCTCTCTCTCTCTCTCTCTCTCTCTGGGGGGGCGAGTTTTTTCCTAAGGGTTTTCTCCTTTTACTCCACTTTGTGAGATTTGCACTATACTTAGCTACCTCATCAGGCCATGTTTTCAAGACCCAATTTTGTTTACGCACCTAATCTATGCTTAAGGGGGTTATTAGTGTAGGATATTATTTTCCATGTATTTATTATTATTGATTATTCCTAAACATCTATTCAACTTACTTAGGTGTAATATTGAGGTCACGTAGGTGTCATAATGAGGTAATTAATGTGTACATGTACATGTGAAAATTGTTGTCAAATTGATGGGTGAGGATATATTTGACATTTATCAACTAATTTTGAAATATTACACATGGAACACATCAACTATTTGGCAATTATTTTATATTCAAATTACCAAATTTATTGGCTATATGCCTCCATTATAACTATAAATATGCCTTTCATCTAATCTATTTTCAATGAGTTATGAACGCAATATTATTATAATTCTACTCTATTTTGAATGGAGTTTTGATTTTATTTGATTGTTGATGTTGTGGATTGCACCCTTGAAAGAAGTTTGAGCTTATCTCTTCCACGCGGCACAATGTAGACTCATATCTTGCTGTGGGTCTGACAAAATTGAGGGGATAATCTCTAGATAAGGGCTAGTTCCATTTGATGCATCTTTCAAGTATTTTAATACTACTGCTAAAAATGGGGGGGGGTAAAAAGGGAGAAAGATACAACCAAAATAAAAACTAATCTAACTAGTGATGCACCAAATGATTTTGATCTACTCATTTATTCACACTTCAGACTAGAAGAGGGCAGACATACACTTTATCTAGTGAAAAGACCAAAATGTAGGGACCTTTAACAATGGGCTTAATGAAGACACATAGAAAATGAACTTATCACAGGCACTGTAGAAAACACATTGTCTGGTAACCCTTTTCTATCTCTATACTCCAGATGCAACATTTCCTATTATCCTACAGAATTGGTGCTTTGTCTACACTAGGTGTGTTGGTGTCAATTTATGAAAGCATCAAGCTAAAATTACTGAACATAGAATTAATACATAGACGCACTCAAAAGCATAACCAGTCAGATATAGGTAAAACATATTCTTACTGATCAAAGGTGAATTTTTACTAGGCTTTGCCTTACAAAATGAGAGATATCCTTCTCCACTTGAGAGGTTACAATATATAACATGAAAAAGAAGACTATGTCACCTCTTTCAACAAGTGGCCCATGTTGTGTTGAATACATTGGAAAGAGGAAGTCTGGTGAAGCAGCCATGATAGGGCAGTCACAAGCCTTGATTTTGGCATTTAAATCATATTAATTGTCTCTTCAAAAGTATGGGTTGTTTAATCATTTAAATGGCAAGACCACTCCTCTTTAAGAAACTTACGTGACTGACTGCTCATCCATCCTCAAATGAATAAAAGTAGGTCACGCCATAGAATGCTTTCACTCTTTAATAACCACTTAGTGGAGATTGTTTCACCTGCAATAATAACTTATCCTACTAAGACCTTCTTTTACCACTTGGATTGCATAACTCATGTCTATGCTTGGTTGAGTGCATCTTTTAGAACATTCCAAATGTTATCATATGTGTGTATGGCTGTGTTCTAGATTCTCTATTTTGTTCCCCTTTTCCTTGCTATTTTTTGTCGCTTTCTAGCAATTTGAGCTCTCTCAAGCTATTCTTCTCATCTTTTATTAACTCTTAGGGCACCTTTCTCAGTAGGTCACTGATTTTACTCAGGTTTTTGCCATGAAACTTTAGTCGCTTATCACTGAGTTTAATCAGGTATATGTTTTGCTTAGCTCGATCCTCATCCCACATTAAGATGATGTCACCTTCAGAGAAGCCTTTTGATGAGGATTTATTGTCAAAGTGCTTATTCATTTGCTACTAATGCCAGTCATAAAAACCATGGCTTGGTCCTTTATCTCTTAAAGTTATATCAATTCACATAGTCTAACCTCCATGTTGTTGCCTTCTTCCAATTGTAGCTAGTGAGCAATATCTAAGGCTAGCAATTCAAGTGAAATAGGATGTCTAGCTTATCTTCCATCCAGAACCTTCTATGGTGAATTTCTAACTACCCTCTTTGGAATAACCCTGTTTGTCCACAAGGTTATTTTCAACTTGGCATGCCAAGTTATCTAATTCTCCTCCTTTGTCCTTCTGATAATTTTGATCAGATTCTTGTTGGTGGACTCAACCAACCCATTCCCTTATGGGTAGTAGTTGGAAGAAGTACTAAGATAGATGCCATATCCCAACACCCATTCACTCATTCTAGTTCTCAAGAAAGCCAATGTTCTATCTGAGATGATGGTAGCTAGGACTCCAAACCTTGTCACCAGGCCTTCATAAAAATCTAGGACTACACTTTCATTGGCCTCCTTCAAAGAAATAGCCTCTACCCATCTCATGAAGGAGTCTATTATGGTTAAGACCCATTTTTGGCTGGCACTAGGGGGAAGGTTGATCATACCTATGAAGTTTAGGCCTCATTATATGAATGGTTGTTCCACTTGAATAGGCTGTAGAGGCATTACAGCTAGCCATTACTTCCCATTAAAGAACGCACACTGCTATAACTTTCATACCTAGGCATGAGTGTCTTTGAATAAAGTGGGCTAGAAGTAACTAGCTCTCATAATCATTGTAGCTGTAGGCTTAGGAGCAAAGTGACCACCAACTGGTCCATCATAAAACTTAGATAGTACCCTGTCGACCTGACCTAGGTCTATGCACCTCAAGAGTACTCCTAATAAATTTATTCTGAACAATACCTCATCAATCAAGACATAAGGGAGAGATTGGAGTTTGAAATATCTCCTTTTAGTCTTATCAAGGCCTTGCAGGCACTCACCAGTGAGAAGGAAATGTTTCATGTTTGATGCCCAATACTTCTTGATTGTTGGTTATTCTATTGTAGCTTCATCATGGATTAGCAAAATTCCTTCTTTTTATTATTTAATGTCTGTAGCAAGGTGTTCACACTGGCCTTTTCCCCTTACTAGCTTGGTGGTTTTGATGTCCATGTCATATTCCATTACTTTGGTGATCCATCCTGCTCTCTTTTCATTTAGATCACAACTGATCAAGAATTCTTTGACGCTAGGATGTGGCACCATGAGATGAACCCTACTGTTTCTATGCTAGATTCGCTTTCTACATTCAAAGAGAGAGATTAAGAAACTGAGAGGAAATGGTCAAGGCTTGTATGTACCTGGATGTAGTCATGCGCACTATTATCCAAACATCATGAGAACTCCTCTTTAGTTGTGGAGGATGACACCTGAAAGAGAAAGACACTAAGATAAAGAAGGCGTTAGATAAGGAGATGGTGGGTTGCCAAGCAAAAGCTTGATCCCAGAAGTATGAAGACTTCCTTAAGGGATGTCAACCCACTAATAGACAAAAATAAAGTCTGATAAAAGGCAGAATGATAAAATACTAAAATGATTAAGGACTGAAAAGGAAATGGAAGTGAAAGCTTACCTGAATGATGCAGTCAGCCTGGTCACAGTCTCCAACGTCAGTGGTCCTATCAGCGTCGATTGTCAGGGTCTGTCGACGTCGGTTAGTCTGCCAACGTCGGTTGGGGCAGTGACCGGCGTCGATCAGGGCAGTAGTCTGTGGATGAGGTCTGGATGAGTTTTGGTCTATGGACGAGTCTGTGGATGGGTCTGAGAGAGAGTTTTGGGCTTGGTTGAATGGTCTAGGGGTCTGGGTCTGAGAGTCTGGTCTGAGGTCCTTGCAGGCAGAAAGGATGGTCTAAAAGAGTGCCCAGATAGAAGCCAGGGGCAATAGGGAAGAAAGAGTGGTTTGGTGAGGTCTATGGTCTGGTTGAGGATGTCTGAGTCTATTTCATAACACTTGGAAGCAATAGCTAGAAGACATAATGAAAACACAGAAGAAAACTTACCTGTGGTATGCTAAAGAAAGAGTTGTTGATGCTCATACCTGTTGCTAGTGTAGAAGACTGATACAGAGTCCCTGTTGTTGTTGTAACTGGTGCAGAAGCCCTATGAGAGAGAGTGAGAGAGGTCTGGTTTAAAGATTGGCCGAGTGGAAAAGTGAAGGAATGGATTCTGAAGACTAAAAGATTCAAGAATCAGGTGAAAACCCAGGGCGAAGAGATGGATAATGGATGCAGAAAACCATTATGAAGGCTGTTGATGCCAGCAGTATCACCGACGTCGGTCGACAGTTGACTGACGTCGGTGGCTGGAAGGTAGGAAAAAGGCTAAAAATAGCCTTTCATCTATTTTCCCAACTGCCAGGTCAGTGAGTCTGAGGAAGAAACGGTCAAAGGTGATTAAAATGGACGAGAGGTTAAAGGGAAGAAGTTGGAATGGGAGTCTAGGCATTAATTTTGGCCATGTGGGGAATGAAGGGAATCCAAAGAAGGTATCCAAGGGTGGTGAGGTGGCAAGGAGAGAGAAAAAGGGATTTTATTAATCTAAAATAGGATATTTATTTCAAATTAATAAAACATGGGTTAAGAGTGGTTAAGTGGACCAAAGGAAATGAAGAGGACCAAGAGGGGAGAAAGGACCAAGGAGTAGACACGATTTTAGTGTCTACACCTACTATTGAACAACATATGTTTAAATTTCTTCAAACTCCATATGACCACAAGGACTTGCTTCTCCACATATGTATACTTGATCTCAAAAACTTCTATAGACCTTGGCTAAAAAAGGCAAGTGGCTATTCAAGGTTATCATCATCTACTTGGGTAATTATAGGAGAGATTACCTCTTCATTTCTAAAGGTGTAGAGGTTGAAATCCTTACTGAAGTTAGGAATGATTAAGGTAGGAGCTTGGCCGATATCCTTTTTGATCCTTTCAAATCTATCATTTCTTTGTGTTATCCATACAAATTTATCATCTTTCTTCAGCATGGAGGTCAATGGCTTAACTATCTTGACAAAATTTGAGATAAATATCTTGATGAAATTTATTTTGCCAAAGAAGCTTTATAAACCTTTCTTATGCTTAGGCAAGGATAGTGCTAGGATGAAGTGAACTCTTTCTAGATCAATCATCAAGCCCTCTTTCAAAATAATATGGCCAAAAAGTTTACCTTCATGGACAGTGAACACACATCTCTTTGGGTTAAGAGAGATATTAAACTCTCTACACCTCTCAAAGATTTTCCTAAGGTGTTTCATATGTTAGCCTGTTTCCTTATAAAATACTATCACATCATCAAGATAGACTAGTACAACATTATTTATCATGCCTTTAAAAGCCATGTCCATGGATCATTGAAAAGTGGCTCCAACATTGGACAATCCAAATGGCATTTTTTGGTAAGCAAATGTCCCCTACTTGGTAGTGAAGGTTGTCTTGTATTGATCATAGTCTTGCACTAAAATTTGATTGTACCCTGAATGCCCATCCAGGATGGAGAAGCATTCACTTCATATCAGCGTTTAAAGGATATGTTCCATACTTGAGAGAGGATAGTGGTCTTTCAATGAGATCCTATTGAGGTCTTTAAAATCTACACATAATTTGATCTCCCCATTCTTTTTTCTGACAAGAACTAGATTGGCTAGCCAAGAAGAGTGTTTGATCAAAAATAAGATCCTAGACTCAATCAGCTTGGTGAGTTCCTTTCGCATGAGAGGCTCAATCTTCGGGTTGACAAGCCTTTGTTTTTTTTTTATGGGCTTGGCACCTTCCTCCAGCTTAATGGTATGTTGGGCCAAACTTGGGTTAATACCCTTCAAGTTGCTATACTCCTAAGTGAAGACATCAAAAAATTCTTGGCATAACAAGATGAAAGCTTGCATATCATGATCTATACATACCTTCCCCAGTGCAAGCAGCCTATTCTTGAATATCTCAACCTTTTCATTGTTCACTCTCTTTATTGTGATGCTTGCTTTGTCATTTTTCAATTGGTCAGCCTCATTAAACATACTTTCAAGAGTGACCAAGCCTTTGGGAAGTTTATTGTTCTTCAGCTAAATAATTTAGCCACCATACTACTGTTGTAGCTTGGCTTAATTTCTAGAGGAAAATTTAGCCTCCTCTTACACTAAGAGTGCTATCTATTAATCGATGTCAAACACCTACCAGTTGGTGATTTTATCAAGTATGGAGGGTCTAATTACCACTTTTAAATGGTGTGGACTGTTATCTCAGCTTATCTCCTTGGCAATGTCAAAATGAGCACCAACTGCTTCTAGTCTGTCAGCTTGTTTATTCTACTATTTTTGAATGGATGTAATATTGAAAACAAGGAAACTCTTCACTATGTCCCATACCATGTGTTTGTAAGACATAATCAACATAAATTTTGTCAGATTTTGGCCTCTCACCTAATTTACAACTAACTCACTATCCCCAAAAACCTATAGCTCTTTAGTTCTTCTTTTCCTTGCCCACTCTAATCCATTGATGAGAGATTCATACTCCACAACATTGAAAGTGCAAGAAAATTGGAACCTGAAAGTTGAGAAGTATTTCTCTTGTGAGGGGGAAATTAACATTACTCCACCACCAGCACCTAATTTGCTTCTTGAGCCATCAAAGAAAAGCTGCCATAAACTCAAGATTTCTTGGTTATATTTCATCAAATTTGGTAGAAGATTACCCTCTTTGTGCATGCAATAGATTCCAAGACCTACCCATTCTATGAATTTGAATGGGTCGTGTTCAAAGTTGTCACTTCCCCATTCATCTAAGAGCATGTCAGCAACTCCTTCAAGAGAAGAGGGTGAAGATTGATCCACTTGGAATTCTTTTTCATCAATAATGTCATAGTTGACATTTACCAATTTAAGTGAGTATGGCTTCAAATGATCTCTATGGATTGGATCTGACTCAATCTTAACCTTAGTCCCATATTTGGTTTTAAAAACCATGTAAGACCAGTTTGTTGCTAGGTAACCACCTATTTTGGATGTGAAATCCCTAGACAAGTTAATGGAAAATTAGGGAAGAACATCTACCACCACCACATCATGTGGAACTAAGAAAGTTGGATAGGCATGGAGCATCAAGTTCAAGCCTCTCACCACTCCTATTGTCTTAACTAGTGATCCACCTAGCTGCAAGACTCCCTTGGTCATTTCTTTGTGTTTGAGTCTTAGTTTATCCACTATAAATTATGACTGGGAAATCTCCTATGACTAAGGATCAATAGAAAGGGGGAACCTTTTCTTATTTATTTACTTGGCTTGCTATGGAGGGGTGCCCATTGATGATCAAAATGTTATTAGCTCTTGTTGGGATAGTTGGTTCATATAGCTCGTTGAACTCCTTTTGGAGTATGTCTTTTCATCCTAGCCATGCCAATGAATCCCACAAAGAGATATTCACATGTAGCTTCTTCATTTGGTCCACGATATTGATATGAGGATTGCTACCCTTTAAGTTTTGTTTAGAGGTGCTCGCAGCCTGAGGCACAGGCTAAGGAGCTAAGAGCGTAACTAGTGTCATATAACATGGAAACTTTTGGTTCATATGTGATGAAGAAGATGTTGTGGATGTCTGGGTAGCTTCTTGAGCTTCTTCCATAACTCTCCTTTTGGACCTTGTGTTGGCTGCAACATAATCCCCTTGGTTGTTCATACTATCCATGTAATTGACTTCACAAAATTCATCTTCCATGTGATTCATGAGAGTGGAAATAGGCTGAACCTGATCACTACCAATGCTGAATTGTATTGACATATCAAAGTTTAGGAATTGGGTAGTATGATAATATTATGCATTCATATATTGAATCGGTGTCTCATTTATATAAGCAACTTGATCTTGACCATATCTTAGGGGTGAGAAATTTGGTTGTTCCTATACTAGATTATTTTGAGTAGGCACAAGAGCCATGGATGATGAAGGAGCACCTAGATTATACCCTTGATATGGTCTGGCTTGTGAAAACTAACATTTTCCTTGAGTATAATTTTGAAAATGGGGTCTACTTGCTTGTCTGAATTGTTGATATCTTTGATTTAGCTGACAGTTTTGAGCTTGTTGCCTTTTGAGAACCACCAATTTGTTGGTCATGCTTTACAATAAGCTATTAACTTCATGAAGGACATTAGGTGAAGTAGCAGTTATCTTTTCTATTCTAGGAAAAAGAGCTAAGGTGGGTACAGTATTCTGAATTGGAGGTGGCAATTTAGGAAAGAACAACATATGGGGACTAGGGGCTATCTTTCTCACTTGCACCAGGCAATTTTTAGTGGCTATGGCTACTTCATAGGTAGTTGGTAGCACTTGTCCTCCCATGGATTATATCACGACAACAATGTCACTATTCAAATATTTTAAATAATAGAGGAAGGAATAGCTTGGGGTCAATCTCACCAAAATGGGGATTCTATCCTAGGTCTTTTGAAACTTGGTATTGAAATTCTGCAAGAATTCATATGGAGTTCTTTTCATGGTGGTTAGATACTCAGCAAGCGAGAGGTGGTCACTCTTCTCCCTGGATCTATTTTTCAAGAGAGTGCCTAGTTTATTCCATGTCCTGATTGAATTCATAGGCAAAGTTGCATACTAGTCTACAACCTTACCCTTGAAGGACAACACCAACAGCCTGCTAGCAATGTTCTATTTAGTGACATTTTGAATATTATAGAGGTTGGAAATATTTATGATGTGCTTAATGGCAGTAATAGGCCCCTCCCCATTAAAAGGAGGAACACTCTTAAGATTCATCCATGGGATTGGGTATGAATACAAAAGGTTTAATGGGCTTTGACCATGAAAGGCTATGAAAGGTAAAGCCATGGTGATAACATGGTTCTGTTAGGGTCTTCTTGCATAAGTATATTTTGTAGTAGGTATAGGACAATGACTTTTTGTATAGGGATGGAACCTTGCAAATCTCAGTCACTTTGCAGAATTTAATGGTAGTTCAATGAATTCAAAAGGGACACCCTTAGCAGGAGATCTTGTGGTGACCTTAGGCATTAAATTTTAGACTGATCTTTAACTAGAGACTGATGTTCTAGAAGAATGGAGTCACTAGATGCTAGATTAGTGGCTCATTCTTACTATAACAAGACCAACACCAATCCTGGAAATTTTTTGAGTATTAAAATTTGTCCCACCAGGCATGCCAAAAAATATTGACACTGTGGATTGCACCCTTGAAAGAAGGTTGAGCTTCTCTCTTCCACATGGCATAATGGAGACTCCTCTCTTGCTATAGGTCTATCAAAACTGATGGGAGAATCTCTAGATAAGGGCTAGCTCCCTTTGATGCATCTCTAAAGTCTTTTACTACTATTGTTAATGATGGCAGGGGGCTGAAAAGGGAGAAAGATAAAACCAAAATAGAAACTAATATAAGTGGTGAAGCACCAAATGATTTTGATCTACTCAGTTATTCACACTTTAAACTAGAATAGGGTAGACATTCACTTTATCTGGTGAAAAGACCAGACTATAGGAAGCTTTTACAATGGGCTTAATGAAGACACATAGAAAATGAAATTACTACAGGTGATATATAAAACATGCTATCTGATAAACCTTTTCTATCTCTATGCTCTAGATGTAGCACTTCTTATTAACCTACAGAAATGGTGCTTTGTCTACACTAGGCATGTTGGTGTAAATTTATGAAAGCATCAAGCTAAAATGACTAAACATAGAATTGATACACAGACATAATCAAAAGCATAACCAATCAAATCGAGGTAAAACACATTCTTATTTATCAAAGGTCAATTTTGTCAAGACTTCACCTTACAAAATGAGAGATATCCTTCTCCACTTGAGAGGTTAAAATATATAGCATGAAAAAGAAGGCTATGGCACCTCATTCAACAAGTGGCCCATGCTGCATTGAATACATTAGAAAGAGGAAGGCTAGTGAAGGAACCATCCTAGGGTAGTCACAAGCCTTAACTTTGGCATTTAAATCATATTAAATGTCTCTTCAAAAGTATGGGTTGCTTGATCCTTTACATTGCAAAACCACTTCTCTTTATGAAACTTACATGACTATCCGCTCATCCATGCTCAAAAGAAGAAAAATAGGCCACGCCATTGAGTGTTTGCACTCTTTGATAACCACTTGTTGGAGACTATTTCACCCAAAAAAATAAATTCTCTTATAGACACCTTCTTTTGTCACCTGGACTGCTTAACTCATGTCTGTGCTTGGCTGGGTGCATCTTTTAAAACATTCCAAATGTTATCATATGTGTGCATTTTCATGTTTTAGATTCTCTATTTTGTTCCCCTTTTCTTTTCTAGTTTTTCTTGCTTTCTGGCAATTTGAGCTCTCTCAGGCTATTCTTCTCATCTTTTGTTGGCTTCTTAGGCTCCTTTCTCAATGGGTCACTGAGTTTACTTGGGTCTATGCCATGAGCCTTTGGCCGTTTATCATGGAGGCATTAGTCCTTTGGCTTCTCCTCAATGGATGATGCATCCTATCAAAACTTTACATCTATGGGCCCATTTCTATTCAAAAACCAAAGAGCTATTTCATCATGATAAATTTGGCATTCATGTACCCATCACCGAATGTTTGAATTCCAATGACTAGTTTGCTACATTGAATTTGACATCTTCGAGCCTGTCACCCCTTTGGTAATTTCTTCAGCTTTTTGTAACTAAACCTTCAACATTTTACAATTCCTTCATCCCTTTGCAATTTCTTCAACCTTTTTCAATTTATTCCTTCCCAAATGGAAGGTGTCCCTATAGAGCTTGCAAAAGGTCCCCTTTTTGGCAGCTGACAGTCCGCTGCAAGGGCACTTACCCTTCAAGTTCCTTCAGGCTGCCTCAATTTTCTTAATTCCTTCAGATAAATTATAAAGGATTTCCTTCAAACATTTTGTCTGAAGGAAATCTTTCTTCATGCCTTGGCCCTTTCTTTCTTTTGGGTCTTTTTCTTCAAACAAATTCCTTCAGACAAAAAGTCTGAAGGAATTCCTTCAAGCTTTTGTCTGAAGGAATTCACCTTCATCCTTTCCTTGTATTTTCCTTTAGAAATTTTGTCTCAAGGACCTTTGCCTTTTTTCCATAGATTTCCTTTATACAAAAAGTCTAAATAAATCCTTTGCCTTTATCTCTTTTCTGAAGGAAACTTTCCCTTCAGCCTTATCATTTTCTCGAAGGTGCTCTCTACCCTCTGCAAGGGCACCTTTGGCTCCATAATTTCCCTCTACAGCATGCTGGAAGGTCCCATTTGGTTACCTACCTACCCTCCATAAGGGCACTTGTCCTTCAGAACCTTCTGAAAAAATTATATCTCTTTGAATTTGGCCCATTCCTTTGTCGGAAGGCTTGTGAAAACTAGTTGTCCACAGTGAAATAAACTTCTGGATCAACCCAAAACATATATAAAGCTCAAGTCACTTGGATCTTTATATAATCGGTCTACTACAAAGGGAAATGACATAATTTCAGTAAGGGGAATACACCCAAGAGTGATGGCTCAGATAGTAGGGAAAGAAGGAGACCAATTTTTAGCCTATAGGACCAAAATAGTCATCATTGCTTTGCATTTTTAGTTCATGTGTTTTATTCTATTAGCTGGATCTTGGACAATTCCATCAACACCATCTTCAAATTTGGAATGCAGATATCTCAAATTATCTTAAAAAATTAAATTTAGAAAACTTCAAGAAAATCATGTCCATGAGTAGGCCAATTTTTATCCCCCAACTTTGTGTGCTTACCTTATTCACATGGTTTATTTTTAATAGATGTATGAAATATGTAAATTTAATGATTCTTTTTGTATTTTTATGAATAATGGAGTGATAACCATATACAATGAAATCTAATTGGAAATAAGAACACTCAACTATAATGATCATGGGGAATGGAAATACTAGTTTTACTTTTATCACTAATTCTAAAGTATCTATATATGAATAGGGAGCCATACCATATTCTAGTTGTAACATTTTTTATATTCCATTATTTTTATATGTGTACACCTCTGATGTTAATAACTTATGAACATCTCGAGCTACATAGTTGACCTTGATTATATTCGTTAGAGCATTATCTAGGATCTTTTCGTTTCATCAAATTCATAAATTTTGTAAAAAAGAGTAAGCTATTAAATTAAAAAAAATTGTAAGTAAAAAATAAAGAATATTTCAAAAAACTAATATAAGTATTCAACACACTCATATTTCATGCATTACTCACACATCAAAATTGTACATATAGGATATTGATAAGTGCAACTCCTCCCAGAATATCCATAAAGGGTCTAGAATAGACATGCCACTCTGATGATAGAATAATAAAGAGAAACACCCACAAACCATGATGATGGAGAAGAGTAACTCCCTATACACAACTAAGTAAGATAACATGAGTGTAACAATAAACAAATAAAGGAAAATAAAATCCTACACTAATACCCCTTGTAAGCACAACTTAGGTGCGTAAAAGAAATGGGTATCAATAAAAAGGCCTGATGAGGTAACCACAAACAAAGAAACTATCGTAAAGTGGATAAAAGGAGGAAAGATAGAGGAAAAAACTCCCCCCTCCCAGAGAGAGAGAGAGAGAGAGAGGGATAAAATTCACCACTATAAGCTATAACTACTTATAGCCACCTTGCATCCTGCAAAGGAGCTCTCAAGAATGATTGTGGATTAGTAGTAGATGCAATGAAGAGTGAAGCAACCTAGAATAGTGAATGTGTCTACCATGTTCTTGATTTTTCACTATCCAAGGTGTGGTCTATATAAAATTAAATATATTCCTCATTCATAGTAGATAGGCCAACTTATTTATGTAATGATGGAGTATCTAAAGTAGAAATAAAGAAAAAATGTGGAATGTGTTGTAACTGAGTAGAAGATTCCTTAATTTTTTATGAGTCTTAAATCAAAGTACTTGATCCCTATAATGTTTGAAGTGGACTAGAGGTGGGTGACTCAAAAAATAACTCCTCAATACCTAAAATGTTATAATAGCATGGTGGATGTCTGTCCCTATTACTACTATAGTCATCAATGATGGATGAAGAGTCCTCAATATTAGATATGTGATCAAGCTCAAAAATATCATCAAGTCTACGTGAATCTAAAGAAGAAGAATCTAAAGGAGATTGAAGGACAAAGTGTGAGAAGGTATATAATTGAGTTTGATGATAGACCAATCCCACTTCCAATATAGTATCATTGTGCAACTCTTCGACATATACTGAATCTAGAATGAACTCAACCTACATGATCAGAGTAAGGTGAGTAATTTTGTAAACTGACAGGAGATTAGATGAAAGTGAGGGAATACTAAGAACCTTATTTAATGTTCCCCCACTCACAGTAATAGAACCTCTCCTAAAAACCTATGTATAAATATCATCACTTAAGTGAATAGTGGACATGTAACATGGTCCTAAGGAAGTGAACTCAATCTATGAAGAAGCCATGTGATGTGAGGCTCTAATGTCAATTACCGATGTAAGAGTTGGATAAACAACTGCAACTAAGTCCATCCCTTTCACTTTCCTCTCACTTTTCTATTTTGCCTTTTCTTTTCCATTGTCATTTGGCTTGGAGGATTCTAGGGTTGATGAAGATGGTTTGATAGACTCACAAAGGCTTATATTTTTCTTCTCAAGAAGGCCTATCATGTGTTCAAGTTTCTTCTTCAAATATTTACTTTCATCATTCTTGTCGATGCAATACCCACACTTGATCCTTTATTTCTTAGGATTAACACTTGGAGAGGAAGTCTCATTGGTTGATTTGGTGGTGGGTTGATCCTTCTTGCTCTCATGATCCTTGTTGTTCTATTTCTTCTCTTTTGAAGCCTTTTTTATGTTATGTCTTGTAAGTAAAGCATGTGGTTTAGTGGACTTTAGTGAATCCATCTAAATTATTTGTTCTCATGTCAAGTTAATAACAAACTCATTAAAGGACGGCATAGTCCATGAATTACCAAGTGTTATCTTTGTTGCATCGAAGGTGGAGATGAAAATAGAATAGTTAGAACCAAATTTCTCAAGGATGGAAATAATGAGCTATGAATTTATTAATAATTTTGCAGTCCTTTAGTTACAATATCAATGATTTGAACATGATGAAGTAGTTTTGAATTGTCTAAAAACTAATAGGACTAAGACTAATCAACTCATTTTCCAGTTCATGCCCTCTCATCTCATCTAATTTCCCAAAATGTATCTCTATGGTATCTCATACTTCTTTGGATGTTTTGGTTGATTCAATGTGAAATTGCACATTTAATGACACAAAAAGTTATAGGAAACCAAAAGCTTCATCACACATGTCAAAGCATTTCTCTTTATCTACAATAAGATTTGGTTCGGTTTAAAGTCCCATTGTTATCATGTATAGGTTATTATTTCTTAACGAGATTAGCATAGAAGATTTCCATTCATGATAATTTAAGGGAGTTAGTAGGATGATTGAATTAGGATCCATTGTGTAGAATTAATGTTCTAGTAGAAAATAAGAATGTAATAAATATGGAAGGAATCAACAAGATACAATCCCCACTAAAATTATGGTTAACCCTCCCAGATTTTGACACTTTATATTTTAGTGTGTTTTAATATGTAAATTACACCAATGCATGGGAAATGAAAAATATGAAATTTTAAAAAAGAGAGCTCTCAATTTCAAGCTACCGATCAAAAGTTATTACAATATTACTTTCTCATAAAAGAGCCTACTTAATTAAAATTGGACAATTTTTTTTTTAAAAACTCTATGGCTAAAGTGGATCTAGCCTTTCAACATATAATTCCATGAACCACTAACATCTCTAAATAAATACAAAGTATTTAACCAATCATCCTACGACTCACATGTGAATCTTAATGAAAGAATCCACTTGAAAGGCAACAAATTAAAAAAAAAAAAAACTTATAGTAGCAAAATATTAATTAAAGTAGATGTTTGATTTTTTAGGTTTAGTGTAAAAGTCTTATTTTTGACTTAATTTATAAAGAAGATAGGGTACCACCAAAGAGAATTATTGAGGGAAAATCATATGTAAAACTGGTGCCACCACCATAGGAGAGAAGTGTACACCTGAAGGAAAATGCATGTTTGAGCATCCAACCACTATAAATGAGGATGCCACTTGTAAGTTGACACCATTAACTACTGGAATAACTTATATACTATCATCAATGCTTCATAATTTGAGAAATGAAGGTTGTTATCTGTTTCAAAAAATTAGCCAAATAAAATTTGTAGATAGTTATCTCAATATACCTTAATCATATACCTTAAGTCATTTGTTAATAATAAAAAACAAAAGCCATCCATGTAGTGAGGTGATGTGTGAAGCTGTGTAGCATTTATAAAAAGAGAGGGAAATCCTACCAATATGTAATGTCAATGTTGTGTCTATCCTTTTTTGAATGCAAATCTATAAGTTTGATGGGTAGCCAAAGAATTTATTGGTCATTCTTGCCACAATATCTGGACTATATGGCATGGGCAACTAGATGACTTTAGAGAAGATTTTAGATAGCATTTAGGTAGCATGTTAGTGGAATAGAGGTAGTGCCCATTATTGAACAAAGCAAAGACACAAATATTCAAGAATAGATTAACAAAAAAATTGTAAACCTTGTATCCCCTGTTATATGCTTCAATTGACCCAAGGAAACCAAGATAAGACATGATAGTCTCAAACAAAATCCAATCCATATAACTTAATGAATATTCTAGTAGAAAAAGCATATCAAAACAACTGAGATAGATAATGAATAGTCTCTCTTTTGCAAATAAAAAAATTAGAATTTTAAAACATAACAACAAACACAAAACCAAACCATTTTAAAACCAAATTGGCACTCTAATACCATGTCGTAGCATTGGCCAGGATCTTTTGGTTTCATGAAATGCACAGATTCTGTAAACAAGAGCAAGTTATTACATAGAAAATTGTTACAGTAAGGAAAAAATATATAATATTGTAAAAAACTAAAAGAAGTATTCAACACATTCAGATTGCATGTATTACTCACACATAAAAGATGTATATATAGGATATTATTAAGTGTGATTCCTCCAAAAATATCCATAGAGGTCTTAGAATAGGCATGTCACTCATATGATAGAGTAATGAAGAGTAACACCCACTAACCATGAAGATGCAGAAGAGTAACTGCCTATGCACAACTAAGCAAGCTAACATGAGTGTAGGAATAAACCAATAAAGGAAAATAAACTCCTACATTAATAGTATTTAAATTTGGTTATCTATTTGGAATAGTATGACCATTATCATAATTAGTTAGAATTGTGCCTTTTTATTGTTTAGTGTTGACAAAAAAAGGGAGATCACATGGCTTACTTTGTAGTGGTTTTAATATCATTGATTCCTTTGGTAATTTTATATCATTTAGAATTTTATAACCCTTTGGTAATGATATTTTCTATATTTATTTTTTTACCCTTCTCTTGCTTTGAATTGTCTTTTTATACCCATATTTTTTATTTTAGCACTTGTGCTCTAAGAGAGGTACTCATAATGTCAGCGGGTTTCTTAGTGGATGTATTAATGATATGTTCACCACTACCTTTGAAACTTTGTATTTGGTTCTTCAATGCAAAATAATATTATGTATGATGACCATGCATTCTATGATATGCACAATAGCATTTAGATCTCCATATAGGATGTAGGGGAGGTAATTTGATCACTTTGTCTTGAATCATTTCTCTTAGGATTTCACTTAGACTATTAGTAGCTTTTTGGTCACTTTTTGAATCACTTATTTTTTATGTATTATGTTTTATATATTCATTTGGATAACAAACCATGTTTGCTATAACATTGGTATATATGAGGATGCAAACACATGATTAACACTACCATGTATTGGGTTTTAGAAGTATGTAATCTGATTTTTTAATTCTTTTATTAACTTCATCATACTGTGATTTGCTATTTTTTTGGATTCACAAACACAAACCCTAGGTTCTTAAAATTGAACATGCATATATATACCATCTACCTTGCCCCTTAAAGAAGTGATAACATAGACCTGGTTAAAGAGATGATAGCTATCACCCTCCTTAGGGTCAAGAGGAGTAAGAGGCTTTTTTATATCTATCTTAAATGTTCTAAAAATTGATATGAGAATTAGATAAGAAAGACATACAAAATCTAATAAGTAATCATTCATGATAATAAAAATCAAAATTGAATAATTATTACATTTAGAAATAAAAAATTAAGAAACCTTAAGACAACTAGGGTTTTCACACAAAGACATAGAGGTTGAGTTCCTCAAATATTTAACACTAAAATGTAGATTGTGGAGAATATGTGGTTAAAGGGGTAGAGATAATGACACAAAGATGGTAGACTATCTCTAAAGTAGGTCAATTATTTGTGAAAATCATATAAAACATGCTTAATTTATTTATTCTAAGTTTTTAAAGATAAAAAACATAGCTATGCTATATATAGTAATGTTAAATAAAATAAGATTTTTAGCTAGTTCTGATACTAATATAGATTTGGATCTAGAACAGACAGTACATAGGTTAGATCTAGATTATGGATCAGTTGTTAGATTTTAGAAATTGTACCTCTATATTTATAGAAATTTAGATTGATATGGGATAGTTATGTTGAGCTACTGCCTGACTCAAACACATGTGTCTAGTACAGAATGCTTGTTGAAAATGGATGCGACCACTTGAATGCTTTTAGATTTTGTATTGTATTTATTCTAATGCATTCAGATCTGGATAATAGACTATCACTTTTTTTTGAATAGTAAAACCATATTTCTTCATCTTCATAGTGATTGTGGAAAAACTGGTTAGTAGACACATGGTGTCAAGCTATCCTAAAGACCTCTCTGTTAGTGAGAGTTGTCTACATAGCCAATACTCTAAAGGGGGCCTCAAACTTATGTGGTTCACCCCTACTATTGTCTTGTGTGTGAATCACGCATTGTGTGATAAGTACAACAATAACTTAGCTTATAACTTAGAAAATGTAGCTTATATAATGTTCCTTCATTACTTCATACCTGTAGATATGTTGTTCCTATGACTGATATGAAAATAAGTGAAAATAGAAAAGATTTACTCACTTGAGTGTTTGATTGAGTGCTTTTGGTAAGCTGTCTTGGTCTTTTCTAGGTTTGTGGTAGGTGTGAATGGATGAGGTTTTATCTTATATTTATACCAATCCATTTGGAGAATATCTTGCTTTAAAACACTTAGGTTGATAATATAAATACTTTGGATTTATAACTTGGGTGACTTTAGGGCACTGGACACTTGTGTCGCGTAAGACACTTGCATCAATGTAGGCGTCTTACCAGGATACAAGTGTTCAAGAAGTAAAAAAGTAGGTACATGTCTAAAAATTATTGAGATAAAATATTAGCAGGTTTATAACATTTTGGATATGATAGAAGGCTTGAGTCATCAAAATAACATTGGTCGGTCTAAGATATAAGTAATTAGGCACACAGAGATAGTGTATCGGAGTCTTTTGACAATGAGAATAGTTTAGAAGATGAAAGTATATACATTATATATATTTGTTAAATGTACAAGTAAGAAGATTGAGATGCTATATAAGTCATAAATAGTGTCTACAATTTATACATAATAATTCAACTCGACATTGGTTGAAAGACTTACTCTGTGGCAACATTGAAACTCAAGACTTTGATCATTATACTAATGAAAGTGATACCCTAATAAAAATGACCTTATTAATGGCAAAATAATTGATTCATTATAATTGATTTAATGGCAAAATAAATGATTCATTATTAATGACAAAATCTCCTTACAACAATTTTTTGATTTATAAATTAAAAAAAATCTTAGAACAAATTTCTTTAAAAAACTGGTTTACTATCTAAATTGAAAATAAAACAATGCCTTGGTATCTTAAATTGAATATACATCCTCGAGTTGATATACATCTTGTGACATGATTGTATGCCTCCAAAAATTTGTTAAGATGTCATCAAATGTACTCACTAAAAACAATAAGATTCGGTGCTTTGAAAACCACTTAAAAACATACTTCTCGACGTGATCGCGGTACTTTTAGCTATACAATAGACGGACAAACTCCCTGAAATACGGCCACTGACAGTCGATATTGCTGACATTCCAACCGAAGGATTCCCATACCGTGAATAATATGCAGCTACCAGCTGAGAATCCATCTTCACAACCATACCTAATCTCTAGGTGTCATATAATAATAATAAATTTCCATGGATAACATTGACGGTCATCCATCCACCAATGTCAGTGTCCTTCAGAATTTAGAATGATTTGTCTTTGAAAAAGAAAACATTGTTATATTAAATATATATTTATTACAAATTATATATATATATATATATAATCCTTAAAAATAATTGACAGTACATTGAAAAAGTTCTCTATTATTTAACTGTATTTTACAGCGATAAAAACATTAAAACTTTCATACGGCCGTCACCTTTAACACCAAAAACGTTGGTTGTTTATTGACTAATTTAACGGACGTTATAATTATGAAAAACAAATATTACAGGCTGTATCTGAATAAGACCTGACAGTATACAATTTGTTCAGGTACACAAAAGAATAAAAAAATGTTAAACAATCTGTACGATTTATATCATTGGTTGGTAGATGCATTCTTAACATGTTACGTGGCAATTATCATGTATTATGGTTACAGATACTTATAATTAGGTAGTTGTTCAATCAAAACAAATTCCCAGTGGTCCAGATTTCTGTGCAATGTTAAATCAATCGCAATCACTAGTTCTCTTTAAATGCTCACAAAGGTTGTGAATAGGTAAGCATGTAGTGCAACATATTCTCTACTTTAAAGTGTGTTATGATAACCACAATCCCTATGATACTGTCAACTATGGGAGTTTACAATGGTTTGCACGTCTTCTTGCCGTCAACAAAAACAGAAGATGGGTCTTGACTCTTAGGTGCTTGACGTTGACAGAAAATAAAAACATATAAAAAATAGAATATAGAACATACAGAGTGTTACAGCAATCATGGAACAAGATTTTTATTAATCTTTTTAAATCTTGCAGATTTTCTTGATCTTGCTTATCTTGCTCAATTACAACACTGCCTCATGGGTCTATTAAATAGATTTGAAAGCAAACAATAATTAGTAAAGCAAACTGAAGACTAATTTTAGTCTTTACATGCAAACTGACTGTTTGTCTAACTGCTTCTCTAATAGTTTAACTAACTGTTTGATAACCGTTGTGCATGCATGAGGAGTGGAGAAATTATCTCTTGTTAACTTTAGTTTCTAACACTCCCCCTTAATTTCTACCACTAACTACTTCAGCATTTACAATGCCTAAATTATTTACCATTCTTGCCACAGCTACGTTGCTACTAGCTGCCATTGATGGCATACATCTCGTCACTCATTCTGTCTACCAACTTCAGCGAGGATGCTTTTCTTTTGCAGAATACACTGCCTCTCATGCGAAATACACCACCTTGCGAAATACATCGCCTTATATGTGGAATACACCACCTTCCGAAATACATCACCTTATGTGTGGAATACACCCCCTGATATAGCCTAGATTGAGGCTACGAACAAATACAATTGTTCAATGAGCGTTCACTCAGCGTTTAAGACTGAGGAGTAGCCTGTCGAAAGGCTATCAACGGACATGCTTATGTCCAACACTGCAAGCTTCCTACTTGCTTACCTTTCTTTAACCCGATGCTTAATTGCTCAGGTTTCCTCTCAAGACTCTACTGGGTTCTTTCCACGTTGGTCTAGATTTACTAACGATCAGCCTAATCTTCAAGGGCTTTCACAACATCACTCGCTATTCAATTCACGTTGTGCGGAGCTGTTACTTCTCAAATGTGGCACTACAGCCGTCAATGCTACTTCTCGATGGCTCTTGTTACCATCTCTTGTGCACTTCTTGCACGTCCTCCAATGTTCTTAACTACTTTCTTTCTACTTCAACGCACTACTGCTCGACTCTTTTCAACCACTTGCTGCACTTCTCCAATGATTCAATCGACTCTCTGATCAACGTTGATCCAACGCTCATCTTGCTGCAACTGCAACGATCATATTCGGGTGGCCGTTGTGACTTCACTATATTCCATGATTCTGCCATCAGGGTTCTTCAACGCTCTATTGGTCTTCTCTTTCTTCCAACTCAGTGGGCACTTTCTCTACGATTTGATTTTCCAACTCTCCTCAGCTGGCTCTACATGATACTCCATGCTTCCTTCCTATGTCACAATTACTACTACGACTATTGGCTCTCCACATCACTGCAGATCTGATGATTTTGATGCGATCTGCCTGGGTTGACTACGCCTCAGATTGTGATCTCCCTGGACGCTTCTCCTTGATGCTTTCTAACATGTGCTTCACTCCTGCACTCTTCTTCTGGCTCTTCTTGGCTCGATCTCCTTTGGCTGTGCTTTGCACTCTACTCCTCACTGGGGCTATGTGTACTTGTCCATGACAGATTGGACATATACGCTATTGTGGAAGCTTGAAATGGTCTTCACATTCTTATATTGGCCACTACAATGCTTCTCAAAGAATGTTGTTGATTGTTTATTTGCCTCTCATATATAGAGGTCTTAATAGATAAGCAAACTTGATTTGCCTCTTCATGCTCTACTTAGCTAGCTCAAATCTGCCACGAATTGCTTTGAAAAATTAGCTACAGCTCTGTCATCTGGTCTGAATCGTTTTGGCTAAGACTATGACCTTTATTTAACTTCAACTTCGACGCTCACCAGAAGGTTGAAAGTAGATGCTTTGATAAGCTGAACATGTTACCAAATTTGTAGATAAAGAGAAAGGTTTAATAATTCATGCTACATCATTATTAAACAAAACAAATCAAACTCAGACATAATGTAGATGCTTTGCTAAGCTGAACATGTTACCAAATTTGTAGATAAACAAAAAGGTTTAATAATTCATGCTACATCATTATTAAACAAAACAAATCAAGCTCAGACAGAATGCTATGGCATTCAATTGTACACAAAAAATTGCTTCTAATTTCTATTCCTTTATTGGTTGCACCTTTTTTTTGAACGCTTAGCAGCTGCTGTTGCTTCTCCCACAAACTACATGTCTCAGCCGGTTCTTCCACTGGCTGCATTCATTGGCAGCACTTCACATTCCAAAGCGAGAGTGTTAACCTGGCTCTGAACCTTCTTTTGTGTGGATCTACAGGGTCTAAAATTTTTTTGCAGCTTCCCAGGATTCTCTCCATGGGCTCTGATACCATTTGACAAAAAATAAAAACATATAAAAAACAGAAAATAGAACACACAGATTGCTACAGCAATCATGGAACAAGATTTTTATTAATCTTCTTGATATTGCTTATCTTGCTCAATTACAATACTGCCCCATGGGTCTATTAAATAAATTTGACGGCAAAAAATAATTAGAAAAGCAAACTGAAGACTAATTTTAGTCTTTACATGCAAACTGAAATTGCACTGACTGTTTGTCTAACTGTTTCTCTAACAGTTTAACTAACTGTTTGATAACCGTTGTGCATACATGAGGAGTGGAGAAATTATCTCCTGTTAACTTCAGTTTTTAACAAATGTTTCCAAATGTGTGAATGGATAATGGAGCGCGGTAAGTAAAAAAATCTTATACAGACTCTCTCTGTCAAAATTGGAAATAGGATATTGAGATTCTCTCCGTCCACTAAATGTATAGCCTCTCTTTCAAATTCACAATAGGCGTAGAAGTTGCTTATTGGATCATTAAACTGTGAAAAAATTACATTTCTATTTATTACTTGTTTTTTAGGGCTGCAGAGATTCGGGACAAGTTAAACTACTTCAAACCCGGCTTCAAACGAGGTGACTTCTCGCGGTTGAAAGAAAATCTAAGCCCTTGGAATGAACAGGTCATTTTCTAGATGCCGTTGCACCATGACTAGTCACCACAATCTCTGACTCACCGGCCGACAGGGTGGACCTGGCCACACAATAATTCTATGCAGTGCAGGGTTTAGGTAGTTAAATTATTTCCGCTTAGTACTGATGGATTGCCTGTTTACACAAATTATGTCTAAATGTTGCTAACTACAGAGACTTGGAGATATTGCAGGCCATTTAAGTTTTTGTATGTCAAAGATTTTGATGGAGGAGGTAGTCTCATGAAGTTTTTATGGATCTACCTTTTAAACATTTATCCTTTGTCCACGCTCCTAAATATTTTCAAATAACTGATTTATAAAGATAATCACGGCATCAATTTCTTTTCATTTATTTTTTAAATTTTCATGGGTTTAGCTGCTTGAAAACATTTCCTGCTTGTGTTTTGTGGAATTAACATCGTGTGTTTAAATTCATCAGGTGGGCCAATCTACTTCCTGGTCGAACAGAAATTATGGAATTCTTACAATCGGAAGAAGCGCAGGCCCAATGATTCATCAAGTGCTTCTCAGATCATTAAAAACATTGCATCTTACGGTATACATGCAAGAAGTTTAGGGATTTTGTCCGATAGGCTAGTGTGATATAAACAGACTTCCCAATTAAGTAAGCAATTACATTACAGTGGTGTGTTAGAAGATTGTAAAAAAGTTTTTATAGGATATACTAAGGAGCTTAAACGAACCAGGATCAAACATTACCCACTATTCTAGAAGAACCATGAACCAAAACGATGGAGGTTATATCTTGATGGCTCCTTCACTTAAGGTGGATCTAGAGATGGTATTTATTTTGGTTAAACCACAAGGGGATTTGATTCCCAAGGCCTTTCATATTGGTTTCAATTGCACCAATAATATGGCTGAGTATGAAGCTCTTGTTGTAGGACTTCATATTACAATATAGTGGGATATATGATAGTTAATGGTTTATAGGGATTTTCAATTGATCCTTATCAGACCACAAACTAATATCAGACTCAAGATGAAATTTTTTTACCCTACAAGCATATTATGGACAATATCAAGTCCCATTTTAAGTCCCTATATTTTTAACAAGTGCCATAGGCCAACAATAGCTTAGCCAATGTAATGGAAACAATTGGATCCTTGATATAAATCATCGTTACTGATATAGAGTATCAATTTTTTATTGAGAATATTTTATAGCCTACTCATATATTTCTATATTCAGAGATGGTATATACAATCGTTTGTCCTAATCTCCCTCCTGAATTCCATTGGTTTTAAGATATTTGTAACTATTTCCGTGACCAGGTATTCCTTCTTGACCTTTCACACAATCACTAGAAAATCTTCCTCCATTGCCTAACTAATTATACCCTCCTTGGTAACATGGTTTATTGTAAGGTCTATGATTGAATGCATATTCAATATTTATATTTTGGAGAAGCAAAGGTGGCACTTATGGAGGTCTATGAAATAATGTGTGGGGCCCAATTCAGTGGTGTAGTCTTAGCCAAGAAATTTTTTAGAATAGGGTATTATTCACCCAAGATGGAAATAAATGCTTGTAATTATGTTGAGATGTGTTTCCTACCAACAACATGGTAAGTTAATACTCGCACCTTCCTTACCGCTATATCTGATCACTACACCATGGTCATTCTTTACATGGGGTCTCAATCTCATCAATAAAATAAACCCAACCTCTTTTGATGGCCACAAATGCATTATCATTGCTACCAATTATTTTACTAAGTGGATTAAGGCCATTCCTCTCATTTACTTAACCAAGAATCATATTTCCAAGTTTATCCATTACCATATCATCTGTTGATATGGTATCTCAGCTCGTATTATATCTGATAATGGTGGCTCATTTGTGAACAAAGATGTAAAATCCCTTTTTACCATGTTTAAAATTAAACACAAGAATTCCACGCCATATAAACTATAAGGAAATGATCAATCTAAGGTGTCTAAAAAGACCAGTATCACAATCCTCAAGAAGATTGTTAATGACACTAGCTTTAATTGGCACTTTCAAATATTTACCACCCTTTCGGCCTATCACACTAGTCATCACACTCCTATAGGAGCCACTCCATATTATTTAGTGTTTGGCACATAATATATAATCTCGATCAATGTTGAACTACCTTTATTGTGGGTTTTTTTGGAGCATATTATTGACAATGAAGATTATATAGTTTATAGGTTGCAAGAGTTATAACTTATTAATGGCAAGTATTTAGATTCACGAGATAACATGTGGTCATATCAAAATAGATTGCATCACAACTATAAAAAAAACATTATTCCTTGAGAGTTTGAAATTGGTGACTTTGTCATCAATGAGAACCAAAATAAAACTAATGCTCAGTGTAAGAAGGGTAAGTTTCAACCGAATTGGCTATGACTATATGTGGTTCTAGCAAACTATAGATTAGGTGCATACAAATTAGCTAATATAAATGGATAAGAGCTCCTACAACATATGTATGTTGTGCACGTCATGAAGTTATATTCTTGGAAATCTTTCTTGAACAATTGTCTACAAGAGCCCTTACTTGGGGGCAACATGCATTGAAGTTTATTATTATTCCATCATGATTATAACTTGTACCATTTCACCATGGACCATTCCATTTTGGACCATTGTAACCTAGACCATTAAATTTTGGACCATTATAACTCTAGACCATTTCATTCTAGACTGTTGTAACCATATACCATTTCATTATGGACTGTTGTAACTCTAGAGCATTGTCACTTGGATCATTTATGTTTCACTAAACTAATTATACTTTCACTTGGACCAATGTAACCTTCACCATTATACCCAATACCAATTATGATCATGACTATGACTAATAGGCATTCTAGACACATGCAACACCCATTCTACAAAATAGTTTTGTCAGGTGAGTATTTGTAGTTTCTTTCACATACAAGTGTATAAGGGTATGTCAGCACATGTTTTTTGCCTAATGGATGGTTCCTTGGGATTTATTTGCTACTGTGTCTCTTTCTATTTTGACTGCTATTGGGTAGTCGTTTTTGCCTTAATATGATCACAAAAGGGCCATTGCAATTGGTTTTAGCTATTATTGGAACTCCTATCGATAGATATGTATCTCCTCAACTAGGTAGTTCCTTGTACATTTATTCATATACCCATTGTAGTGGACTTAACTATCATTTGAAATATTACCTATATACGTGCATATCCTCAATTAATTTGTTCATTTTTCTTTTCATACCATGTTTCTATTGCTTATTCCAAAAACATAGAAACATTAGAAGATGATATGGTAAAATACCAACAACATTACATTGAACATTTTTTTACTATGATCTTGAGTAGTCTCGCTATTTTCTGATAAACCTTAGCCATGATCTCTCCATTTTGTGAGAAACATAAGCCACTCTTTCATTATTTCTTAATCAACCTAAAGCATACTCTCATCATTTTGTAAGCAACCTAAGCCTTATGCTCTCAGCATTTTTCAAGCTACCATTATGTGTGGATTATTCATCTGAAATCAATTCAATAATGCACCCTTTGGCTTTTATTATGCTCTTGACATTTTATGAACACTTTCAATTTCTTATCCTTAGACATAATAAACACTCTAAGCCACCAATTCAATTCCTTTGTGAATAATCATCTCATGCCCTTTAGTGTGGTTTTAGTCTAAACCATACTTTCACACTTCTACATTTATTTTTGTTGACACTTTCATAATTGTGAATGTCATCCCTCTCTTATAGACTCTCACCATTTTGAGATACCACTCCCATATTTATTCTGCATCATATTCATGTTGCCTTATCATCAATTTTCTTCTATCCAATATCTTGGGAGAATGACATTTGGCCTGAAGTTCATGTTGGATCTTGCATCCATGTAAATATGTAGGGAGCATCTATTTACCTATTACATCTAGAGTCATCTCAGATACACATTTCATTTCTTTTATTCCACTCATTGTTTTGATTTGTTTCATTGTATCCTATAGCCTAAAGGCATTTTTTATTTGTCTTGTTTGTGTGTCATTATTTCCACATATACTAGGAACAACTTTGTCTCTATTATTCACATGTTATTATACCAGTGTCATTGTCACTTAGCTTAATGGTCACCCTATTGTACAACATAAAACCTCTATTAAACTTGCACGAATAGTTTGTTCTTTTTATACACTAACATTGTGATTAACCATTGTTTATGTTTGTTTGTTCTTGTGTGTCTAGAATAGTTTGCTTACTACATATTATTTGCTTTGCATTATTTGATTTATTTTGATTGTTCTTTATATTTTTCTTAGTGTTTTATTTCACTTTATTTTATATACATTTAATTTTGTTTATTGATGTTTTTGTTGTATAATTCTTCTTTTCTTTTGTATTGTTGATTTGTGTTTTTATGTGTTTTATTTATCTTCTTACTCCTTTATTTAGGTTATTTGTTTGATCTGTTGTGTTTAAATACACTTCATAAACTTTTTGAGTCTAACCTTACCTTGGACTCACTTGTTTATGCTTATATTTATTTTATTTTTTATTATTTTCTTGTTTTTATGTACTCCTTATTACTATGTGGGTCTTGAGTATTCTTATCTTAATTCTAGGTTAGTTATTAAATTTTCCTTGCTTTGTTTTGTGACTTTTTATGTTTTATGTACATTCTTGTTATTAATTAAATCTTGATAATTCATATCTTGATTCTGAGATAGTTACGTGTCAGGATCTTGCTCTAACAATTAGAGCACATATGATTACTTCTCGTATTAGCAACTAAACACGGAATTTAACCATAATCAATAAGTAACTAGAAATATGAAACAACACAGGAATTGAGAGACAATACACAATTGTATTAATAATCACTCAGAAGAATATACAATAAGGAAGATGCCACTTCTTCCTCCACCTCAAAGGTTCGCCACTCCTCAAGACCTTCTTCCCTCTCTCTCTTGGTCACAACAATCAATTCCAGTACAGAATTGATGTTCACCTCTCCAACCAGTTAGTAACACACTGCCAGTTCACCAAGTACACAACTGTACTTCAAGTAGATCTCCTGCTCTCTGCTGCTATCTGCAAATAACTAGACCATACTCACCATGTAGATGTCTTTATACACACCTGAAGAACCATTGTCCTTGCCTTACCAAGTCCTTATGATTCTTCAACTAGTACCCCAGTGGATCTTCTCCAAGAACTTGCACAACCTGCAACTCTCTCTGATCATACACTCTCAGTACCCCTATTGGTAACTAGGAGGAACTACACTAGCTCACTCTACAAGCCCAATGGCTTTCTAGCACGAGTTTACAATACAGCCCATGAGTCCATATATAGATCTCATGCTTACAATAATTAGACTAACCTAATTACAATAATTAGATGCGCAACTCAAGACTATGACTAGCCTTCAATATGCAAACTAATAGTCCAAAAATAGACTCTCCCAGATTCAACATGCAAACTACCTGTTCTCACATAGGCTGCCGACGTCGGCTCTTCCATGACCGATATTGGCCAACTGGTGATCGACACCGATTTCTTCCTCTTTGCTATCTAACCGACGTCAGTTGATCAGACTGACGCCGGTTTCTCTGCAACTGATTCTGCAACTCCCCGTAACTCTGCATCCTCCGTAACTTCTCCTGTTTGCATCCTAGTGAAGCTTTTAGCTCCACAACTTAACAATCTCTCACTTGGAGATAAATAGCTACACCTGTACCCGTACCTATACACTGTCTAAATTATTCCCTGGCTTGTATTCCTCTTCAAGATCAATCCTAAATACCAACCACCACACACCCTGTGATGCTACACCTGTCATCAAAGTAACCTGCCACATTCGAACCTCCATATCCATGTAGTGAAGAACTTGACCCTGCATAACAAGAATCCCTGCTGCTAGTCCCACTAAACTTCCCTCCATTACTCCTTCCCCGAATTGGCTCTAAACTTTCTGACAACCCCCACTGCTTGGGAAAATAACTCAGGTCTACACTAGACCTCATGTGATTTCAAACCCTGTTTCAAGCTAAGCTTGAACTGTCCAGCCCTTGGTGTGCTTTTCAATTCTACAACCTGCATCATGAACCTTGCCAACACCATCTTCACATCAGCTCCCACTGGAGATCAAATCTCCATGTCTCTTATGCCAAAGAATTTCACTGCTTCAAATTCTTCATGACACACCTCTGAACTAACCTTACCCTTAGCTCAACAAATACTTGTATGTAAAAACCTACTAGTAAATCACCCACATACAGTAATAAGATGATGTTGCAACCATCATCTACTTGGTAAGATAAAACCACAATAGTTACACTGACATTGACTGAAGCCATGCTTAGTCATCCACCTGTCAATACCTGTACCACTGTCCTGCAGCTTCCTCAAGACCATATGCCTTGGCCTTCTGTCTCATGTATCCATCCACTCTCTTCTTTAACTTGGGAATCCATTCCATTTCTCAGTGCTTACTTCCAGCTGACAACTTTACCAACAGATACCCGTTTGGTTCTTCTCCAAGGACTCACACTCCTCATCCATGCCAAGCTCCCACTATAACTGGATTCTACCTGCATTGCCTCTTCCATCTTCCTGGTTCTTGATTATCAAAAGAGCAATATAAAGAAGGTGAACAACGAATATGAGGTTCACTTACCTTTCCTGACCTCCACATGGGTGTTTGAGACTTATAGATCCACCCAACATCCGTTCCAGTGACCGATATCGGCCATTTCCCAGTCTGCTCCCGACCGATGTCGGTTCCCTGCACTGACCCTGACTACCGACGTCATTTCCTTGGCCGACGCCGGTGTCCCTCCTGCCGATGTCGGTCCTTATGACTGACGTCAGTCTTTATTCTGCTGATGTCGGTTACTGTATAACCGATGCCGGTGCCTATGTTCATCTGTGAGTGATAACTTTTTACCCGTGAGCTCTTCATGGATCAAAATCCTAATCAAATCAACCCTGATCTGCTCAGAATAATTCAGTTTCCTCACCTGATCTCTATCCATCATCTCCTCCATGAACACCAAGGCTTTCCAGTTCTTTAGCTTGTCAAAGACATCTGACTTTCGATTCAAAACCTGCATTCTCCTTCTACATATGTGACTAAGCCTATGAAGCCACATCTCTGCAACAGAAGGTGAATCAACAATATAAGTAGATAGATAAAGGATACCTACTTTCTTACCACCATCTAATTCAAGTGTATCCGCTGTGAGAGTTACAGTGCATCTCTCATCACCCAAATTTCCTAAAGAAATTAGACTCATCTCCAAGATTGGTACCTGCATGACTTCCTTCAACCACTGTGTGTCATTCGCCTGCAATTTCAGCTTCACTTCTCCTTCGTCAATCATCTGACAAGGCTCTCCAACCCCTAAATAAATCTCTCCAAAGTCTCCAAAGACATACCCATGAAAAGATGCTCTATTTCGGGCTGCATGGAAAGAGGCAAAAGAATCTGTAAACAAAGATTCCACTTTATCCAGAACATCCTGTGCAATATTACCTGCAACATATTCTTCCACAAGCTGATCTGCTACCAACCAACGATCTCTTTTTACCTGCTCTTTCTTTCCATCAATCAGACCATTCCTGCTATTCAATTTCTCCATTCGTAGCTTACTTTCTTCTACCATTGCTATACTCCCACTCAATCTGAAACCCCTCTGAGTGACCTGTAATCAACAAACACTACCAGATCTGAAACCACCTGTTAGTCAACCCAACCAAAAGCTCTGATACCACTTGTTGGTATCAGCTCTTGAACCTACTACCAAGGCTCTGATACCACTTGTCAGGATCTTGCTCTAACAATTAGAGCACATATGATTACTTCTCGTATTAGCAACTAAACACGGAATTTAACCAGAATCAATAGTAACTAGAAATATGAAACGACACAGGAATTGAGAGACAATACACAATTGTATTAATAATCACTCAGAAGAATATACAATAAGGAAGATGCCACTTCTTCCTCCACCTCAAAGGTTCGCCACTCCTCAAGACCTTCTTCCCTCTCTCTCTTGGTCACAACAATCAATTCCAATACAGAATTGATGTTCACCTCTCCAACCAGTCGATAACACGCTGTCAGTTCACCAAGTACACAACTGTACTTCAAGTAGATCTCCTGCTCTCTGCTGCTACCTGCAAATAACTAAACCATACTCACCATGTAGATGTCTTTCTACACACCTGAAGAACCCTTGTCCTTGCCTTACCAAGTCCTTATGATTCTTCAACCAGTACCCCGGTGGATCTTCTCTAAGAACTTGCACAACCTGCAACTCTCTCTGATCATACACTCTCAGTACCCCTATTGGTAACTAGGAGGAACTACACTAGCTCACTCTACAAGCCCAATGGCTTTCTAGCACGAGTTTACAATACAGCCCATGAGTCCATATATAGATCTCATGCTTACAATAATTAGACTAACCTAATTACAATAATTATACGCGCAACTCAAGAATATGACTAGCCTTCAACATGCAAACTAACAGTCCAAAAATAGACTCTCCCGGATTCAACATGCAAACTACCTGTTCTCGCACAGGCTGTCGACGTCGGCTCCTCCATGACCGATATCGGCCGACTAGTGACCGACACCGGTTGCTTCCTCTTTGTTGTCTGACCGACGTCAATTGATCAGACCGACGTCGATTTCTCTGCAACTGATTCTACAACTCCCCGTAACTCTGCATCCTCCGTAACTTCTCCTGTTTGCATCCTGGTGATGCTTTTAGCTCCACAACTTAACATTACGTTTTGTATTTTACCTTCTTTTCATCTTTTGTATTTTCTTAGTTTAGTTTAAATGTAAATAGTTTAAACTTTTTTGTTGGTAATTTTTATCATTATCCTTAGTTATAGATATTCATATTTAAACCAATCAATCACATATGAGATACAATTTTATTATAATTTATTCATACTTATGAGGCATAATTTCGTTATGTATAGTAAAAACCAAGCGATCCAAAGCTCAATAGTCAATGTATCATCGAAGAACATCTCTAAACTCACTATCTTGCATATCTGCTACCTAAGAAGGATATCATAAACATAATTGAACATGGTCCATATTTCTTTAATTATTATTTCCTCATTCCATTTTCTCTCACTTTTGGGTGAAATACATTGTCCTAAGGTCCATTTGGAGTATGTAGGCATGCTTAGATACATGATTTATCTTGGGTTATCTCAGCCACCATTATTCTTCAAACCATCTCTGTCATCACTTTATGCATCCTCATATGCTTGGTTTTTTGGGGTTTCTTTAGTAATTAGACCCTAACATATAATTTTTCACCCACTCATATTTAATATATTAAATAAGTTATATCCTTGATCTATGCTTGTCAATTTTACCTACTAGGGAAAACTCAATTATCAGTGGTCAAAATTAGCCCTCTTAGGGCAAAATCATTTCTCAGTGGTCAAATCAGCCCTCCTGGGGCAAAATCAATTTATCAATTGATCAAATCCACTCTTCTAGGGCACATTATTAATTCATTGACCTCCTTTCTCTTGAGCAATGCTCTTATTATTATTATTATTATTATTATTTCAAGATCTATAGTTTTTCCCCTCATCTTGGAAATTCAAAGTATGGAACTTAGTTTAGAATTATTCATTCCCTAAGCTCACAAATGCATCCCTATTTTGGGTATGTCAAAGAGTTTCAATTCTATTTTGGAGATGCATTCTTTTCACTTCCCCCTCCATTAGATCCCATTATATTTTATTCTATTTTAATCATTGGGAATCAACATGTGTAAGCATTAGCTAATATGGATTTAATCTCATCCATGGGTTAATTTCACTCTTTCTCTCTTTTTCGAGAGTCCTTCCCTCTCTTTCATAATTGCATATCCTCTCTACTAGGCATCATGGGTCACTAATTAGTTATTCAATGATTACCTTCCAACTTCTTTTGAATGACTTTTTCATTCTTTAAAAAGTCATTGCTTTGTTTAATGTCTTGCAACACCTTGTCAAATAATGGGTAAATGTAGACATTCAATTCCTATCTATATTATGTTAAAATTTAAAATCAGAATGATATTCCACAACAAGGCATAATCTAGACCAAAATCACTAAAATGCAAAAATTCGTTCGCATACATCAGGTATAGGTACTGATTCTTATTTATTGATCCCTTATTATGGAAATACATTTTATTGAATCATTATATTTTATAAAATCACTTTGAGTAAAATTATGACCATATAAAATGGCATCTTAGACTATTAAAATCTTCTAATTTGCCAACACACATCATGTGTATGTGTTATTTTGCATCTAAAATAGCTTATTTAGGGTATTAGCCTATATGCAACTAACCCCTTGTTTAATCATACTCCATTTAAATTTTGACTCAGTAAAATCACATTTCTAACTAGGTTGATTAAATGTGCAACAAATTTACAATGAATTGCATAACCATTAAGAAAAATCATTAAGCAAATTAAACCAAAATAAAATCCTAATGGAAAAATCCATATTCTGTTAGTGAATATCAAATATTCACATATTCAAAATATTAGGAAAAGAGTGTGTACCCATGCTTTCCCATGTGCAACCTCTTGTACTATCTAACCTCTTTCCTTTCTAACCCCATTCTAATGTAGTGACCTAAAAAATTAAATCCATATGAGACCACACATCAAGATTTTGATCCAAGGGTTATAAATTAGTCTCTTCCATTCCTAAAAATATATAAATAAGAGAGCTAAGACAATAATTTTAATGTTTGAATTATGTAAGGAGTTGTAAAGCTTCCTCAATTATTTCCCCCTTTTCCAACACACCAAACCTCTGACCAGACCCATCCAAATAATACTCACTCTATCTCTCACACAACTCTCTCCAACCTTACATACCCGACTAAAATCATTTCCTAGACCTAGAAAAGCTTTCTACAAGCTCCTAGGAAATTATTACACCTACCGACACCACTCACCCAACTAATATTGACCACACTAGCTCATCAACCTCGATGGCCTAACCGATGTCGACAACTGTGGACTTTTAGTAACCTCACTAAAGCCTACCCAAACAAATTCCAAAATACAAGATAAATATACCACCTACATTATCTTACTCTCTACTACACTCAGGTTATGAACAAAGGTAACATATCTCTCTTTTACTCTCTTTTTTCCTCTCTCTTTGCTATTTATTACTCTTTTGTTTCTCAAGAGTGGACTATCATCCCTAAGGAAGTTTGACGCTTCCTGAAACAAGCACATAGCTTGGTATCCCACTAATATATCTACCTACTAGTATTTTTGTGGTAGTGCTTTCTAACTTGTAGACATACCTCCCTAGCCAAAGAGTATTGCTCCCAATGTTTGGATTAAAAATAGCTATGCTATTTATAGTAATGATAAATAAAATAATATTTTTAGCTAGTTCTGATACTAATATAGATTTGGATCTAGAACAGATAGTACATAGGTTAGATCTAGATTATGGATCAGTCGTTAGATTTTCAAAATTGTACCTCTATAGTTATAGAAATTTGGATTGATATGGGATAGTTATGTTGAGCTACTGCCTAACTCAGACACATGTGTCTAGTACAAAATGCTTGTTGAAAATGGATACGACCACTTGAATACTTTTGGATTTTGTATTGTTTTTATTATAATGCATTCAGATCTGAATCATAGACTATCACTTCTTTTTGAATAGTAAAACCATATTTCTTCATCTTCATAGTGATTTTGGAAAAATTGGTTAGTATACACATGGTGTCAAGCTATCCTAAAGACCTCTCTGTTAGTGAGAGTTGTCTACATAGCCAATACTCTAAAGGGGGGCCTCAAACTTATGTGGTTCACCCATACTATTGTTTTGTGTGTGAATCATGCATTGTGTGATAAGTACAACAATAACTTAGCTTATAACTTGGAAAATGTAGCTCATATAATGTTCCTTCATTACTTCATAACTGTAGATGTGTTGTTCCTATTACTGATATGAAAATAAGAGAAAATAGAAAAGATTTACTCACTTGAGTGTTTGATTGAGCGCTTTTGGTAAGTTGTCTTTGTCTTTTGTAGGTTTGTGGTAGGTGTGAATGGATGAGGTTTTATCTTATATCTATACCAATCCATTTGGAGAATATCTTACTTTAAAACACTTAGGTTGATAATATAAATACTTTAGATTTATAACTTTGGTGACTTTAGGGCACTAGACACTTGTGTCGCGTAGGACACTTGCATCAATGTAGGTGTCTTACTAGGATACAAGTGTTGAATAAGTAAAAAAGTAGGTGAATGTCTAAAACTTATTGAGATAAAATATCACCAGGTTTATAACATTTTGGACATGATAGAAGGCTTGAGTCATCAAAATAACATTGGTCAGTCTAAGATATAAGTAATTAGGCACAAAGAGATAGTGTATCGGAGTCTTTTGATAGTGAGAATAGTTTAGAAGATGAAAGTATATACATTATATATATTTGTTAAATGTACAAGTAAGAAGATTGAGGTGCTAAATAAGTCATAAATAGTGTCTACAATTTATACATAATAATTCAACTCGACATTAGTTGAAATACTTAATCTGTGGCAACAGTGAAACCCAAGACTTTTATCATTATACTAATGAAAGTGATAACAATAAGATTTGGTGCTTTAAAAACCACTTAAAAACATTCTTCCCGACGTGATCACAGTACAGACAAACTCCCTAAAATACGGCCACTGACAGCCGATATTGCTAACATTCCAACTGAAGGATTCCCATTCCATGAATAAAATGCAGCTACCAGGTAAAAATCCATCTTCACAACCATACCTAATATCTAGGTGTCAGATAATAATAATAATAAATTTCCATGGATAACATTGACGGTCATCCATCCACCAATGTCACAGTGTCCTTTAGAATTTAGAAGGAATTGTCTTTAAAAAAGAAAACATTGTCATATTAAATATATATTTATTACAAATTATATATATATATATATATATATATATATATATATATATATATATATAATTCTTAAAAATAATTGACGGTCCATTGAAAAAGTTTTCTATTATTTAACTGTAAAATACAGCGAAAAAAAACATTAAAATTTTCATTTATTGAATAATTTAATGGATGTTATAATTATGAAAAACAAATATTATAGGCTGTATATGAATAAATAATAATATTGAATTTGTGATATAGATTTTTATATTGCTTATCAAATACATGTCCTTTCACTTGCTATCAAATGTCAAAATCCTATCAACTTGATGCTTTAACATTTGTAAACTTTCAAAATAACTCATCATATTGACAATATTTTAAATGTGAACATACATCCACTTTGTCATAATATTTAATTTCCCAATATTTTCCAAAGAATTAGATCTAAACATCTTCAATTTGTTTCTCCTAACACCTTCATTACCACTCGCCTAGAGGAGAACTAAAAGAGGCAAAGGCCTAAATCAAAACACTTTAATGTTCCTTGCCTCTTATCTTCTGGCACAAAATTTTAAGTAGTATATGTTATCTATACCTATTCATGATTTATGTGAAATATATATCCCATTCTATTCCAGCCATATGAGTCACCAAACCTTCAAAAGTATGTTGCAATTTCTAAATAAAGGGCATGTTACATCAATTAACTCCTATAACAATCTTAAAACATTCCTAATAAAGGGCATATTCCATCAATTAGCTCCTATAACAATCTTAAAATATGCCCAAAATGTATGAGATTTGTATTGGGTTGATTCCATCTACATTGAATACTTATCTGTAATATAAATGTTGTTATGAGTCATGTTCTTGCATAACCATGCTTCTAGTTTTAATTTTCTTCATCCCTAAAGAGACCCCTATCGTGTCCCTTAGGGAAAAATATTGGCCTACAATAACATAAAAGAGTTGATACTTCCATGATAAAGGATCCCATGTCAACCCATCTAAAAAGTGTCCATTTCCATTTCAATATCATTTTCTTCAGCCAAAGTAGTTTAGAGTTCAGATGTAACTTTGCACTATAAATTTCCAGTACGCTGACTCTTGAGGGGATCTCGACTCAGCATTCTACATTTAATCTTATACATGTAGTGGGGATCATTTTTTCAGTAAATTCCATCATGTTTAAATGTATTGTTTGTTATTTTGAAGTAAAATCAACAAGAAACATAGTACTCCATAAGAAAGTCTCTATAAAATAAATGGGCTAACTCATGAATCACAACATACATGGATGAATTGAGGTTTCTACAATATTTATTTCTGCTAAAAGAAGCTCCACTTTAACTTGACAAATTACATAAATTATGAAGCTCATAAAATTATAATTCAAGAACAATAACATCGAGGGAATGTTAGGAACCCATGTCCTACCCTTGTCTTTGGATTATAAGTGTATTATTCCTTATGGACACATATACCTTGTAAGTCATCCCTTTAACTTTTTTAAATTATCCCACATACATGGGAATTAGTAGTTGTTAAAATAGATTTAATATTTAAGTGTTGAGGCCCAATCAAGGCATCCATGATAATTATTGTATTGAGCTTGCTCAAAGTAGTTTCTCCCTTGGAGTGGCCTGTGATTTAAAGGTTATTTTGAGTTATTTTCCAAAGTTTATTTTTTTATTCATTTATTTTCTCTAGTTCATAAATCTATGCAAAAGGTTGTTCACATCTACTATTATAGTACTTTCTCAACCTACAAGTAGATTTTAAATATTTTTTTCCGTAGTGACTTTCTAGGAGATTTATCATTTACGAGAATATTTTTCCTTGCCTCTATTTTTTACATCTTCATTGCATATTCAAATAAGTGTAAGCACCCCTCTAAATAACTACGGGATGTACTTGGAAATAATATCTAAAATGATATGTAAGGAGTACCACAAAAACTCCAAAGCATTTGGCCCATTCAAAAGACATGCTAGTGAAAAGGATAGTTACCCCATCTCAATTGACTAGTTTTTACGCATCAGATAATCCAATAGTTATCTCTTAGAGGTAAATCCATGACCATAGATTTTCTTGAGAGCTATATTCAATCAAACAACATTGGTGGCTAGAGAGACTCTTTAAAACCCTTAGGCAACCAAATAGACATGTGGCCCATATATAACATAACAATTTTAAAAAACATCAATAGAGTGATTACATTTGAGAATGGATGGTAACCTCACACTTGCCAACAAAATTTTGGCTTGAGCAACCAAGTAGAAATCAGTTTCTAAATAGATAAAATAATAATTTGTTTGTGATATCCCTACCTCTATAATTTTGTTGATGCTCAAAATTTATTTGAACACCTAAAATACCATTCTACACATTTTCTTCCTTGAGGGTCCATTTCCAAATTCCATCTTTACTAGCCAAAAATATTATTTCTTTTTTAGTTTTGCAACAACTTCTTTAAATTTTTCCTCTTCAAAACTTTCCCATAGTGTTCATTTCCATTTTCTACTCCTTTGTCCCTCTTGGACAAAATTTCTAGTTTTTCATTATAGTTTCAAAACTACATTTTTCCTTCATCAAACCTAACCAAGAGGTGCCCAAAAACTAGTAAAGTTACATTTAACCTTTCGGATTGAGTCCAAATTTTAGAAAACAAATTGTTATTGACCACATCTTAAAACACATTATTCTATCCCTTGAAAATAAAAACTGGTTATGGTAGCCATCTGTGTAGGCACAAAGATCATGAAAGAAAAATTGCAACATTAAAAACCAATGTCACTAAGTTAATTGATATAATGTATGGATTGAATTAGTAGAATAGCTATTTTATTATAAAATTATAGGAGTGATCTTCAAATAATAGTTTATTTTCTACTGACACATCACGTGGGCCCAAGCTAGAATTTCTAAGGTTCAATGCTACATATCCTACAAGATGGATATATCAAGTGGAGCAATTCTTCAACCTTCATAATACTTATTCTATCAAAAAAATCCCAATTACTTTCTTCCACTTGGAAAAAAATCACTCCAATAGTACCGATGGTATCTCATTTTGAATTATGAACCTGATTGGAAAACCTTTGCATCTTTACTTCTGGGCAGGTTTGGTCCCTCTACATTTGAGGACATTATAGGATCTCTCATCAAACTCCACTAGATTTTTTTTTTCATTATTATCATAATAAATTTGAGAAAATGGCTAACCACACTAAAGGGTTATCATATGACTTCTTCAAGAGTTTTTATTAGTGTCCTTAAATAGCCAATCCATATGGAGGTGAAAATGTTCAGCCCAAAAACACAATGGTCACCTTGGGTCTAGTTAAGTTATAAAAATATAAACTCTTAGCTCAGCATCAAACTATCACTTTTCCACCCATATAGAACACAATGAACTAGTGGCCAATCACAACCACACCAATTAAGCACCTTACTAAGGTAGAGATGTGGGATTGTAAGGAGAAATTATTATGTTATAATTATGATTAAAAAGGGGTTAAGGGTCACATGTGCCTCACACAAAATCTCTATTTTATAGATATGGAATCACCACTAGAGTAAGACAACGAGCCTAATATCTAGAAATTCCAAGATGCTCAAATATAAAAAACCCCTTCAAGGACTCAATGGCTCTTGGGATTCAACTTGAGATCTATCTACATGGACTAATAGGTGTTACCACCCCTCAAATTATGAAGGTCAAGGGATTATTCAAAAATATCCATCTCACAATCCTCATTGACTCTAGTAACACTCATAATTTCATTGATCCTTAAATCATTAAAGAGTTAGACTGCTTTGTATACCCTTGTTCTAGCTTTGAAATCATTATTTATAATGGGGGAACATTTTCAGGTAAAGGGATGTGTCAAAATGTATATATCATGATAGGTGATTACACTCTTCACTTAGATATGTTTTCCCTATCCTTAGTGAGATGTGTTATAGTCTGAGGGTTGTAGTGGCTTGGCACATTGGGACCTCTGTGAGATTTGGATGCAATTCATAAATAGTGGCTACAAGCACACCATAAAAGGGATATTTCCTAGATCTACCAACATCATTAGTTACCATCACATGGAAAAGTGTCTAAAAAAAGGCTCATATTGGGTCATTTCCCATTGAAATCTATCCAAATCTAGTTCCCCACTACTACTACCTACCATGGTAATTTACAATCCATCATCAATAAGCATGCAACCACTTTTATAGATCTAGTGAATTTTCCCCCTTCTAGCCTAAAGATCATTGCATCCTACTCCTTCTAGGAATTATCCCACCCAACATCTAAACATATCTCTATCGCCATCTATAAACTATTAAAATTGAATAACTAGCACGTGAACTCCTCATGTTTAGAATTATTTTCCCTAGCACCAAACCATAGCCCTCCCTAGTGCTTCTTTTCCACAAAAGGGATGGGTTGTGGCTCCTTTTTAATGACTTTTGTGCCCTTAACCACATCACTATCAGAGATAAAATCCTAATTTTGGTCATGAATGAGATTCTTCACGAGATCCATGGGCCAAAAAATTATCCAAAATAGATCTTTGTTCAAGCTATCATCATATTCATGTGCATGCTGATGACATTACAAAGATAGCCTTCTACACTCATGATGGTCACTATGAATTCTTTCTCATGCCATTTGGACTTAAAAATTCCCCTTCAACATTTTAGGCCATAATGAATAAAATATCTTTTCCTTTCCACAATAAATTTATGTTTGTTTTTTTATGATATTTTTATTTGTAGTGACACATGGGCCAAACATATCCAACATCTTAACATGTCATTACAACATCTAGTAGATAATAAGTTATGTGCCAATTAGTCCAAGTGTTCCTTTGGTCAAGAGGATATTTAACACTTAGGGAACATTGTTTTAGTTAATAGGGTCCATATGGATCTAAATAAATTAATGTCATGCAACATTGGCCTTGGCCAACAACCCTCAAGATCCTTTATGGCTTCTTATACCTTATAGGATACTAACGTAAGCTTGTCAAGTATTATGGAAAGATCATGGCTCCCTTGACATCCTTACTGAATAAGGATGCATTCATATGGGATGTTGTAGCTGACCAGACATTCATTGCACTCAAATAGGCTATGTGTAGTACCCCAATTTTTGACATACTAGACTTCACCAAAACATTCACCATCGAAAGTGATGCCTATGGAAATAATCTAGGTGACGTTCTTATCTTAGAGGGTCATCCTATTGATTTCACTAGAAAAGACTTTTTTGGATGAAATTTGGCTTTATCTACATATGAAAAGGAAATGATGTAAATTTTGCATGAAATATAAAAATTGCAGGCATACTTACTTGGGAATCATTTTTACAACAAAACCAATCTCTAATGTTTGAAATATGTACTTGAACAATGAGTCTCATCATTGACATAACAAAAATGGGTTAACAAACAAATGGGCTATGATTATGAGGTCACTTAAAATAAGGGTAAAGACAATGTCATGGTGGATTCTCTCTAATGCACATTCGAGGAACAGACATCCCTTTTTTTCATATTTATTCCCATTCTAAATTAGTTGAAATTTGTACACCAAGGGTATGCATATAATCCCTCGTTACACCATTTAATTCAATAATTGACCAATAACCCCTCTATAGTACCTCATTATTCATGGGATGGTACTTTTATGTGTTACAATTGTTGTTTTGGTGCTTCCCAATAGCATAGGCCTTCATTAAGCAATATTATATGAAATCAATGCTTCTCCATCAATATGGCATTCATGATTTCTCAAAAGATAGGAGTAGGCATGTTAAAATTTCTTATGGAAGGGTAGGAAAGGGAAAATTAAATAGATGGTGGCTAAATGTGATACATGATAACGTAACAAAGGTAAAATAATTTCGATTCCTAGCTTGCTTGAGCCAAGCCCTTTCCCATTCCTGCTAGGATATAGACCAATATTTTTATGGATTTCATTGAGGGGATCCCTAAATCTAGAATAAAAATAGTGATCCTAGTCATGGTAGACCTCATCTCCAAATATAGTCCTTTTTATGCCCTCAACCATATTTATATAGCCTTCACAATTTCAAAAGTTTTTTTCAATCACATCTTCCATATTCATGGCATCCCTACTTCAATCATCTCTAATTGTGATGTAATTTTCACCAGCCAATTTTGGATGGATCTATTCTGATACATAGAAACATAACTTAATATGACCTCTAGTTATCACACCTAAGTAGATGGCCAGACAAAAATTGTCAACAACTGCTTGGAAACATTATTTTGTTATTTTGCATCAAAATAAAAACAATAGTGGCTAAAGTTTCTCCCCTTCCTAAAATGGTGGTACCATACCTCTTAACACATTTATACTAAAATAAATCCATATGAAGTGGTTTATAATCAATCACCCCTTGTAGAAATCCAATTTCTAACACTATTGGGATAAAATTACAAATCAAAATGGTATTCTACAATAATGCACAATCTAGACCAAAAGCACAATTTTTTTTAATTCATCTGCACACATAACATGTAGGCACCAATTTCTGTCTATTGATCCCTAATCATGGTAAGACATTTTATATAATCATAATATTTTTCCAAATCACTTTGAGTTAAATTATGACCATGTAAAATGATGTTATGGACCACTAAAATATTATAATTCAATAGCACACCTTAACTAGGGTATTACCTTGTACACAACTGACACTTTCTTATAATTATTCTCTAGTCAAATTACAACTCAGTAAAATAATATTTTTGACTAGGTTGATTAAATGTGCAACAAATTCCAAAAAATTTCCAAGTCACTAAGAAAAATCATTAAGAAAGTTAAACCAAATTAAAATACTAAAGGAAAAACTCATATTCCATTATTAATATCAAATATTGAAATATTCAAAATATTAAGAAAATATATGATTTTTCACCCATGCTTGAAAATGTGCAACCTCTTTCTTATGCAACCCCATTCTAATTTAGCGACCTCAAAAATTGAATCCATATGAGCCCATACATATTCGTTTTGATCCAAGGTTTGCAGATCATTCTCTTTTACTCCTAAAAATTTATAAATAGGAGAACCAAAACCATCATTTTTAAGCTTGGGTTATGTAAACTTCCTATGCAGAAATATATTGAACAAGCTTTCATTGAGTAATGTTATCATTCAAAAATATTGATAGAGAAGGTTTTACTCATTCACCTAATAGAACAAATAGAATAATCTAAGACATTGGTGAGTAATATATGAAAGAGGCTAATATTACACCTCATTTATGAAGAGTTAGAACACCAAATCAAGGAAAAATCATGCTTACTGACCACTTTTGAGGGAAAATAGTTACTTGAAAGGTATAGATTATTGTACTTTCATAATTGGTTATTTGAATTCATTATCACCACCGCTTAAGGGAGTAGGCTTAACGCATTAGTTCTTTATTCTTATTTTGAGATTTATTGACTAATGTATGTGTTGACTTGTTTCATCATTCTATCTCACATTCTAGCACACCCAGTGGGATTGTGAATATCACACATCATTTTATTCCTTTTGATTTAGCATTCAAACCCTCTTTTAAGGCTACCTTGTTCATCTTTTTCTCATTTTTGCTTTTTCTCATATTTTATGTATTCTACACCAAACAACAAAATTGACCTATAATCAATAAATACCATAAAAATCAATGAGAATGCCCAATGGAATGATGGAATCACTTGAGAAACAATTAGATCACTCACACAAATGGTGGAATTGATAATTGTGTTTTTCTATCTCTATCTCTATGTTTTTCTAAAATGGAAAAATTGACCTAAATATTGGTAGTTTTGACCTATAGAGACATGAGATTTTCCAAATATTAGTGAGATCATCCTAGACCAAAGCTCCAGGTAACTACTAGATTTTTTATTTGTATCATATCAATGAGATCGTCCTACTAATCAGTGATATCATCTTGTTAATCAGTGGGATTGACATATAGTGTGATTAATTCTCTATGTAATAGAAAAATCATCTTTTTAATGGTCGTATTTCTCTATAGAATGGTGGGATTGACCTATCTTTTAAAAATAGAGAGTTAAAACAACAAAGTTAAAGTCTATTTTAAAATCCGACACGCCTTGATAGAATTCTAACTCTTTGTTTTTAATAATTAAGACACTTAGTTTATATATTACAAAAACCAAAGGAAAATTTCACTTCATATTTCATTTGAGAATTCTAACTATTTATTTTCATGTACATCTAAATTTATTTGGTTTAAAATTTATTTCCTCTCAATAACGAGTATATCAATTGAATCCAAGAGTGAAATTCAACCTTATTAGTTTCTAGGATAGGACATACACTTCGGTGTTTTTATTGTTCTTGTTTACTTTCATTATATTTTGAGTCTAAAAACTATTTTTGTGTGAAACAAAACACATAAAAAAACAAACACTTGTTATACACCATTTATTTTGAATAAAGAGATGTTATACTAGTCAAATTTGAAACACTTTTGGCATTGTTCAAAATTTAATCCAATCATTTATGTTTTTGTGTCCAAAATAATGTCATTACATTATTTGTTTGAGTTTAGACTATTAACCACTTAAAAAATTTCAAGTCCTTTTAAATATAAATTAAAAAATTTACCTTTCTAAGTTCTAATCCAGAATTATATTGGTCTACACTAGAATCTTACCTACAATGTACGCTTGGGTGGTTCACCTTTTGTACTTTGTTCGAGTAAATTATGTAAAATTTTACATTTGGTTTGAATGTTGTTTTTATATACACATATCTATTCTATTATTATTCTAAACTTAGGTCATATTGTATTCACCCACGCTTTAATTTCCTAGACCATTCTACCTTCTTTTCCATGTGCCACCATTGTGCTATCCATTTATTTTAGTCTTTAAACTTAGGATTTCTTGTGTTAGTTCACATTTTGATATTTTTAGTTCACATCTTAATCTTTTTTATCGAAAATGTTTTCTTCTAATTTTGTATTCATAACCCACCATAGCTGTGCTTAGATTTTTATCGTATTGACATATTTTGAACTTAAATTTTTGTGTGCTAATATACACCCTAAGTTCCCAAGCTTATTTTACCCTCTTCTAAATTGATGACTTTAACCAACTGGGGTTGAGTACTATCATAATCCTTTTCTTATAGATATGTGGCACTACACCATTTCCTTTCCAATTATTGATATAATTATACTTTGTGTTTGTTTGATTGAAGAATGTATAGCACCTTTTAAACATTTATAAAACCAAAATATAACCACTTCACAAATTTCAAAATCCATATTGAAGCATGCCAAATTATACTCATAGTGGGGTCTCTTATGGCCCTTATTACGAGGAAGAGAATTATTATGATGGAGAAGAAAACTCTATTGTTTTTGATGATATAAAAATTATAGTAGGATTTAAACATGGTTATTATGAACAACCTATAGAAGAAAAAGATGAACCTCTCCTCAACTTAATTAAATTAGGTGGTAGACTACCACCAAATTTCCTAATGGAACAATTACACATGCTTGTTTGTGTAGAGGAGCAATATCTCGCGTAACCTCTCACTTGTACTAAAAAAATAAACATTACGACCTATAGTAAGGGAAAATAACAACTTGTAGAGTCCTACCCAACTAATAATAATCTTGCTTCCAAGATCAAGAAAATAGTCAATTGTACACTAACCATCTTGTTATAGATATAATAGGTTATCTAGTTGTGACTTCAATCAAAAATACCACTTTTAGGGAGCAAGAATAAATAATAGACGAAAAATCCTTAGTTGATCCTAGATCTATGGTAGACCATGGGGATTCTTATAAACAAAACAAACTTTTAAATGATTCACAACATGTTTCACCTAATATGGAGCATACTTTTTTCAACCATCAGGAGACTCTTGCCCCTTCATAACAACAAGGAACTAAGGATCTATAACAAATTAGGGATATATTAAAAAACACTTTAGTGAGTTCACCTAAATCATAACAAGTTTAGTAACAATAATTCCCTTTGGTAAACCAACAATAGATTCCTCAAAATTAGCATAATTACTATAGATCACAATGATAGATTATTCAAAATATGTATTAGGCACCTAGGAATCAATAAATTTTTTTGTTGAACCAACAATGTTAGACCTACTAAAATCAAAGAGTAAGTTAAAACTAAACTTTTGGACATAAGGTTCATATCCCTAACATGACCACACAACAAGGGTACATCCCACCCTAAAAAAATTATATTCCACAAACAAACGCATCGAACATGCTAGACCAAAGTTTGATGAAATAAATAGTCTCAAAACGTGAGATAATAAACCAAATCAAAAATTACAAGGTTGATGAGATATGTCTATATCCATTTGACGTAAGAATTATTCAAGTCCCCTTTTTCCTCATTTTGAGGAAATGAAATTGGGAAAATACAAGTGAAAAGATGACCATAGGGAACACATTCAGACCTTTTTTATACTATGCCAAGAGGTACCATATAATAGTGTTTATTTGCTCCACTTGTTCCTGAAGAATTTTTTTGGACAAGCTCTAGATTAGCTCATCAAATTAATTAAGGGATCAATGGTAGATTGTAACAATTTATCAAAAAAACTCATTTATCTTAAAACATTGAGCATGAGCTAATAGTGGTTGAATTATACAAAGCCAAATAAAGAGATGAATAAATTTTTGCAGCATACTTAAAATGACAGAGATCATTCACTAGTCAATTTCAACATAACATGCCAGATAAATAGCTGGGTGACATTTTTGCATAAAACCTCCATCCTGAAGTAGCTCACAAGTTAAGACTCACTTGTGAAAACACATTCAAATAAATTATTGAGAAGGTAGTGTAGATTGAAGAAACACTTATAACCAAAGGATTTATGAAAATATATTCACAAAGTCAAACATCTACTCAGACACAACTGCCTGTTTCAGATACTACTATAAAAATAAAGGTTCTTAACAAAAATAAGAACATGGTGGGCAAAGGAATGAAAAAATCAAGGCATGTGAAATGGTGTAAGCTCTATTGATCCAAATGTATAACCAACCTAACCTAATCCATCAAACACATTAGAAAGGGATCCTCCACACAAGGCATTTAATAAGTGTAAAAGATTCAACAAATTGGGAGAACCTTTGAAGGTAATATTCCAGAATCTAGTGGTAGATAATTTAATTATTCGGCATGTACCTAAACCATTTCCAAAAGAATAACCTAAACCTGATTGGTATCAGGAAGATGAGTTTTGAAATTTATATCATGTAATCGACCATGTGCTTTATTGATGCATACAATCAAGGCATTTTATTAAGGACTTGATTGAAAGTGGAAAAATTAAGGTAAAATAAATAACATATAACACAATCAAGATATGGTCATCTTCAAAGAATCATGTAACAAAAATAATCAACAACAACAATGGAACTATTAAAATCAAGGTCAAGGACAATACCATGAACCTAACTAGTATGCTCATAATCATGATCATAATACCCAGAGTAACAATCTAGGTTACAACACCATGTCATATGATTATAATATAACCATGGGATGTGTTTATAAAAATCACATTGTCACCATCACAATCAAAACCCATGAATAACACAATAATTATTGAAGTGTTGGTTTCCCTATTTTAGGGTTAACACCCTATTCTTCAAGTAATAGCACACCAGGTTCAAGCAATTCCATTGAACCTTGGTTTTTGTGGGTTACTATTTTTAGACCACCAACATCTTATTCTAATTATAATAAATCCTTACCAAATCAAAAGTATTCAATCATAACTAGACACTCACGAGTTACTCTTTAAGGCCCTTTTCCTTATTACACTACTAAACCCAATTTTAACATTGTGCCTTCTACTTATTCTAATTATAATAATTCCTTGCCAACACGAAATTATTCAATCATAAGTAGACACTTGTGAGTTACCCTCCAAGGCCCTTTGCCTTCTTCCAACACTGAACTAAATCTACACTTTTTGCCTTTTGATCTTAAACTAAACATTATACCAGCCAAGCCTAAATCCTCTCGTCCTTCTATTAAGAAGCCATATAACATTGAAGACAAACTAAATAAAACCTCTATGAAATTTTATATCATGGATCTCTAGAATACGTCAAAATTCCATGTAACTATATTAAATGACTTCTTTCAATAGTGCATTATTCCCACCTATATTAACCTTGACCAATTCTAGATACTTGTAGGACATTTGTCTTTGAGCTAAAAACTTACATTTGATAAGAGTGATATGTCTTTCCTTAATTAAAGCCATAATAACCCTTTATACATTGAAGTCATTATCACCAATCATAAAATCAAGTGGGTTCTTATAGACAATGGTTCAAGGATGAATATAGTATCTGTAAAGTTAATAAGTACTATGGATATACCACTAATGACATATAAATTGAGACAATCATGATCATGTCATATGACAAAATTGAAATAGAGTCTTATGAGACTATTTATTTTCCAATCATTGTTGGTTTTCTATCACAAGATACCCTATGTCATGTCATGGACATTGAATTTACATATAATACACTTCTTCGTCATGCTTGGATCCATGAAGTATGAGCTTCCCATCTACCTTGCATAAGCACCTTAAGTTCCCCCATGTTGGAATTAAGGTAATTATATACACTGACCTTCATCCCTATCAATATTAAAAACATCTAGAGCCTAAATATCATAATTATAAATATTATCTTGGCTCCAAATTTGTATCTAAAAATAAGGACATAGTTTCAAAACCAACCAAATATAGTCATATCAACCCTAGTGATCTTGTTTCCACTTCAACCAATCTAATTCTAGTAGAATTTTAAAACCATCTCACAATTGGGGATGTAGTCATTTTCACGTATGATTTGAAAGATGCCTTTAATATTAAAAAATTTCCCAAATATCTTAAGTCCTATGGTGGACCTGAACCTTCCCAAACACTTGTAGGCCAAACATGATTTGGTAGAGGAAGAGCATGTAGAAACCACCAATGTTATTTGTACTATAAATTTCACCAAATCAAGATAAGGAAGCCTTTACTAAAGGATATTAGTTATAATCTAATGGCCTTTCCAATTATTTTCAAAATCCAAAGTACCTACGTCTAATCACATGATGGATAGTTTAAATTATGTAGGAAAAGGTATTTCAGAACTATTATTAGTTGGTAAACCTATTGCGATTCAAGGTCTTAGATTTATACCACCTTAGGGTGACCTCATTTATTTTTATAGTGATTATTCTTTATCAACTAATTAATAAAATATTGACAGTGACACAATATCCCATTATAGAGATTATGATGATCTAGCTGACACTAATCTATTTGAATCCAATTCTATGATGATTATTGTAGCCAATTATCCACTTACCCTTTACCATTGAGACCTTATTTATTGGGATCAATAAGATTATATTATACACCTCGATGAAAAAGATTAAAAATTTGATATCTTTAGGTTAAAATATATTTGAGTCACTCATTGATCAATGAAAAAGTAAAGATAAAGACAAGCCCTGAGTGAAAACCTATTTTAGGCACTCTTGGATGGGTAAGTTTGCTCATCTCCAAAATAAGTCTAGTGTCCACCAACTCTAGCCTCTACATGTAGTGCCAGTATCACATCTGAAAAACATAATGTCTTTGAGCATCTTTCTATATACTTTCTAGAGATATTTTCCAATTAGCACTACTTAAACAACTAGACTAAAATTTATCTTACTATTTAGAGCTTTGGGGCTCACAACTAGAAGATGAATTAAAAGAAGAGAATCAGGATCAAACATTACCCACTATTCTAGAAGAGCCATGCATTTAAACGATGGAGGTTATATCTTGATGGCTCATTCACTTATGATGGATATAGAGATGGTATTTATTTTGGTTAAACCACAAGGGGATTTGATTCCCAAGGCCTTTCACATTGGTTTCAATTGCACCAATAATATGGCTGAGTATGAAGCTCTTGTTGTAGGACTTCATATTAAAATATAGTGAGGTATATGATAGTTAATGGTTTATAGGGATTTTTAATTGATCCTTATCAAGACCACAAACTAATATCAAACTCAAGATGAAAATATTTTACCCTACAAGAATATTATGGACAATATCAAGTCCCATTTTAAGTTCCTACAGTTTGAACAAGTGGCATAGGAAAACAATAGCTTAGCCAATGTAATGGAAACAATTGGATCCCTGATACAAATCATCGTTAGTGATATAGAGTATCAATTTTTTATTGAGAATATTTTATAGCCTACTCATATATTTATATATTTAGAGATGGTATGTACAATCGTTTGTCCCAATCTCCCTCCTGAATTCCCTTGGTTTTAAGACATTTGTATCTATTTCCATGACCAGGTATTCCTTCTTGACCTTTCACACAATCACTAAAAAATCTTCCTCCATTGCCTAACTAATTATACCCTCCTTGGTAACATGGTTTATTGTAAGGTCTATGATTAAACTCATACTCAATATTTATATTTTGGAGAAGCAAAGCAAGCACTTATGGAGGTGTATGAAATAATGTGTCGGGCCAATTCAGTGGTGTAGTCTTAGCCAAGATTTTTTTTAGAATAGGGTATTGTTCACCCAAGATGGAAATAAATGCTTCTAATTATGCTATGAGATGTTTTTCCTAACAACAACATGGTAAGCTAATACTCACACCTTCCTTACCGCTATCTCCGATCACTACACCATGGTCATTCTCTACATGGGGTCTCAATCTCATCGATAAAATAAACCCAACCTCTTTTGATGGCCACAAATGCATTATCATTGGTACCAATTATTTTACTAAGTGGATTAAGGCCATTCCTCTCACTTACTTAACCAAGAATCATATTTCCAAGTTTATCCATTACCATATCATCTATCGATATGGTATCTCAACTCGTATTATATCTGATAATGGTGGCTCATTTGTGAACAAAGATGTAAAATCCCTTTTTACCATGTTTAGAATTAAACACAAGATGTCCACACCATATTAAATATAAGGCAATGATCAATCTAAGGTGTCTAAAAAGACCATTATCACAATCCTCAAGAAGATTGTTAATGACACTAGCTTTAATTGGCACTTTCAAATATTTACCACCCTTTTGGCCTATCACACTAGTCATCACACTCCTATAGGAGCCACTCCATATTGTTTACTATTTGGCACATAATATATTATCTCGATAAATGTCAAACTACCTTAATTGTGGGTTTTTTGGAGCATATTATTGAAAATGAAGATTATATAGTTTATAGGTTGCAAGAGCTATAACTTATTAATGGCAAGTATTTAGATTCCCAAGATAAATTGTGACCATATCAGAATAGATTGCATCACAGATAGAAAAACCACATTCTTCCTTGAGAGTTTGAAGTTGGTGACTTTGTCATCAATGAGAACCAAAATAAAACTAATGCTCATCGTAAGAAGGGTATGTTTCAACCCAATTGGCTATGTCCATATGTGGTTACAACAAACTATAGATCAGGGGCATACAAATTAGCTAATATAAATGGATAAGATCTCCTACAACACATGTATATTATGCACCTCATGAATTTATATGCTTGAAAACCTTTCCTGAACCATTGTCTATAAGTGCCCTTACTTGGGGGCAACTTACATTGAATTTTATTATTATTCCATCATGATTATAACCTGTACCATTTCACCATGTACCATTCCATTTTTTACCATTGTAGCATTGACCATTAAATTTTGGACCATTATAACTCTAGACCATTTCATTTTAGATTGTTGTAACCATATACCATTTCATTATGGATTGTTGTAACTCTAGACCATTGTCACTTGGATCATTTATATTTCACTAAACTAATTATACTTTCACTTGGACCAATGTAACCTTCACCATTATACCCAATATGAATTATGATCATGACTATGACTAACAGGCATTCTAGACACATTCAACACCCATTTTACAAAATAGTTTTGTCAGGTGAGTATTTGTAGTTTCTTTCACATACAACTGTATAAGGGTATGTCAGCACATGGTTTTTGCCTAATGGATGGTTCCTTGGGATTTATTCACTACTGTGTCTCATTCTATTTTTACTACTATTGGGTAGTCATCTTTGCCTTAATATGATCACAAAAAGGCCATTGGAATTGGTTTTAGTTGTTATTAGAACTCCTATCGATAGATATGTATCTCCTCAACTAGGTAGTTCCTTGTACATTTATTCATATACCCATTACAGTGGACTTAACTATCATTTGAAATCCTACCTATGGACGTGCATATCCTCAATTAATCTATTCATTTTTATTTTATTCATACCATGTTTCTATTGCTTATTCCAAAAACACAAAAACATTAGAAGCTGATATGGTAAAATACCAACAACATTACATTGAACCTTTTTTTATTATGATCTTGAGTAGTCTCCCTATGTTATGATAAACCTTAGCCATGATCTCTCCATTTTGTGAGAAACATAAGCCACTCTCTCATTATTTCTCGATCAACCTAAACAATACTCTCATCATTTTGTAAGCAACCTAAGCCTTATGTTCTCGCCATTTTTCAAGCTACCATTATGTGTGGATTATTAATTTGAAATCAATTCATTACTGCACCCTTTGGCTTTTATTATGCTCTTGACATTTTATGAACACTTTCAATTTATTATCCTTAGACATAATAAATACTCTAAACCACCAATTCGATTCCTTTGTGAATAATTGTCTCTTGGCCTTTAGTGTGGTTTTAGTCTAAACCATACTTTCACACTTCTACATTTATTTTTTGTTGACACTTTCATAATTATGAATGTCATCCCTCTCTTATATACTCTAACCATTTTGTGATACCATTCCCATATTTCTTCTACATCATATTCATGTTGCCTTATCATCAATTTTCTTCTATCCAATATCTTGGGAGAATGACATTTGGCCTAAAGTTCATGTTGGATCTTGCATCTATGTAAATATGTAGGGAGCATCTATTTACCTATTACATCTAGAGTCATCTCAGATACCCATTTCATTTATTTTATTTCACTCTCTATTTTTATTTGTTTCATTGTATCCTATAGCCTAAAGGCATTTTTTATTTGTCTTGTTTATGTGTCATTATTTCCACATATACTAGGAACAACTTTGTCTCTATTATTCACATGTTATTATACCAGTGTCATTATCACTTAGCTTAAGGGTCACCCTATTGTACATCATAATATCTAAATTAAACTTCCATGAACTATTTATTTTTTTATACACTAACATTGTGATTAACCATTGTTTATGTTTGCTTGTTCTTGTGTGTCTAGGATAGTTTGCTTACTACATATTATTTTCTTTGGATTGTTTGGTTTATTTTGATTGTTCTTTATATTTATTTATTTTTCTTAGAGTTTTGTTTCACTTTGTTTTATATACATTTATTTTTATTTATTGATGTTTTTGTTGTGTAATTCTTCTTTTCTTTTATATTGTTGATTTGTGCTTTTATGTGTTTTATTTATCTTCTTGCCCCTTTCTTTAGGTTATTTGTTTGATCTGTTGTGTTTGAATACACTTCATAAAAAATTTGAGTCTACCCTTACCTTGGAATTGACTTGTTTATGCTTATATTTTATTTTATTTTTTTATTATTTTTTTGTTTTTAAGTACTCTTTATTACTATGTGGGTCTCAATTATTCTTATCTTAATTATAGGTTAGTTATTAAATTTTCCTTGCTTTGTTTTGTGTTTTTTATGTTTTATGTACATTCTTGTTATTAATTAAATCTTGATAGTTCATATCTTGATTTTGAGATAGTTACGTTTTGTATTTTACCTTCTTTTCATCTTTTTTATTTTCTTAGTTTTGTGTAAATGTAAATAGTTGAAACTTTTGTTTTGGTAATTTTTATCATTATCCTTAGTTATAGATATTCATATTTAAACCAGTCAATCACATATGAGATACAATATTATTATAATTTATTCATACTTATGAGGCATAATTTCCTTTATGTATAGTAAAAACAAAGTGATCCAAAGTTCAATAGTCAATGTATCATCGAAGAACATCTCTAAACACACTATCTTGCATATCTGCTACCTAAGAAGGATATCATAAACATAATTGAACATTGGTCCATATTTCTTTAATTATTAATTCCTCAATCCATTTTATCTCACTTTTGGGTGAAATACATTGTCCTAAGGTCCATTTGGAGTATGTAGGCATGCTTAGATACATGATTTATCTTGGTTATCTCAGCCACCATTATTCTTCAAACCATCTCTGTCATCACTTTATGCATCCTCATATGCTTAGGTTTTTTGGGTTTCTTTAGTAATTAGACCCTCACATATAATTTTTCACCCACTCATATTTAATAAATTAAATAGGTTATATCATTGATCTATGCTTGCCAATTTTACCTACAGGGGAAAACTCAATTATCAATGGTCAAAATTAGCCCTCCTAGGGCAAAATCATTTTTCAGTGGTCAAATCAGCCCTCCTAGGGCAAAATCAATTTATCAATTGATCAAATCCACTCTTCTAGGGCACATTATTAACTCATTGACCTCCTTTCTCTTGAGCAATGCTCTTATTATTATTATTTTTATTATAATTTCAAGATCTATAGTTTTTCCCCTCATCTTGGAAATTCAAAGTATGGAACTTATTTTAGAATTATTCATTCCCTAAGCTCAAAAATGCATCCCTATTTTGGGTATGTCAAAGAGTTTCAATTATATTTTGGAGATGCATTCTTCCCACTTCCGCCTCTATTAGAGCCCATTATATTTTATTCTATTTTGATCATTGGGAATCAACACGTGTAAGCATTATCTAATATGGATTTAATCTCATCCATGGGTTAATTTCACTCTTTATATATTTTTCGAGAGTCCTTCCCTCTCTTTCATAATTGCATATCCTCTCTATGGTGCATCATGGGTCACTAATTATTTATTCAATCATTACCTTCCAACTTCTTCTGAATGACTTTTTCATTCTTTAAAAAGTCATTGTTTTGTTTAATGTCTTGCAAAACCTTATCAAATAATGGCTAAATGTAGACATTAAATTCCTATCTCTATTATGTTAAAATTTCAAATCAGAATGATATTCCACAATAAGGCATAATCTAGACTAAAATCACTAAAATGCAAAAATTCATTTGCATGCATCAGGTATAGGTACTGATTCTTATTTATTGATCCCTGATTAGGGTAAGACTTTTTATTGAATCATTATATTTTATAAAATCACTTTTTTTTAAAATTATGACCATATAAAATGGCATCTTGGACTATTAAAATCTTCTAATTTGCCAACAAACATCATGTGCATGTGTTATTTTGCATCTAAAATAGCTTATTTAGGGTATTACCCTATATGCAACTAACCCCTTCTTTAATCATACTCCATTTAAATTTTGACTCAGTAAAATCACATTTCTAACTAGGCTTATTAAATGTGGAAAAAATTTCCAATGAATTGCATAACCATTAAGAAAAATCAATAAGAAAATTAAACCAAAACAAAATCCTAATGGAAAAATCCATATTCTATTAGTGAATATCAAATATTCATATATTCAAAATATTAGGAAAAGAGTGTGTACCCATGCTTTCCCATGTGCAACCTCTTGTACTATCTAACCTCTTTCCTTTCTAACCGTATTCTAATGTAGTGACCTCAATAATTAAATCCATATGAGGCCACACATCTAGATTTTGATCTAAGGGTTATAAATTAGTCTCTTCCTTTCCTAAAACTATATAAATAGGAGAGCTAAGACCATCATTTTAAAGTTTGAATTATGTAAGGAGTTTTAAAGCTTCCTCAATTATTTCCCCCTTTTCCAACACACCAAACCCCTGACTAGACCCATCCAAATAATACTCTCTCTCTCTCTCTCTCTCTCTCTCTCTCTCTCTCTCTCTCTCTCTCTCTCTCTCTCTCTCTCTCTCTCTCTCTCTCTCTCTCTCTCTCTCTCTCTCTCTCTCTCTCTCTCTCTCTCTCTCTCTCTCTCTCTCTCTCTCTCTCTCACACACACACACACACAGCTCTCTCCAACCTTATAGACCTGACCAAAATCATTTCCTAGACCTAGAAAAGCCTTCTGCAAGCTCCTAGGAAATTTTTACCCCTATCGACACCAGTCACCCAACTAATATTGATCACACTTGCTCATCGACCTCGATGGCCTAACCGATATCGGTAACTGTGGATTTTTAGTAACCTCACTAAAACCTAACCAAACAAATTCCAAATTCCAAAATAAATATACCACCTACATTATGTTACTCTCTGCTACACTTAGGTTATGAACAAAGGTAACATATCTCTCTTTTACTCTCTCTTTTCCTCTCTCTTTGCTATTTATAACTCTTTTGTTTCTCAAAAGTGGACTATCATCCCTAAGGAAGTTTGACACTTCCTGGAACAATCACATAGCTTGGTATCCCACTCATATATCTACTAACTAGTATTTTTGTGGTAGTGCTTTCTAACTTGTAAGTAGACCTCCCTAGCCAAAGAGGATTGCTCACAATGTTTGGATACAGTGCATAAACCAATCTGGGTTCATTCTAATCACTTGTTCCTATCCTTCTTCTTTTCCTTCCTTTAGACATGAAATAGACACAATTTTAGTGAAATACCTATTATAAGAGAACTAGGCATGATGAAATAAAATTTATGAAGAAACATATTGATCATCTAACAAAGATGCTTGAGAAAAATAACATCAATGTCCCTAATTCAATCAAATCAAGCTCATCATCATATAAGTTTTCTAAGGTAGAATAAAGTAGTAAGATAAAAGGTAAGGGCAAGGCCCTTATTGCAATTGCATCTGAGCCATCCACGTGGTTAATTGATTCTGGTGCCTCACATGACATGGATTTCTCACAAGGCTTGTTCTCATACTTAGATCCATCTTCTATGCCATCTATTCTAATAGGTGATGACACTTATTCTAAATTTTTGTAGAGGATATGTTGAAATTAATGATGGAATATTTAAAAATGTCTTATATGTTCCATCACTATCAAGTAATCTTCTATATGTTTATCAAATCACCCACATTCGATCAAGTAAGAAAGTTGAGTTTACTCCAAATTTTGTTGTCACTAAAGAGTTGCATAGTAATACTATAGTGGCATTTGGAAAATAAAATCACCAATGAAGGTTGTACACCTTCTCAAATTTTGCTATTGATTACCCTTCTACTACATTACTCACTCATTCTGATGGGGTGAGTAAACTATGATATGATCTATTTGGCCATCTAAACCATCACTACTTGGAACAACTCAATCAACAAGATATGATAATAGGGTTGTCTCATGTTCATTTTTTTATGGTGTTTCTTAAGGTTTCATCCTTGGCAAACATCTTGAAGAGAAGTATGACAAAGGCAAATAATAGAAAGCCACTCAAATTTTGGTTCTAATTCATAGTGATGTTTCTGGACCATTTCCAAAGCCTTCATTAAATAGGGCTAGGTACATGCTTGGCTTCATATATGACTTCTCTAGGTATACTTGGGTGTATTTTATTCAAAAAAATTCTAAGGTGTTTGACCATTTTAAGGATTTCAAGCCTCTTATTGAGAAATAGTCATGTAAAACCATTAGCATTTTTTACATGGATAATGGTGGTGAGTATGTTAGTCAACACTTTGAAAAAATTTATACTTCAAAAGGGATTGATCTACAACGAACAATTCCATATAGTCTTCTCTAGAATGGTGTTTTATAATGTAAGAATACATCTTTGAAGGAAATGGAAAACTATATGATACATTCCAAATCACTTACACCATAATATTGGGTAGAAGCCATTAATTATGCTTGCTATATCCAAAATCATATTCCTCATAAAGCATTGAAAGGGATAACTACTTTTGAAGCTTGAAGTAATAAAAAACCCTGAAATTAAGCACTTTAGGGTATTTAGATCTCATGCTATGGCTCGCATTCCTAAGAAGAAATGTAAGGCCATGGAATGTTAGAGTAGTATTGCATATTTTATAGGTATGTAGAAGGTGTTAAGGGATATAGGATTCTTCATCCTACCAAACATGATTTGTTCATTAAGAGGAGTGTATGCTTTCAAGAGGGTCCATCAGAATCCACACTTAGCATTTCTCCCTCCTCTTTTGACTCTCTACGATATGATGACAATTTAGATGATTCGGATCATATAGATCATATACCTATTGATGAAGATTCTTTTTCCAGTTTAGATGATGAGGATAGTGATAGAGATTCACCTCATTCCATTCACAATAATATTTTTGAAGTTGAATAATCGCCTCTTGGGTTTCTAACTTTGGGTCCTCTTTGGGTTAGACAAAATCTAAAGATTATGGAGGATTGGGTTGGGGAACCATAAGCTGTTATATGGACTCATTCACAATTTTAGGGTGTTCCACATGTTTTCATTGCTTGTGCTTCTAATCCATAGTCATTTCATGAGGCATCTAGCATTCTTGAGTGGGAAACAACTATGGATCAAGATTATAGTTCCTTAATTCAGAACCACACTTGAGATCTAGTACCCCTTTTGTAGGGAAGGAAACTTGTTCAATGTAGGTGGATCTATCAAATAAAATTTGTAGTGAATGGGTTGGTAGAAAAGTTCAAAGCATGATTGGTATCAAAAATATTTTCACAAGATTTTATCATAGACTATACTGAAACATTTTCTCTAGTTTCTAAAATGAATTATATTCAACTCACTCTTTTCATTGCTATACCTTATCACTAGGATGCCTATCTGATGGATGTGAAGAGTGTATTTATTTATGGTGACCTTTAATAGGAGATATATATGGAGAAGCCATAAGGTTTTTTTAATGATTCTTAGTGTGTAAACTTCAAAAATATATCTATGGCCTCAAATAGGCCCTTCAGGCTTGATATGCCAAGATGGATCCATTTTTTATCATAGTTGGTTTCACTAGATGCAATTCTAATTTGAATGTCTACATGTTATTGTAGGGTAATTCACTCTTGATTCTAGTTCTATATATGGATGACCTATTGATCATAGGGAGTTATTCATCTTCCCTTATAATAGTGAAAACTGCTCTGCATGATGTATTCTCCATGACTAACTTGGGTTTACTTAATTACTTCCTTGGTATTGAGATTTCACAGTCTAATTCAAGGATTACCATTGCACAATCCAAGTATGCTCTTGATTTTCTTGAAGAATTTCACATGAATGCTTGTAAGCCAGGTCTGACTCCCTTTCCTTCTATAGTCAAATTTAAGACTGAGTGTTATTCTCCATTGGTTGATGCTACCTTGTATCGACAACTAGTTGGTAGCCTCATCTATTTGACTCACACTAGACTTCATATTTTGTATGCAGTGGGCATGGTCTCTAGGTTTATGCAAACACTACATGAGTTGCACTAGAAATCAACCAAATGGATTCTCCACTACATTCAAGGTACTTCAAATTTTGGGATTCACTATGGAAAAAAAATTGATATTAGCTTGATTGGGTACCTAGATTTAGACTAGGCTAGTGATATTTATCATCGCAAGTCAACTTCAATATATAGTTTCTCACTTGGTTTAGGATCTATTAGTTGGTCTAGAAAGTAGAAAAATGCTATTTCTTTATCATATACTAAGGTTTAATATAGAGGGGATATCAATATTGCTACTGAAGCTATTTGGCTTCAAAGGATTCTTATTAAGTTTGGTATATAGTTCAAGTGACCCATAATCATATTTTGTGATAACCAAAGCACTATAAAAATCTACAAGAATTTGGTCCAACATCAGTGGACCAAGCACACCAAGATTCATATACACTTCATTTAGGAGCTCATTCATGGATAGGTCATTGATTTTAATGTTTTCCAGACTATAGAGTAGATAGTTGATATCTTCAACATCATCTTTAGGGGAGGCCTTCTAGTCCTCTTCTTATTTTCTCTCTCTCTTTGAGTTTTTTCCTAAGGGTTTTCTCCTTTTACTCCACTTTGTGAGATTTGCACTATACTTAGGTACCTCATTAGGCGATGTTTTCAAGACCCAATTTTGTTTACGCACCTAATCCATTCTTAAGGGGGTTTTTAGTGTAAGATATTATTTCCATGTATTTATTATTATGGATTATTCCTAAAAATCTATTCAACTTACTTAGGTGTAATATTGAGGTCACATAGGTGTCATAATGAGGTAACTAATGTGTACATGTACATGTGAAAATTGTAGTCAAATTGATGGGTGAAGATATATTTGACATTTACTGACTAATATTGAAATATTACACAATGGAACACATCAACTATTTGGAAATTATTTTGTGTTCAAATTACCAAATTTATTGGCTATACGCCTCCAATATACCTATAAATATGCCTTTCATCTAATCTATTATCAATGAGTTATGAACACAATATTAATATAATTCTACTCTATTTTGAATGGAGTTTTTCTTTTTTTTGATAGTCGATGTTGTGGATTGCACCCTTGAAAGAAGTTTGAGCGTATCTCTTCCACGCGGCACAATGGAGACTCATATCCTACTGTGGGTCTGACAAAATTGAGGGGAGAATCTCTAGATAAGGGCTAGCTCCCTTTGATGCATCTCTGAAGTCTTTTACTACTACTGCTTAAAATGGGGGGGGGGCGGGGGGTGAAAAGGGAGAAAGATACAACCAAAATAAAAAATAATCTAAGTGGTGATGCACCAAATGATTTTGATCTACTCAGTTATTCACACTTCAGACTAGAAGAGGGTAGACATACACTTTATTTGGTGAAAATACTAGAATGTAGGGACCTTTAACAATGGGCTTAATGAAGACACATAAAAAATGAACTTACCACAGGCACTGTAGAAAACACATTGTCTGATAACCCTTTTCTATCTCTATACTCTAGATGCAACACTTCTTATTATCCTATAAAAGTGGTGCTTTGTCTACACTAGGTGTGTTGGTGTCAATTTATGAAAGCATCAAGCTAAAATTACTGAACACATAATTAATACATAGACACACTCAAAAGTATAAACAGTTAGATAGAGGTAAAACATATTCTTATTGATCAAAGGTGAATTTTCGTAGGGCTTCACCTTAAAAAATGAGAGATATCTTTCTCCAATTGAGAGGTTACAATATATAACATGAAAAAGAAGACTATGTCACCTCTTTCAACAAGTGGCCCATGCTGTGTTGAATACATTGGAAAGAGGAAGTCTAGTGAAGGAGCCATGCTAGAGCAGTCACAAGCCTTGATTTTGGCATTTAAATCATATTAAATGTTTCTTCAAAAGTATGGGTTGCTTGATCCTTTTAATGGCAAGGCCACTCCTCTTTAATAAACTTATTTGATTGACCACTCATCCATCCTCAAATGAATAAAAGTATGCCACGCCATAGAATGCTTTCACTCTTTGATAACCACCTAGTGGAGATTGTTTCACCCACAATAATAACTTATCATACTAAGACCTTCTTTTGCCACTTGTATTTCTTAACTGATGTCTATGCTTGGTTGGGTGCATCTTTTAGAACATTCTAAATGTTATCATATGTGTGTATGGCTGTGTTCTAGATTCTCTATTTTGCTACCCTTTTCCTTGTTATTTTTATCACTTTCTGCCAATTTGAGCTCTCTTAGGCTATTCTTCTAATCTTTTGTTAGCTCCTTGGGCTCCTTTCTCAGTAGGTCATTGAGTTTACTCAGGTCCATGCCATGAGCCTTTAGTCACTTATCACTGAGTTTACTTGGGTCTATGCTTTGCTTAGCTTAGTCCTCATCCCACTTTAAGATGATGTCACCTTTAGAAAATCCTTTCGATGAGGATTTATGTCAAAGTGCTTATTCATTTGATACTAATGCCATTCATAAAAACCATGGCTTGGTCTTTTATCTCTTAAAATTCTATCAATTCACACAACCTAACCTCCATGGTATTGCATTCTTCCAATTATAACTGGTGAGCAATATCTAAGGCTAGCAATTCAAGTGAAATAGGAAGTCTAGCTTCTCTTTCATACAGAAGCTTCTATGGTGAATTTGTAACTACCCTCTTTGGAATAAACTTGTCTTCCTAGAAGGCTATTTTCAACTTGGCATGCCAAGTTATATGATTCTCCTCCTTTGTCCTTTTGATAATTCTGATCAGATTCTTGTTGGTGGACTCAACCAACCCATTCCCTTATGGGTAGTAGTTGGAAGAAGTGATAAGATAGATGCCATATCCCAACACCCATTCACTCATTCTAGTTCCCAAGAAATCCAATGTGTTATCTGAGATGATGGTAGCCAAGACTCCAAACCTTGTCACCAAGCCTTCATAAAAATCTAGGACTACACTTTCATTGGCCTCCTTCAAAGCAATAGCTTCTACCCATCTCATGAAGTAGTATATTATGGTTAAGACCCATTTGTGGCTGGCACTAGAGGGAGGTTTGATTATCCCTATGAATTTTAGTCCTCATTGCATGAATGGTTGTTCCACTTGAATAGGCTGTAGAGGAATTATAGCCAGTCATTACTTCCTATCAAAGAATGCACACTTCTATAACTTTCATACCTAGGCATGAGTGTCTCTAAATAAAGTGGGCTAGAAGTAACTATCTCTCATAATCCTTTTAGTTGTAGGCCTAGGAGCAAAGTGACCACCAACTGGCCCATCATAGAACTTAGATAGTACCCTGTTGACCTGACCTAGGTCTATGCACCTCAAGAGTACTCCTAAAAAATCTCTTCTAAACAATACGCCATCAATCAAGACATAAGGGAGAGATTAGAGTCTGAAATATCTCCTCTTAGTCCTATCAAGGCCCTGCAGGCACTCACCAGTGAGAAGGAAATGTTTCATGTTTGATGCACAATCCTTCATGATTATTGGTTATTCTATTGTAGGTTCATCATGGATTAGCAAAATGCCTTCTTTTTATTATTTAAGGTCTATAGCAAGGTGTTCATATAGGCCTTTTCCCCTTACTAGCTTGGTGGTTTTGATGTCCATGTCATATTCCATTACTTTGGTGATCCATCCTGCTCTCTTTTCATTTAGATCACAATTGACGAAGAATTCTTTGACGCTAGGATTTGGCACCATGAGATGAACCCTGCTATTAGACAACATATGTCTAAATTTCTTCAGACTTCGTATGACCACATGGACTTCCTTCTCCACATATTTATACTTGATCTCAAAACCTTCTAGACCTTGGCTAAAAAATTCAAGTGGCTATTCAAGGTTATCATCATCTGCTTGGGTAATTATGGCAGAGATTACCTCTTCATTTCTAAAGGTGTAGAGGTTGAAATCCTTGGTGAAGTTAGGACATATTAAGGTAGGAGCTTGGCCAATATCCTTTTTGATCCTTTCAAAACTATCATTCCTTTGTGTTATCCATGCAAATTTATCATCTTTCTTCAGCATGGAGATCAATTGCTTAACTATCTTCACAAAATTTGGGATAAATATCCTGATGAAATTTATTTTGCCAAAAAAGCTTTACAGACCTTTCTTATGCTTAGGCAAGGATAGTGCTAGGATGAAGTGAACTCTTTCTAAATCAATGGTCAAGAACTCTTTCAAAATAACATGGCCAAAGAGTTTACCTTCATGGACAGTGAACACACATTTCTTTCGGGTAAGAGAGATACTGAACTCTCTACACCTCTCAAATATTTGCCTAAGGTGTTTCATATGTTAGCCTACTTCCTTAGAAAATACTATCACATCATCAAGATAGACTAGTACAACATTATTTATCAGGCCTTGAAAAGCCATGTTCATGGCTCATTGAAAAGTGGCTCCAACATTGGATAGTCCAAATGGCATTTTCTGGAAAGCAAATGCCACCTACTTGGTAGTGAAGGTTGTCTTGTATTGATCACATTCTTGCACTAAAATTTGATTGTACCCTGAATACCCATCCAGGATGGAGAAACATTCACTTCCTATCACCATTTGGAGGATCTACTCCATACTTGAGAGAGGATAGTGGTCTTTCAATGAGATTCTATTGAGGTCTCTAAAATCTACACATAATTTGATCTCCCCATTCTTTTTTTGATAGGAAATAGATTGGCCAACCAAGAAGAGTGTTTGATCAGAAATATGATCCTAGACTCAATAAGCTTGGTGAGTTCCTTCTGCATGAGAGGCTCAATCTTTGGGTTGACAGGCCTTTGTTTTTGTTTGATGGGCTTGGCACCTTCCTCTAGCTCAATGGTATGTTGGGCCAAAATTGCATCAAAACCATTCAAGTCGATATACTCCTAAGTGAAGACATCAAAAAATTCTTGGCATAACAAGATGAAAGCTTACCTATCATGATCTATACATACCTTCCCCAGTGCAAGCAACCTATTCTTGAATATCTCAACCTTTTCATAGTTCTCTTTCTTCATTGTGATGCTTGCTTTGTCATTTTTCAATTGGTTAGCCTCATTGAAGATACTTTCAAGAGTGGCCAAGCCTTTGGGAAGTTTATTGTTCTTCACCTGAATAATCTAGCCAACATACTACTGTTGTAGTTTGGATTAATTTCTAGAGAAAAATTTAGCCTCCTCTTATAAGAAGAGTGATATCTATTAATCGATGTCAAACACCTACCAATTTGTGATGTTATCAAGTATGGAAGGTCTGATTACCACTTTTAAATGGTGTGGATTGCTATCTCAGCTTATCTCCTTGGCAATGTCAAACTGAGCACCAACTGTTTCTAGTCTAGCAGCTTGTTTATTCTACTCTTTTGGAATGGATGTAATATTTAAAACAAGGAAACTCTTCACTAAGTCCCATACCATGTGTTTGTAGGACATAAGCAACAAAAATTTTGTCAAATTTTGGCCTCTAGCCTAATTTATGATTAACTCACTATCCCCAAAAACCTATAGCTCTTTAATTATTCTTTTCCTTGCCCACTCCAAACCATCGATGAGAGATTCATACTCCACAACATTGCAAGTGCAAGAAAATTGGAACCTGAAAGTTGAGAAGTATTTCTCCTGTGAGGGGGAAATTAACACTACTCCACCACCAACACCCAATTTGCTTCTTGAGCCATCAAAGAAAATCTGTCATAAACTCAAGATTTCATGGTTTTATTTCATCAAATTAGGTAGAAGAGTACCCTCTTTGTGCATGTAATAGATTCCAAGACCTGCCTCTTTTATGAATTTGTATGGGTCATGTTCAAAGTTTTCACTTCCCCATTCATCTAGAAGCATGTCAGCAACTCCTTCAAGAGAAGAGGGTGGAGATTGATCCACTTGGAATTCTTCTTCATCAATAATGGCATAGTTGACATTCACCACTTTGAGTGAGTATGGCTCCAAATGATCTCTATGGATTAGCTCTGACTCAATCTTAACCTTAGTCGCATATTTAGTTCTAAAAACCATGTAAGACCAATTTGTTGCTAGGTACCCACCTATTTTGGATGTGAAATCCCTAGACAAGTAAATGGAAAATTAAAGGAGAACATCTACCACCACCACATCATGTGGAACTAAGAAAGTTGGATAGGCATGAAGCATCAAGTTCAAGCCTCTCACCACTCCTACAGTCTTAGTTGGTGATCCATCTAGCTGTAAGACTCCCTTAGTCATTTCTTTGTATTTGAGTCCTAGTTTATCCGCTATAAATTATGACTAGGAAATCTCCTATGACTAAGGATAAATATAAAGGGGGAACCTTTTCTTATTTCTTTACTTGGCCTGCTATGGAGGTGTGCCCATTCATGATCAAAATGTTATCAGCTCTTGTTGGGATAGTTGGTTCATATAGCTCGTGCAACTCCTTTTCGAGTATGTCTTTTCATCCTATCCATGCCAATGAATCCCACAAAGAGGTATTCACATGTAGCTTCTTCATTTGGTCCACCATGTTTATCTGAGGATTGCTACCCTTTAATTTTTCTTTGGAGGTGCTTGTAGCCTGAGGCGCAGGCTGAGGAGCTAAGAGCGCAACTAGTGTCCTATAACATGGAATTTTTTGGTTCATATGTGATGAGGAAGCTGTTGTGAATGTCTAGGTAGCTTCCTGAGCTTCTTCCATAGCTCTCCTTTTGGACCTTGTGTTGGCTACAACATAATCCCCTTAGTTGTTCATACTATCCATGTAGTTGACTTCACAAAATTCACCTTCCATGTGATTCATGAGAGTGGAATCAGGTTGGGCTTGATCACTACCCATGCCAAATTATACTGACATATCAAAGCTTAGGAATTGGGTAGTATGATTATATTACGCATTCATATATTGACTTAGTGTCTCATTTGTATAAGCAACCTGATCTTGGCCATATCTTAGGGGTGAGAAATTTGGTTGTTCATGTACCAGATTATTTTGAGCAGGCACAAGAGCCTTGGATGATGAAGGAGCACTTAGATTATACCCTTGATATGGTGTGGCTTGTGCAAACTAACCTTGTCCTTGATTATAATTATGAAAATGGGGTCTACTTGCTTGTCTAAATTGTTGATATCTCTGATTTAGCTGACAGTTTTGAGCTTGTTGCCTTCTGAGAGCCACCAGTTTGCTAGTCATGCTTTACAATAAGCTATTAGCTTCATGAAGATCATTGGGTGAAGTAACAGTCAGCTTTTTTATGCCCAGAAAAAAAGCTAAGGTCGGTATAATATTTTGAACTAGAGGTGGCAATTTAGGAAAGAGCAACATATGGGGACTAGGGGCTATCTTTCTCACTTACACCAGGCAATTTTTAGTGGCTATGGCTATTTCATAGGTAGTTTGCAGCACTTGTCCTCCCATGGACTATATCATGACAACAATGTCACTATTCAAATATTTTAAATCATAGAGGAAGGCATAGCTTGGGGTCACTCTCACCAAAATGGGGATTCTATCTTAGGTCTCTTGAAACTTGGTATTGAAATTTTACAAGAATTCATGTGGAGCACTTTTCATGGTGGTTAGCTACTCAGCAAGCGAGAGGTGGTCACTCTTCTCCATAAATCTATTTTTCAAGAGAGCGCCTAGTTCATTCCATGTGCTGATTGAATTCATAGGCAAAGTTCTAAACCAATCTACAACCTTACCCTTGAAGGACAATGCCAGCAGCCTAATAGCAATGTTCTATTTAGTGACATTTCAAATATTATAGAGGTTGGAAATATTTATGATGTGCTTAATGGCAGTAAGAGGGCCCTCCCCATTAAAAGGAGGAACACTATTAAGAGTTGTCCCTGGGTTTGGGTATTAATGCAAAAGGTTTAATGGGCTTTAACCATGAAAGGCTATGAAAGGTAAAGCCATGGTGATAACATGGTTCTATCAGGGTCTTCTTGTGTAAGTATATTTTTTAGTAGGTCTGGGAAAATGACTTGTTGTATAGGGATGGAACCTTGAAAATCTCAGTCACTTTGTTGAGTTTAATGGTAGTTCAATGAATTCAAAAGGGACACCCTTGGCAAAAGATCTTGTGGTGACCTTAGGCATTGAATTTCAGACTGATCTTTAACTAGAGACTGATGTTCTTAAAAATGGAGTCACTAGATGCTATATTAGTGGCTCATTCTTACTGTAACAAGACTAGCACCAATCCTGGAATTTTTTTTAGTATTAAAATTTGTCCCACCAGGCATGCCAAAAACTATTGACACTATGGATTGCACCCTTGAAAGAAGGTTAAGCTTATCTCTTCCATGTGGCACAATGGAGATTCCTCTCTTGCTATAGGTCTGTCAAAATTGAGGGGAGAATCTCTAGATAAGGGCTAGCTCACTTTGATGCATCTCTAAAGTCGTCTACTACTACTTCTAATGATGGTGCGGGGGTGAAAGGGGAGAAAGATACAACCAAAATAGAAACTAATATAAGTGGTGATGCACCAAATGATATGGATCTACTCAGTTATTCACACTTCATACCAGAAGAGGGTGGACATACACTTTATCTGGTGAAAAGACCAGACTGTAGGAAGCTTTAACAATGGGCTTAATGAAGACACATAGAAAATGAACTTACTACAGGGGATATAAAAAACACACTATCTGATAAACCTTTTCTATCTCTATGCTCTAGATGCAGCACTTCTGATTAACCTGTAGAAATGTTGCTTTGTCTACTCTAGGTGTGTTGGTGTAAATTTATGAAAGCATCAATCTAAAATGACTAAACACAGAATTGATACACAGACACAATCAAAAGTATAACCAGTCAGATAGAGGTAAAACACATTCTAATTTATCAAAGGTGAGTTTTGGCAGGGCTTCACCTTACAAAATGAGAGATATCCTTCTCCACTTGAGAGGTTACAATATATAGCATGAAAAAGAAGGCTATGGCACCTCTTTCAATAAATGGCCCATGCTGCATTGAATACAGTGGAAAGAGGAAGTCTGGTGAAGGAACCATGCTAGTGTATTCATAAGCCTTAACTTTGGCATTTAAATCATATTAAATGTCTCTTCAAAAGTATGGGTTGCTTGATCCTTTACATTGCAAGGCCACTCCTCTTTATGAAACTTACGTGACTATCTGCTCATCCATGCTCAAATGAAGAAAAATAGGCCACGCCATTTAGTGTTTGCACTCTTTGATAACCACTTGGTGGAGACTATTTCACCTACAACAATAACTTCTCCTACTGACACCTTCTTTTGTCAACTGGACTGCTTAACTCATGTCTATGCTTGGTTGGGTGCATCTTTTAGAACATTCCAAATGTTATCATATGTGTGCATGTTCATGTTTTAGATTCTCTATTTTGTTCCCCTTTTCCTTTCTATTTTTTCACTTTCTTGCAATTTGAGCTCTCTCAGGCTATTCTTCTCATCTTTTTTTGGCTCCTCAGGCTCCTTTTTCAATGGGTCACTGAGTTTACTTGGGTCTATGCCATGAGCCTTTGGCTGCTTATCATGGAGGGATTAGTCTTTTGGCTTCTCCTCAACAGATGATGCATCCTGTCAAAACTTGACATCTACGGGCCCATCACTATTCAAAAACCAAACAGCTATTTCATCATGATAAATTTGACATTCATGTACCCATCACCAAATGTTTGAATTCTAATGACTAGTTTGCTACATTGAATTTGACATCTTCGGGCCTGTCACCCCTCTGGCAATTTCTTCAACTTTTTGTTACTAAACCTTTAGCCTTGTGCAATTCCTTCATCCCTTTGCAATTTCTTCAACCTTTTTCAATTTATTCCTTCCCAAATAGAAGGTGTCGCTTTAGAGCTTGCAAAAGGTCCCCTTTTTGGCAGCTGAGAGTTCCCTGCAAGGGCACTTACCCTTCAAGTTCCTTCAGGCTACCTTGGTCTTCTTAATTCCTTCAGACAAATTATAAAGGATTTCCTTAAAACATTTTGTCTGAAGGAAATCTTTCTTCATGCCTTGGCCCTTTCTTTCTTTTGGGTCTTTTTATTTAGACAAATTTCTTCAGACAAAAAGTTTGAAGGAATTCCTTCAAGCTTTTGTCTGAAGGAATTCTCCTTCATCCCTTCCTTGTATTTTCCTTTAGACATTTTGTCTCAAGGACCTTTTCCTTTTTTCCATAGATTTCCTTTAGAAAAAAAGTCTAAATAAATCCTTTGCCTTGATCTCTTTTCTGAAGGAAACTTTCCCTTCAGCCTTATCATTTTCTCGAAGGTGCTCTCTACCCTCTGCAAGGGCACCTTTGGCTCCATAATTGCCCTCTGCAGCATGCTGGAAGGTCCCATTTGGTCACATACCTACCCTCCACAAGGGCACTTGTCCTTTGGACCCTTGTGAAAAACTTATATCTCTTTGAATTTGGCCCATTCCTTTGTCGAAAGGCTTGTGAAAACTAGCTGTCCACAGTGAAATAAACTTCTGGATCAACCTGAAACATATACAAATCTCAAGTCACTTGGATCTTTATATAATAGGTCTACTGCAAAGGGAAATGACATAATTTTATTAGGGGGAATACACCCAAGATTGATGGCTCAGGACAGCAGGGAAAGAAGGAGACCAATTTTTGGCATGTAGGACCAAAATAGTCAACATTGCTTTGCATTTGTAGTTCATGTGTTTTATTCTATTAGCTCAATCTTGGACAATTCCATCAACACCATTTTAAAATTTGGAGTGTAGATATCTCAAATTATCTTAAAAAATTAAAGTTATAAAACTTCAAGAAAATCATGTCCATGAGTAGGCCACTTTCTATCCCCCAACATTGTGCACTTACCTTATTCACATGGTTTATTTGTTTTCATATAGACGTGCACCATTTTCTTCTATATGACATTTTGGATTGTTTAGTTGTATTTATTTTTAATATGAAGTTTTAGATATAATAGGTTGTATAGATGTATGAAATATGTAAATTTAATGATTCTTTTTGTATTTGTAAGAATAATGGAGTGATCACCATATATAATGAAATCTAATTGGAAAGAAGAACACTCAACTATAATGATCATGTGGTAATGGAAATACTAGTTTTACTTTTATCACTAATTCTGAAGTATCTATATAGGAATAAGGAACCATGCCATATTCTAGTTGTAACATTTTTTGTATTCCATTATTTTTATATGTGTACACCTCATATGTTAATAACTTGTGAACATCATGAGCTACATAGTTGACCTTGATTATATTTTTTAGAGCATTATCAAAGATCTTTTGGTTTCATCAAATGCATAAATTTTGTAAAAAAGAGTAAGCTATTACATAAACAATTGTTGTAAGTAAAAAATCAAGAATATTTCAAAAAACTAATATAAGTATTCAACACACTCAAATTACATGCATTACTCACAAATCAAAATTGTATATATAGGATATTGATAAGTGCAACTCCTCCTAGAATATCCATAAAGGGTCTAGAATAGACATGCCACTCTGATGATATAATAATAAAGAGAAACACCCACAAACCATGATGATGGAGAAGAGTAACTCCCTATACACAAATAAGTAAGATAACATGACTGTAAGAATAAATGAATAAATGAAAATAAATGCCTACACTAATACCCCTTATAAGCACAACTTAGGTGTGTAAAAGAAATATGTATCAATAAATAAGCCTAATGAGGTAATCACAAACAAAGAAACTCTCATAAAGTGGATAAAAGGAGGAAAGACAGAGGAAAAAACTACCCCCTCCCAAAAAAAAGAGAGAGAGAAAATAATAAGAAAGGGATAAAATTCCCCACTATAAGCTTTAACTACCTATAGCCACCTTGCATCCCGGAAAGGAGCTCTCAAGAATGGTTGTGGATCAGTAGTAGATGCAATGAAGAGTGAAGCACCCTAGAATAGTGAATATGTCTACCATGTTCTTGATTGTTCACTATCCAAGGTGTGGTCCATATAAAATTAAATATATTCCTCATTCATAGTAGATAGGCCAAATTATTTATGTAATGATGGAGTATCTGAAGCAAAAATAAAGAAAAAATGTGGAATGTCTTGTAACTGAGTAGAAGATTTCTTAATTTTTTATGAGTCTTGAATCAAAGTACTTGATCCCTACAATGTTTAAAGTGGACTAGAGGTGGGTGACTCAAAAAATAACTCCTCAATACCTAAAATGTGACATTAAGATGGTGGATGTATGTCCCTATTACTAATGTAGTCATCAATGATGGATGAAGAGTCCTCAATATCAGATATGTGATCAAGCTCAAAAATATCATCAAGTCTAGGTGAATCTAAAAAAGAGGAATCTGAAGGAGAGTGAAGGACAAAGTGTGAGAAGGTATATAATTGAGTCTGATGATAGACCAATCCCACTTCTAATATAATATCATTGTGCAACTCTTCAACATAAACTAAATCTAGAATGAACTCAACTCACATGATCAGACTAAGGTGAGTAATTTGGTAAACTGACAGGAGATTAGATGAAAATGAGGGAATACTAAGAACATTATTTAATGTTCCTCCACTCACCTTAACAGACCCTCTCCCAAAAACCTATGGATAAATATCATCACTTAAGTGAATAGTGGACATGTAACATGGTCATAAGGAAGTGAACTCAATCTATGAAGAAGTCATGTGATGTGATGCTCTAAAGTCAATTACCCATGTAAGAGTTGGATAAACAACTACAACTAAGTCCCTGCCTTTCTCTTTCCTCTCACTTTTTTATTTTGCCTTTTATTTTCCATTATCATTTGGCTTGGAGGATTCTAGGGTTGATGACGATGGTTTGATAGACTCATGAAGGCTTATATTTTTCTTCTCAAGAAGGCATGTGATGTGTTCAAGTTTCTTCTTCAAATATTTACTTTCATCATGCTTGTCAATGCAATACCCACACTTGATCCTTTCTTTCTTATGATTAACACTTGGAGAGGAAGCCTCATTGGTTGATTTGGTGGTGGGTTGATCCTTCTTACTCTCATGAACCTTGTTGTTCTATTTCTTCTCTTTTGAAGCCATTTTTATGTTATGTCTTGTAAGTAAAGCATGCACTTTAGTGGACTTTAGTGAATCCATCTAAATTATTTGTTCTCAAGACAAGTTAATAAGAAACTCATTAAAGGAGGGCATAGTCCATGAATTACCAAGTGCTCTCTTTGTTACATCGAAGGTGGAGATGAAAATAGAATAGTTAGACCCAAGTTTTTCAAGGATGGAAATAATGACCTATGAATATTTATTATCAATTTTACATTTCTTTAGTTACAATATCAATGATTTGAACTTGGTGAAGTAGTTTTGAATTGTGTAAAAACTGATAGGACTAAGACTAATCAACTCATTTTCTACTTCATGCCCTCTCATCTCATCTAATTTCCCAAAATGTATCTCTAGGGTATCCCATACTTCTTTAGGTGTTTTGGTTGATTTAATGTGAAAGTGCAGATTTAGTGACACAAAAAGTTATAGGAAACCAAAAGCTTCATCACACATGTCAAAGCATTTCTCTTTATCTACAATAAGAGTTGGTTCGGTTGAAAGTCCCATTCTTATCATGTATAGGTTATTATTTCGTAAGGAGATTAGCATAGAATATTTCCATTCATGATAATTTAAGGGAATTAGTAGGATGACTAAATTAGGATCCATTGTGTAGAATTAATGTTCTAGTAGAAAATAAGAATGTAAGAAATATAGAAGGAATCAACAAGATACAATCTCCACTAAAATTATGCTTGACCCTCCCAGATTTTGACACTTTATATTTTAGTGTGTTTTAAAATGTAATTACACCAATGCATGGGAAATGAAAAGTATGAAATTTTAAAAAAGAGAGCTCTCAATTTCAAGCTACCTATCAAAAGTTATTACAATATTACTTTCTCATAAAAGAGCCTACTTAATTAAAATTGGACTAATTTTTTTAAAAAAAATCTATGGCTAAAGTGGATCTAACCTTTCAACATATAATTCGATGAACCACTGACCTCTCTAAATCAATACAAAGCCTTCAACCAATACTCCTACCACTCACATGTGAATCTTAATGAAAGAATCCACTTGAAAGACCAAAAATTAAAAAAAATCTTATACTAGAAAAATAGTAATTAAAGTAGATGTTTGATTTTTTAGGTTTAGGGTAAAAGTCTTTTTTTTTTTGACTTAATTTATAGAGAAGATAGGGTACCACCAAAGATAAATATTGAGGGAAAATCAGAGGTAAAACTGGTGCCACCACCATGGGAGAGAAGTGTAGACCTGAAGGAAAATGCATGTTTGAGCATCCAACTAGTATAAACACCACCTGTAAGTTGAAACCATTAAATAATGGAATGACTTAGAAACTATCATCAATGCTTCATAATTTTCCAAATGAAGGTTGTTATCCATTTCCAAAAATTAGCCAAATGAAATTTGTAGATTGTTATCTCAATCTACCTTAATCCTATACCTTAAGTCATTTGTTAATAATGAAAGACAGAAGCCATCCATGTGGTGAGGTGATGTGTGCAATTGTGTGGCATTTATAAAAAAGAGAGGGAGATCCTACCAATATGTAATGCCAATGTTGTGTCCTTCCTTTTTCCAATGCAAATCTATAAGTTTGATGGGTAGCCAAATAATTTATTGGTCATTCTTGCCACAATCTCTAGACTATATGGCATGGGCAACTAGATGACTTCAGAGAAGAGTTTGGATGGCATTTAGGTAGCATGTTAGTGAAATAGAGGAAATGCCCATTATTTAACAAAACAAAGACACAAATATGCAAGAATGTGTTAACAAAAAAATTGTAAACCTTGTATCCCCTGTTATATGCTTCAATGGACCCAAGGAAACCAAGATAAGACATAATAGTATCAAACAAAATCCAATCCATATAACTTAATAAATATTCTAGTAGAAAAGGCATATATGAACAATTGAGCTAGATAATGAATAGTCTCTCTTTTGCAAATTAAAAAAATTAGAATTTTAAAACTTAACAACAAACATAAAACCAAACAATTTTAAAACCAAATTCGCACTCTAATACCATGTCGTAGCATTGGCCAGGATCTTTTGGTTTCATCAAAGGCACAAATTATATAAACAAGAGCAAGATATTACATAGAAAATTATTATAGTAAGGAAAAAATCAATAATATTGTAAAAAAGTAAAAGAAATATTCAACACATTCAGATTGCATGTATTACACACATATTAAAGATGTATATATAGGAGATTATTAAGTGTGAACCCTCCAAGAATATCCATAGAGGTCTTAGAATAGGCATGTCACTCATATGATAGAGTAATGAAGAGTAACACACACTAACCATGAAGATGTAGAAGAGTAACTGCCTATGCACAACTAAGCAAGCTAACGTGAGTGTAGGAATAAACCAATAAAGGAAAATAAACTCCTACACTAATAGTATTTAAATTTGGTTGTCTATTTTGAATAGTATGACCATTGTCATAATCAGTTGGAATTGTGCCTTTCTATTATTTAGTGTTGACAAACAAAGGGAGATCACATGGCTTACTTTATAGTGGTTTTAATATCATTGGTTCCTTTAGTAATTTTATATCATTTATAATTTTATAACCCTTTGGTAATGATATTTTCTATATTTATTTTTTTACCCTTCTCTTGCTTTGAATTGTCTTTTTATACCCATATTTTTTGTTTTTGCACTTGTGCTCTAAGAGAGGTACTCATAATGTCAGGGGGTTTCTTAGTGGATGTATTAATGATATGTTCACCACTACCTCTGAAACTTACTATTTGGTTCTTCAATGAAAAATAATATTATGTATGATGACCATGCATTCTATGATATGCACAATAGTATTTAGATATCCATATAGGATGTAGGGGAGGTAATTTGATCACTTTGTCTTGAATCGTTTCTCCTAGGATTTCACTTAGACTATTGGTAGTTTTTTGGTCACTTTTTGAATCACTCATTTTAGATGTATTATGTTGTATATATTCATTTGGATAACAAACCATGTTTGCTATAACATTGGTATATATGAGGATGCAAACACATGATTAACACTACCATGTATTGGGTTCTATAAGTATGTAATCTGATTTTTTAATTCTTTTATTAACTTCATCATACTAGTGATTTGATATTTTTTTGGATTCACAAACACAAACCCTAGGTTCTTCAAATTGAACATGCATATATATACCATCTACCTTGCCCCTTAAAAAAGTGATAACATAGACCTGGTTAAAGAGATGATAGCTATCACCCTCTTTAGGGTCAGGAGGAGTAAGAGGCTTTTTTATATCAATTTTAAATGTTCTAAAAATTGATATGAGAATTAGATAAGAAAGACATACAAAATCTAATAAGTAATCATTCTTGATAATAAAAATCAAAATTGAATAATTATTAGATTTACAAATCAAAAATTAAGAAACCTTGGGACAACTAGGGTTTTCACACAAAGACATAGAGGTTGAGTTCCTCAAATATTTAACACTAAAATGTAGATTGTGGAGAATCTAGGGTTAAAGGGGTAGAGATAATGACACAAAGATGGTAGACTATCTCTAAAGTAGGTCAATTATTTGTGAAACTGATATAGAACATAATTTATATATTCTAAGTTTTTAAAGATAAAAACATAGCTATGCTATATATAGTAATGTTAAATAAAATAAGATATTTAGCTAGTTTTGATACTAATATAGATTTAGATCTAGAACAAATAGTACATAGGTTAGATCTGGATTATGGATCAGTCGTTAGATTTTAGAAATTGTACCTCTAAAGTTATAAAAATTTAGATTGATGTGGGATAGTTATGTTGAGCTATTGCCTGACTCAGACACATGTATCTAGTACAAAATGCTTGTTGAAAATAGATGTGACCACTTGAATGCTTTTGGATTTTGTATTGTCTTTATTCTAATGCATTCAGATCTGGATCATAGACTATCACTTCTTTTTGAATAGTAAAACCATATTTCTTCATCTTCATAGTGATTGTGGAAGAATTGGTTAGTAGACACATGGTGTAAAGCTATCATAAAGACCTCTCTATTAGTGAGAGTTGTCTACATAGCCAATACTCTAAAGGGGGCCTCAAACTTATGTGGTTCACCCTTACTATTGTCTTGTGTGTGAATCATGCATTGTGTGATAAGTACAACAATAACTTAGCTTATAACTTAGAAAATGTAGATCATATAATGTTCCTTCATTACTTCAGACCTGTAGATGTGTTGTTCCTATGACTTATATGAAAATAAGAGAAAATAGAAAAGATTTACTCACTTGAGTGTTTGATAGAGTGCTTTTGGTAAGCTATCTTGGTCTTTTCGAGGTTTGTGGTAGGTGTGAATGGATGAGGTTTTATCTTATATTTATACCAATCCATTTAGAGAATATCTTACTTTAAAATTCTTAGGTTGATAATATAAATACTTTAGATTTATAACTTGGGTGACTTTAGGGCACTGGACACTTGTGTCGCATAGGACACTTGCATCAATGTAGGTGTCTTACTAGGATACAAGTGTTCAAGAAGTAAAAAAGTAGGTACATGTCTAAAAATTATTGAGATAAAATATCAGTAGGTTTATAACATTTTGGACATGATAGAAGGCTTGAGTCATCGAAATAACATTGGTCGGTCTAAGATATAAGTAATTAGGCACAAAGAGATAGTGTATCAGAGTCTTTTGACTGTGAGAATAGTTTAGAAGATGAAAGTATATACATTATATATATTTGTTAAATGTACAAGTAAGAAGATTGAGGTGCTATATAAGTCATAAATAGTGTCTACAATTTATACATAATAATTCAACTCGACATTGGTTGAAAGACTTACTCTGTGACAACATTGAAACCTAAGACTTTGATCATTATACTAATGAAAGTGATACCCTAATAAAAATGACCTTATTAATGGAAAAATAATTGATTCATTGTAAATGAGTGTTTTTTTCCTCGTCATCTACTCTAGTTATATAACTTATAAATCTAAAAACAAAATCTCCATACAATAATTTTTTGATTTATAAATTAAAAAAAATCTTAGAACAAATTTATTTAAAAAAATTGCTTTACTATCTAAATTGAAAATAAAACAATGCCTTTGTATCTTAAATTGAATATACATCCTCGAGTTAATGTACATCTTGTGGCTTGATTGTATGCCTCCAAAATTTGTTAAGATGTCATCAAATGTACTCACTAAAAAAAAAGATTCGGTGCTTTGAAAACTACTTAAAAACATACTTCTTGACGTGATTGCGGTACTTTTAGCTATACAATAGATGGACAAACTCCCTGAAATATGGCCACTGGCAGTTGATATTGCTGACATTCCAACTGAAGATTTCCCATTCTGTGAATAATATGCAGCTACCAGCCAGGGGTTAAATTAGACGGTCAACCTTACCCGTCAAGAAAAATTTTTGTGACGGTTTTTAAGATAATGTCACCTTGCACATCACTTTCGTTTCCCATTTTTAACTTTCATAATTTTTATATAAATAAAAAAATATTTATTTTTATATAATAACATGATATAAAAATAAAGATATCATTAATATAAATGAAATCATATTCTATTAGATGTGTGTAAATATATCTATAAAATGCTATACCTTATCATAATACTTTTTATGTATTTAAATTATAGTTGAGTAGACTATCGAGATTCCAGAATGTATAGAAAGAGCCACCTATTTTATCACTGATGTAGTTCATTTGGGAAACATTTTCACATGCAAATGTTTTTGAATTGGGTAAAGTGTCCAATTCTCCACCAAACAATGGTAGAGACGCACCCAGAACAATAATGCCTTCAACCATTAACACAAAGCCCTATTCTTGTTTCTTCCCTAAATTTTCCATGTTTGAGGGTAAAGAAAAACCAAGACACCACTTTTAATTGGTTAGAAGGCTTTATTGAAAACACCACAACAACCCAAAAAATAAATAGGCAACCATTCAACTATGAAATACCCTGTAAGATGACAATCAACATAATAATAATAATAATAATAGTAATAATAATAATAATAATAATAATAATAATAATAATAATAATAATAATAATAATAATAATAATAATTCAACATACAAATTTATAGTTTTTGTTGGAAGATGTTTTAAAATGAAATAACAAAGACACACAGTTCATCACATTACACGTTGTAACCTTTTAAAAAAGGCATATAATAGGAGAGTACCCATAAAAGAAGCGGAAACAAATCCATGGTATATACCCAAAAAAAAATCAGATCACAAATGTTTCAGCTTGCAATCACAAACCCTATGCTAACCATCTCAACACAAGATTTGAGTTCAAATGATAGTGTACGCCTTATTCATAAAGGGAAATGTTAGGGGTTATTGTTTTTGAAACTCAAATTTGTTACTATTATAAGATAATGCAACGACCTTAGAAGAGATTCACACAAATATTTATGGTAGAGGCAAGCGATGTTATAAAAATAAACCCTTTACGGTACAGGTAAACGTTGTTCTCAAAATAAACCCTTATTTGTTCTAAACTCTTAAATGAAAAAAAAATAAAAACATTTGAAAGGGGAAAAAAACATTGAAGAATGAAAAACAAAAAGAAAAGGACTGCCTTGAGTTGGAGTCGGATGATTGAACAAAGCAAGATGTAAATCTCATAGAGTGCAAAATCGAAAGCATCGCTCCTCTTCTCCATCTTTGAGTGGGAAGAAAAAACACTCGGTGAGCAGTGCGAAGGAAAATGATTCTTCATTGCTCATTGCACTGAGATCCATCTCCTCCACTGGTTTATAAACTTAGAGATTCGCCCTTTCCACCAGATTTTTGAGCAAAAAATTAACCAAAAACAATTCAAAAACTTTGAACTTTGCACCCACGTAATATGAAGGAGGTTTCGTGAAGTGGGGCGACTACAGAGTCTTGTCAGAGTTCACCTTTGGAACCTTTGTTCCATCTCCTATATTAATGGTAGTTACACTTGAACAATAGAAAATTTAAATTTCATTAAGTCATGGAAAATACGGCCTTTAATTATTCTCACTAATGTCAATGACTCAATGAATTAGCTATCCTCAATTCATTTTTAATCCTCAATGGCGGCCAAGTTGCTAGGAAATGGGAATGTTTGAATATTTTTTCTGGTTAGTTTCCTTCGAGTCTATGTTTCGACAATGATTCCACTTTACCTTAATGTCACGCGTGGGTAATGCTGTCTAGTATCCTATCTAATCTTATTGTGCCTCTGAATCTGGGGTCCGAACACTGTCACATTTTATTTATGCATTTGGTCATGTCAGAGTGTGACTATGAGTTTTGACATGTCCACTTCCCACTCCTAGACTTCAGTCCCAGACTCTGACTAGTCCGAGTCCCCACTCCTATTTATAATTTTAAAATGGTCATTTTTTTATTGTAAACGTCAATTTGATAGGTAGTCTAAATTTTCGTCAGTTGTTTGATACGGTTAAAAATATAATGTGACTATATTTTACGTATAAAAACTTCAAAAACGTTTAAACGGCTGCCAAATTTAACCCCTGCATACCAGCTGGGAATCCATCTTCACAACCATACCTAATTTCGAAGTGTCAGATAATAATAATAATAATAAATTTCCATGGATAACATTGACGGTCATCCATCCACCAATGTGAGAGTGTCCTTCAAAATTTAGAATGATTTGTCTTTGAAAAAGATAACATTGTCATATTAAATATATATTTATTACAAATTATTTATATATATATATATATATATATATATAATATATATATATATAATCCTTAAAAATAATTGACAGTCCATTGACTAATTTAACGGACGTTATAATTATGAAAAACAAATATTACAGGCTGTATCTGAATAAGACCTGACAGTAAACATTTTGTTCAGGTACACAAAAGAATAAAAAAATGTTAAACAATCTGTACGATTTATATCATTGGTTGGTCGATGCATTCTTAACATGTTTGGTGGCAATTATCATGTATTATGGTTACAGATACTTATAATTAGGTAGTTGTTCAATCAAAACAAATTCCCAGTGGTCCAGATTTCTGTTCAATGTTAAATCAATCGCAATCACTAGTTCTCTTTAAATGCTCACAGAGGTTGTGAATAGGTAAGCATGCAGTGCAACATATTCTCTACTTTAAAGTGTGTTATGATAACCACAATTCCTGTGATACTGTCAAATATGGGAGTTTATAATGGTTTGCACGTCTTCTTGCCGTCAATAAAAACAGAAGATGGGTCTTGACTCTTAGGTGCTTGACGTTTCCAAATGTGTGAATGGATAATGGAGCGTGGTAAGTAAAAATATCTTATACAGACTCTCTCTGTCAAAATTGGAAATAGGATATTGAGATTCTCTCCGTCCACTAAATGTATAGCCTCTCTTATAAATTCTTAATAGGCGTAGAAGTTGCTTATTGGATCATTAAACTGTTGTTAGAAACTGTTGATTAATTTCCACTGCTTCTTCCGCAGCCTCTCATGCACGCAGCCTCTCATGCACACAGTTTGCATGCTTAAATTGGTTCAGTGGTTAGTTTAGCTAGTTAAGTCACTGCTTAGTTAGCATGCAGTTAAACATCAGTTTATATTTCAGTTTGATTTGTTTTCAAATCTATTTATTTTCACTGTTCGCAGATTTTTGGTACGCAGAATTAATAAAATTAAAAATAGCTTCTTGATTGCCGTAGAAATCAGTGTTTGACTTATTTAATGTTATATTATTTTTGCTCTGTTTCTACTGTCAAAGTGGTATCAGAGCCAGCAATGAAAATCAGAGCCAAAGAAGAGGAGCAACGACCAAAAGCGTTTTAAAGGAGATTGACGCAGCAGTCAGGATAAAGGAAGAGAAGAGGAGCAGAAGCGCCCAGGCAGATCGCAACAGTTGAAAGTCTGACGCGCAGTCAATACCCAGGCAGATCATTGGAAGAGGGAGATGAGCGGGAAGGCTTTTAAAGGTTTTTGAAGCCGAGTAGGTGCAGTAGCCAAGCAGGTGAGCCGTTGAAAAGAAGCGCCCAAGTGGAGGCGTGAAAAAGAGCAGCCAACAAACCAAAAAAAAAACGGAAAAAAAAAGTCCGCAGCAGAATTCCTAGAAGCGTACGAAGACGCTTGATGGAAGTCTGCAGCGAGCATCACAGCAGTTTGAAACAGCAGACCGGAAGGAAAATTAGAATACGTGCGCCTCTCCTCCACAGTTTGAATCTCTGACTGTGCAAGCTTGAACTATGGCAACAAACAACAGCGTCTCTCAGCTCCAGATTCCTGTTTTTAATGGTAAGTGTTGACGTAGGAAATTGCACCCGGGGCAAGGAAGTTGAACTCCCTGCCTTCTCCTCGCAACATGGAAACTCCCCTCTCCCCTGTGGGGCCGGAAAAGCTGGAGGGGAGAGTCTCTAGATAAGGGCTAGCTCCCTTTGATGCATCGTGTTTGTTCCAGCGAGTGCTAACACATACATATATTTATAGATATAAAAAGGGGGGTCGGGGTTCGATGAAAAGGGAGAGAGATGTAGGAAAACAAACTACTCTAAAAAGGTGATGCACCAAAATAAAGGCGACCTTCACACACCCACAGACAAACACATATATACACTACACATTTGGCAGAAGGACCACGCTGCTAGAAATTGGCAGGGAGGCCTTAATGGAAAATGCAAAAACAGGGATCAGCAAAGGTGCTATGAGACGCACACTTATGTACTAACTTCTTCAGTTTCGCACTTTTCAAATACTGCTCTTCTCCTGTCAGCTGCAGAGATGGCGCCTTATAGATAACAAGGATGTTGGTGTTGACCCTGTGAGAGCATCAAGAAACAATGAATGGACACAGAACAAACACTCAAGACATACTCAGATATATCTATCCAAATGGAGGTAAAAAACTATTTTTATTTGATTCAGGTGGAAATTTCGCCAGGGCTACGCCTTAGCAAAATGTGGAAGATCATCACAAAATGACCAAGTTCGAAATATATATGAGAAGCAAAGAGGCCCATTTGACGCTCCTTTTACAAGTGGCATACATGTCCCTTCATGAAAAGAAACAAGTCACTCAAAATATTAATGAGTTGTTCATTTTGTCTGCTCAAAAATTGCATTTCTCTTTTAGGTGACTTAAACAATTTGCCTTCTCATTTAATGCAAAATGGACAAACCAGTTGCTTCACTTGCTGCTTGCATCCCAAATGACCAATTTGCTGGCACTATTTCACCTACTGGAGTCACTTCTTCAATTAGTGCCAGTTAGACTAATTGCTCACTCATTCCTTGCTTGTCGCTTTGGTTTTCCTTCATTTTGTCTTATCTGGCTTATTCGGCCCCTGGGGCGAACATCTTGGCAGGTCGCTGCATTTTGAGCTCCTTTCCATGGCTAGCGCTTCCTTTGCTTTTGAAGAAAAACTGTCATTTCTCTCTATTCATTTTCACGTTCGTATGGCAGTCATTGGTTTGAAAACTAACGGCTATATTGTTTTGCTAAATTTGACGTCCTCCGAAACATCCTCGGGTCCTTCGCTACGTCAGTTGGGTCCATGTGGCTTTGTCTTTCTGCGGCTTATCTTCATTGCCTTGTATATTTCTCAGCACAAGTCTCTTTGAAAAATGTCCCCTTTGACACAGCCGAAAGTCCCCTCGTAAGGGTACCTACCCTTCGGGGTCCTTCAGCGGGTCCCTTTGCTTAGTGGACTGCTTCTCGGGCTCCCGTAGACAAATTGTCCGCCGCGAAAAATTTCCCTGAGTCAATTTCCCCGGGTCTGCCTTTGCTTGCTTTGTTTTCTGCGGACTTTTATTCGTGGACAATTTCCTGCAGACAAAAAGTCCATGGAAATTCTGTCCACTTTTGACTTTGAGCTTTGCTTGTGCCTGAATTCTTTTCTTTGAAGTGTCGGCCCTTTTGAAGGGCACTGAACCTTTGAACTGAACCGTTCAGGCAAGGGCATACCCTTGAACCAAGTATTGAACCAGGCCCGTTGAACCAAGCCGTTGAACCAAAATGGTTCAATGGTTCAACCAAGCGCACCGATTTCTTAATGAACCAAGCCAACGAACCTTTCCATTGAACTTTTGCGTTGAACTGAACCCATTGAACCAAAATGGTTCAATGGTTCAACCAAGCACACTGATGAGCCTTAAATCGAAGCCGTCGAACTTCTTCGTTGAACTTTTCCATTAAACTGAACCCGTTGAACCAAAATGGTTCAACGGTTCAATGGTTCAAACATTTAGCCGACGAACTCTTGAACCAATCGAACCAAGCCATTTTGAACTAAAAGATTGAACCTTAGCCCATTGAACCAAAGGCTGTTGAGCCAGAGTGTCAGGCTGATGAACCAAAATACTAAATTGTGCAGTTGAACCAAAACCCATTGAACCAAGAATGGTTCAACAGTTCAATGGTTCAATGGGTTCAACCATTGATTATGTTAAACTTGAAGATGGACTTGTTGAACCAAACGCCGATTGAACCACTTGAACCAGGCCATGAACTGGACTTATTGAACTCATGCAACATGAAGATGACTGGCATTAAACAACAGAGGGAGAAGGTGACCAAAATTTTGCCCATCGACAAAATTGGTCAATAGATTGGCGACTAACAGGGGAAACATGTATGTTATGCTTAAAACCTAGTTGCCTTGCAGTCCATTGGGCACAGATTCAGATACAGCTATGAAAGAGTTAGCAATAACCCCAAAGATCTGAGAATCATACATGAAGCCTTTACCCCACATGCAAAGGGAAACACACAAGGCTAAAAACACTACCTGTGCAACTGCACTTAGGGAAAGCAAGAAAAGAAACTGAAAACAAACTACTATACACAGCTAACTAGGAATGCTAGCCTCCCTCCTGGATCGAAAGAAAAATTTCTTAAGTCCCCTTCCTGGCAAGAAGACTTATGGTGCCAAGCAAGTAGCTGAATGAAAAGGAGATTTGGTGACTTGCTCTTCTTGCATGTCACCTGCATTGGCTGGTACTCGAGTGGAGATTCAAACATGCTGCCAACGTATACATACTCTATTTGTTCTTGGAAGCTTGCCTCCTATTGATTCTTCAAACTAGTGTTTCCCATCAAGAAATTGATTGTTGCTAGCTCATCACCATAAGCCCCTTGATACACACCCTTGACTGGCTTGCTCTCCTCTGCCTCATGCTCGGGTTTCATTTTATGGCCATCTTACTCGATGATTTCTAAGAAGATATCTTCAAATTCACTAACCTCCTAAAGGGGTAAATCTAAAAAACTACAGCCTCTTTGCATGCTTGTTAGAACCCCAATGCTACCTTCTCTGCTCTTATCCAGCTCATAGCCTCCTTGAAGAATAGTGCAACCTACCTCAATGGCTTCAAATGAATCATTTAAAATATGAACAAGAGGTTGTCCATGCTCCTCCATGTCACCTAAGTGATCTCCTCCTCATTCATACTCATGAAGTCTCCCTAGTCAGTCCTAAATTGAGCATAATCTATATCAGGCAAGGCCTAATAGCTTTCTTGGAGGTGTGTGGATGAAGCGTATTCAGACATGGAAACTGTTATTTGGTCCGAAAAATCCATCACACATTCACTGAGGAGACCTACTCTGGACTCCAATTTTGTAATTTGCCTATCCATATCTTCCTGGAAAAACCTTTCCTAGAAGTCATAATCATCATCAGGAGCAAGAGTAGCCCCATCTTCTTCAAGTTTTTGCGTAAAACCTTGCTCTTTTTCTTCCTTTCTGGCCCAAGATTCCATTGTTTGCTTCCAACTCGTGATCTTGGAATTGGAATCTTGCTTCTGTGAGCAGGCAACAACTTTATCCTCTTCAAGGTCCTGAGCTGGTTCATGATGTTCCTTCTTCCAGCTTGGAATTTGGAGATCATGTTGAAAGACTTGAGGAGGTTGGGGAGGATTTAGGAGGGTATGCTCATGTACAAGAAGAGCTGTCTGAAAAGAGGCATGCTGAAAAGCTAGGTGAATGGGATTGAGGGTAGGATCGATTGATGCATCGGATGAGCCAGAATGAGAAAGTGCCATTTGATAAAAAGGATTTGGCATACAAGAGGGAGTTTTCTCTAAAATAGGAGGGGGTAGACCTTGGGGCAAAATTTATTGATTTTCGTCCCTCCACTTTACCAACATTTCATCAATATTGAAATTAGCTTTTGAATTAGTGGACGGGGTGTCTTTTGGCGTCAGCTCCTCTACAAGGTCTAAAAACTCCATCTCTCTCTCCAAATAGTCTCATCTTAGCCTCTAATTCCTCAATCCACTTAGCCAGATAATCCTCACCCTATACTTCTGGAGCTCGTAGGAAACACCATAGAGATGGGGAGTGCATGAAGGTTGCCATGAAGTACAAATAGCTTCTTGAAAAAGGGTGGGGGGAACTTGAAAAGGACTAACCTCATCTTGTACCTCACACTCTTGGACAATGTCTTTCATCCCCTTGTTGTTCCGTGACTCAACCACTTGATTCCAACTCAAGAAATTCAGACTGGGCATCTCATTTGGGGGGGATGGGGCCATAGCGTGAGAGGGTAATGAAAATTTAAATTCCACTTCCCTCGCTGCCAAGATGGACTGCAACATCTGAAGATTTGCCAATTCGATCTGTCTATCAAGATTAGCCTTAAACACAAGGTTTGTTGTTTCGAAGCCCTCCTCAACATAATTGGGAAAAAGACTTTGACAGGCTTGATCTGGCTTATAAGCAGGGGTTGTATATGACTGATATGATGTTTGGGGTAGTGAGTATGTAGGTTGATAGACTTGGTAAGGCTGCCTCTCATAAATACTCAGCTTCTCCTCCAAAGATGCAATCAAACCACCCACATCTAGTATCTCACTTGTAAGCCTGTGCCAATTGGCTCTTTCAATGGGAGTCCATTCTTTCTTAACCAGATTCAGTGCATTTATCACTTGATGGATGACATGATTAGGAACTTCTTGGCCACATCCCCTTTTGGTGTCAAGATCTATTACATATTTTTCGTATCCCAGCAGTGTTCACTTGAAGGCAGAAATGGGTTGATTGGCAAAGAGACTAGGTTGAGTGGGAGCAGTGACATATTGAGAAGACTGGGCATAAGACTGATATTGCTCATGAATGGGCTTGGAGTTGCCATATTGAACTTGATAAGGATCAACATAAGGCTGATAAGGATTGTAGTAATGTTGGCCAAGGAAAACAAGGTCCATGGTTTTGAACGATGGGATTATACATATCAGAATGCTTTTTCTTGATGCTACGGTACCAGAACTACTTAACCAGTTGATTTAACTCAGAGTCACCATTGGTGTTTGATGCAAAAGCCTCCAAAGGCTGGTCGATTGAAGAACACACCAAAATTCTTCAACTCTTTGGACAAAACCTGTCCCAGTTGGTCCCACCAGGTGTGCCCAAATTGTTGACGTAGAAAATTGCACCTGGGGCAAGGAGGTCAAACTCCTTGCCTTCTCCTCGCAACATGGAAACTCCCCTCTCACCGATGGGACCAGTGAAGCTAGAGGGGAGAGTCTCTAGATAAGGGCTAGCTCCCTTTGATGCATCGTGTTTGTTCCAGCAAGTGCTAACACATACATTTATATATAGATATAAAAAGGGGGGGATGAAAAGGGAGACAGATGCAAGAAAACAAACTACTCTAAAGAGGTGATGAACCAAAATAAAGGTGACCTCCACACACCCACACTAAAACCAGACAAACACATACATACACTACACATTTGGCAGAAGGACCAGGTTGCTAGAAACTGGCAGGGAGGCCTTAATGGAAAATGCAAAAATAGGGATGACCAAAGGTGTTGTGGGATGCACACTTATGTAGTAACTTCCTCAGTTTAACACTTTTCAAATACTGCTCTTCTCCTGTCAACCGTAGAGATGGCACTTTGTAAATAATAGGTATGTTGGTGCTGAGCCTGTGAGAGCATCACGGAACAATAAATGGACACAGAACAAACACTCAAGACATACTCAGATATATCTATCCAAATGGAGGTAAAAAACTACTTTTATTTGATTCAGGGGGAAATTTTGCCAGGGCTACGCCTTAGCAAAATGTGGAAGATCATCACAAAATGACCAAGTTTGCAATATATATGAGAAGTAAAGAGGCCCATTTGGCGCTCTTTTACAAGTGGCATACATGTCCCTTCATGAAAAGAAACAAGTTGCTCAAAATATTAATGAGCTGTTTATTTTGTCTACTTGAAAATTGCATTTCTCTTTTAGGCGATTTACACAATTTGCCTTCTCATTTAATGCAAAATGGAGAAACCGGTTGCTCCACTTGTTGCTTGCATCCCAAATGATCAATTTTCTGGCACTATTTCAGCTACTAGAGTCACTTCTTCAATTAGCACCAGTTGGACTAACTACTCACTCATTCCTTACTTGTCACTTTGGTTTTCCTTCATTTTATCTTATCTAGCTTATTCTGCCCTTGGGGTGAACATCTTGACGGGTCACTACATTTGCAGCTCCTTTCCATGGCTAGCACTTCCTTTTCTTTTGAAGACAAATGGCCATTTCCCTCTATTCATTTTGACGTTTGTATGGTCGTCATTGGTTTTAAAACCAATGGCTATACTGTTCTGCTAAATTTGACGTCCTCTGGAACGTCTTTGGGTCCTTCACTACATCAGTTGGGTCCATGTGGGTTTGTCTTTCTGCAGCTTATCTTCCTTGCCTTTTATATTTCTCAGCATAAGTCTCTTTGAAAAAAGTCCCTTTTGACTCGGCCGAAAGTCTCCTTGCAAGGGTACCTGCCCTTCAAGGTCCTTCGGTGGGTCCCTTTGCTTAGTGGACTACTTCCCAGGCTCCCGTGGACAAATTGTCCATGGACAATTTCCCCAGGTCAATTTCCCCATGTTTGCCTTTGCTTGCTTTGTTTTCTACGGACTTTTGTCTGTGGACATTTTCTCACAGACAAAAAGTCTACAGAAATTCTGTCCGCTTTTGACTTTGAGCTTTGACTATGCCCGAATTCTTTTCTTTGAAGTGCCAGCCCTTTGGAAGGGCACTGAACCTTTGAACTGAACCATTCAGCCAAGGGCATACCCTTGAACCAAGTATTGAACCAAGACCTTTGAACCAAGTTGTTTAACCAAAATGGTTCAACGGTTTAATGGTTCAACCAAGTGCGCTGATTTCCTAATGAACGAAGCCGACGAACCTTCCCATTAAACTTTTGCGTTGAACTGAACCCATTAAACCAAAATGGTTCAATGGTTCAATGGTTCAACCAAGAGCGCCGATGAACCTTGAACCAAAGCCGTCAAACTTATTCGTTGAACATTTTTGTTAAACTGAACCCGTTGAACCAAAATGGTTCAACGGTTCAATGGTTCAACTATTTAGCCAACGAACTCTTGAACCAATCGAACCAAGCCATTTTGAACTAAGAGATTGAACCTTAGCCCGTTGAACCAAAGGCTATTGAACCAAAGTGTCAGGCCGATGAACCAAAATGCTGAAATGAGTAGTTGAACCAAAACCTGTTGAACCAAGAATGGTTCAACGGTTCAATGGTTCAATGGGTTCAACCATTGATTATGTTGAACTTGAAGATGGACTCATTGAACTAAAAGCTAGTTGAACCACTTGAACCAGGCCATGAATTAGACTTATTGAACTCATGCAACCTGAAGATGACTGGCATTAAACAATAGGGGAAGAAGGTGACCAAAAATTTTCTCATGGGCAAAATTGGTCAACAGTAAGAATTATGATTTTTGGGCAATTAAAATGATAACATTGTTTTTCTCACAAGATGTTTGGGATTTGGTAGAAAATGACTTTGTAGAACCACAGGATGAGGCTCTCCATCAGGGATTAACTCGAGCATAAAAGGAAGAGCTTAAAGAGAACAAGAAAAAGGATGCAAAAGCTCTATTCCTAATCTAACAAATAATAGATGAGTCTATTTTTTCTAGAGTTGTAGTAGCAAGAAGATCCAGGTCGGCATGGAAAATCTTGGAGACTACCTATAAAGGCAATACAAAGGTGAAAATAGCTAAATTGCAATCTCTTAGGAGAAATTTTGAAAATTTGCAAATGAATGATTTAGCATCTATAGACCAGTTTATGGGTCAAAAATTGAATATTGTGAATCAAATTAGATTTAATGGAGAAACAATAACAGATCAAAAGATCATAGGAAAAATACTCAGGAGTTTACCTAGCAAATTTGATGCAATAGTTGTAGCTATTGAGGAAACCAAGGATTTGGAACAGTTATCAGTAGATAAATTAATGGGTTCTTTGTTAACACATGAATCTAGAATGAATAGGAATAAAAATACTTCTTTTGAGAATGCTTTCAAGTCTCAGGTATCATTTGGCAGAGGAAGAGGAAGAGGAAGGTCAAACATCAGAGAAAGAGGTAGAGGCAAAAATGGAAGGAACAATCCAGATCAAGGTGAAAACAATAATCAAAACTACAATAATAGAGGACGTGGCAACAATCACTTCTAGCAAAATTCACAAAGGTTTGATAAATCTAACATTCAATGTTATTACTGCAAAAAATATGAACATTATGCAAGTGAATGTAGAAAGAAACAAGGAGATGTGGACAAGCAGAATGCTAATTACACAAATGAATCTAGTTCTAGTTTTGGAAGCTTATTTCTCACTTCTTATGTTGCTCAAGAAAATGCTAAAGATATTTGGTTCTTAGATAGTGGATGCAGTAACCATATGACAGGGAATAAAGAATTCCTTGCTAGTCTTGATGATTCTGTAAAATTTGAAGTGAAATTAGGAAATGATAACAAAGTGGATGTAATGGGTAAAGGAGTAATAAATGTTTTGGCAAAAAATGGTGAAAGAAGATTCATTCCTGATGTTTATTTTGTACCTGGACTAAAGCATAATCTTATGAGTGTTGGGAAGTTAGTACAGAAAGGTTATAGAGTATCTTTTATGTATAATGTTTGCACAATACTAGACAAATTTCCAAATGACAGGTTGATAGGAAAAGTGGAGATGACCAAGAATCAGATGTTCCCTCTTTGAATTCAGTGCATCCAAGGAGAAGAGGAAGCCCACTTCAAAACCATGCATCTAGACCAATCATGGCTATGGCACTTAAGGGAAGGACATTTGCATTTTAGAGGTTTGAATTTGTTACAAAAGAAAAATATGGTCAAGGAATTACCACCAATAGGACAGCAAGGAAGTTCATGTGAAAGTTGCATTCTAGCAAAACAACATAGAGAGAGCTTTCCAGTAGGAGTCGCATATAGAGCAAAGGTAATATTGGAGCTAGTCCATAGTGATTTATGTGGACCAATGCAAATTCCATCATTTGGAGGTAGTTCTTATTTTCTAACCTTCATTGATGATTTTAGCAGAAAGACTTGGATATATTTTCTCAAAAACAAGTCTAAAGCCTTTAGAAAATTTAAAGAATTCAAGGCTATGGTTGAAAAGCAGAGTGGCCTTTACATCAAGGTACTTAGATCAAATAGAGGAGGTGAATATATGTCTAATGAATTTTAAGATTTTTAAAGATATCATGGCATTAAAAGGCAACTGACTACAAGGTACACACCACAACAGAATGGTGTAGCAGAAAAGAAGAATAGAACAATCATGGAGATGGCTAAAAGCATGTTGAAGGCCAAACATTTGTCAAATGAATATTGGGTAGAAGCAGTAGCATGTGCAGTATATATTATGAATAGAATCCAAATAAAGAGTGTCAAAGATCGAATTCCACAAGAAGCTTGGAGTGGTAAGAAGCATAGTGTACATCATTTCAGAATTTTTGGTTGTATTGCATATTCTCTTATACCATCTAAATTGAGAAGAAAACTTGATGATAAAGGTGAGAAATACATTTTTATTGGCTATAGTGAAGAATCAAAGGCTTATAAGTTGTATAACCCCATTTCAAAGAAAGTGATTATTAGCAGAGATTTGGAATTTGAGGAAGAAGAAGCATGGGATGGAAGCATTGATAAAACCATCGCAATTGGAGCACCAATTCCCCAAAATGAAGAAAAATATGAAGAAAAAAATTTGCAAGGTGATCAATCCTCTCCACAGGAAAGAACAAGCACTCCAATAAGAACACCTAGGAGCTTAGCACAAGGTGAATCATCTGGTCATGCATGTCGTCCTACTCCAAATTCACAAGTGATGAATCAGATCCAACTCTTGCCACTTTAAGATCAAGATTTAACGGTAAGAAAATGAGAAACTTGAATGAGATTTATAAACAAGAAGATAAGTTAGATTTATGTTACAATTTAGATCTTTTCTCTCATGGTCCTATGTCTTATAAAGAAGCAGTTAATGAGGAACATTGGATAAAAGCAATGGATGAAGAGATGAATGCCATTGAGAGAAACCAAACATGGGATCTAATTAATCTACCTGAAGGTAATGATTGCACAGGAGTCAAATGGGTTTATAAGACCAAATTTGATGCAGAAGGAAACGTTGAAAAACACAAGGCAAGGTTAGTAGCAAAAGGTTTTGCACAAGAACATATAATTGATTATAATGAAACATTTGCTCTAGTTGCTAGACTTGGTACTATTAGAATGGTTTTAGCAATAGTTGCACAAAATAATTGGAATGGATATCAAATGGATGTCAAATCAGATTTTTGAATGGTTTCCTAGATGAAGAAGTGTATGTGAAATAGCCACTAGGTTATGAAGTGCATGGACATGAAGAAAAAGTCTACAGATTGAAGAAGGCCCTCTAAGGTCTCAAGAAAGAACCAAGAGCATGGTATAGCAAGATTGATTCATACATGACAAACAATGGATTCAGTAGAAGCAATAGTGAGCCTACATTGTACACAAAAATCAACAAAGAAGGTCAAATTTTGATTGTGTGTTTGTATATTGATGATTTGATTTTTACTAAAAATTTGTCTGTAGACACATTTAAATCAGCAATGAAGAAAGAATTTGAAATTACAGATTTGGAATTAATGAAGTACTTTTTGGGCATAGAAGTTTTACAATCAGAGAAGGGAATATTTATTTGTCAACTAAATATTCAAAGGATGTGTTAAAGAGGTTTAAGATGTTGAATTGTAAATCAACACCTACACCAGTTGCTACAGGGACCAAAATTAGCAAAGAAGACAAAGGGTCTAATGTTGATTTTACAACATTGAAAAGACTAGTTGGTAGTTTGATGTCTCTTACAACTACAAGACCAGAATATCATGTATGGGGTCAGTTTAATCTCTAGATTCATGGATTCACCAAAAGACTCACGTTGGCAAGTTGGAAAGAGGCTATTGAGATATGTGGTAGGAACAACAAAATATGGAATCTTATATTTCACAACTCATGATTTTGGTTTGATTGGTTATACTTATAGTGATTTTATAGGTAGCATTGATGATAGGAAGAGTACTTCTAGACATGCCTTTCTTTTTGGAATAGGTGTGGTCACATGGGCCTCCAAAAAGCAACCTATAGTGACACTTTCATTAGCTGAAGCATAATATGTAGCAGCCACATCAACATCATGTCAAGCAACTTGGATGAGGAGAGTATTGACAGATTTATTACAAGCATAGAAGGAGTCAACACCAATCTTTTGTGACAACAAATCAGCAATTGCATTATCAAAAAAATCATGTTTTTCACAAGAGGAGCAAGCACATTGATACAAGGTTCTATTTTATCAAAGAGTTAGTAAAGAGTGGAGAAATCCATTTGGAGTTCTGCAGATTTGAAGACCAATTGGCAGATATATTCACAAAGGAATTATCAAAAGAGAGTTTTGCTTATCTAAGACAAAATTTAAGCATTGTAAATGTTGAAGTAGTTAGTGGTAGAAATTAAGGGGGAGTGCTAGAAACTGTTGATTAATTTCCACTGCTTATTTTGCAGCATCTCATGCACGCAGCGTCTCATGCACACAGTTTGCATGCTTAAATTGGTTCAATCTTAGTTTAGCTAATTAAGTCACTACTTAGTTAGCATGCTGTTAAATATCAGTTTATATTTTAGTTTGATTTGTTTTCAAATCTATTTATGTTCACTATTCACAGATTTTTGGTAAGTAGAATTAATAAAATTAAAAATAGCTTCTTGATTGCCATAACAATCAGTGTTTGAATTATTTTTTGTTATATTATTCTTTCTCTATTTCTACTATCAACTGTGAAAAAATTACATTTCTATTTATTACTTGTTTCTCAGGGCTGTAGAGATTCAGGACAAGTTAAACTACTTCAAACATGGCTTCAAACGAGGTGACTTCTCGTGGTTGAAAGAAATCTAAGCCCTTGGAATGAACATGTCATTTTCTAGATGCCACTACACCATGACCAGTCGCCACCATCTCTGACTCACCGGTTGATAGGGTGGACCTAGCCACATAGTAAATCTATGCAGTGCAGGGTTTAGCTAGTTAAAGTATTTCTGCTTAGTATTGATGGATTGCCTGTTTACATAAATTATGTCTAAATGTTGCTAACTATAGAGACTTGGAGATATTGCAAGCCATTTAAGTTTTTGTATGTCAAAGATTTTGATGGAGGAGGTAGTCTCATGAAGTTTTTATGGATCTACCTTTTAAACATTTATCCTTTGTCCATGTTCCTAAATATTTTCAAATAACTAATTTTTAAAGATAATCACGGCATCAATTGCTTTTCATTTATTTTTTAAATTTTCATGGGTTTAGCTGCTTGAAAACATTTCCTGCTTGTGTTTTGAGGAATTAACATCATGTGTTTAAATTCATCAGGTGGGCCAATCTACTTACTGGCCAAACAAAAATTCTAGAATTCTTACAATCAGAAGAAGCGTAGGCCCAATGATTCATCGAATGCTTCTCAAATCATTAAAAACATTGCATCTTACGGTATACATGCAAGAAGTGTAGGGATTTTGTCCGATAGGCTAGTGTGATGTAAATAGACTTCTCAACTGTTAATCTAGACTGTTCTCTAGAAAATTTCCATTTTAGGCATTTTAAATTCAAAACCCTAGCTTGAGAATGTATCCCAAACTCAAAAAAAATTGCAATCTCTGTCTTCCTATGACGCTTGGAATCTTGTGCTGATAAGAACTATTTCTTTCCATAATCTCATTTACAATAAATTTAGAAATAATATAGGATAATGTTAGAAATAGAAGATTAATAAGAGATAATTTTTCCACTTGACACTTAACTGCCTGTTGCACCTCCCTCTTTTGTTTGTTCCTTCTCATGCACAACAGTTAACAAACAGTTAGAAATCAATTAGTTCAAATAGTTAAACAACAGTCTTACTCCTTGCTCAGTTTGCATGTAGTAGCAGTTGAAGTTAGTTTTAGATTAGTTAAGGATTAGTCTATTTTTAGTTTGATTTGCCAAGAAAATCTATTTAAAGACCTCTTGGGCACAACTTTGTAATGCAAGAAAAAGAAAATTAATAAAATTCTTGTTTTTTTCAATTGTTGTAGCAATCTAAGTCTCTCTATTCTTATTTTCTATGTTATATGCTCTATTTTCTCCTAACAAACTAGTATCAGAGTAGGTGTGAGAGCACAGGTGTGTTGTAGGGACATGGTATAAGTCAACGCAATAGCCAGATAAGGAAAAGTGCGCAGTTAGTTTGGAGAGTGAAGCTGAAGAAGTGGTCACAGGTGAGTGTATGCAGTCAACCTCAGGCAAATCACAGTAGTTAATAGGGAAGAGAAGAGGAAGCATAGTCTTTTGTTGGAGTGCACAGCTGGTAGAAGGAAGAAAGAGTTGTTACGCACCATTTGTGCATGCTGAATTGGCAGGCAAGTGGTTCGGTCACACAAGAAACTCTACCCATACTTTGAGGTAGCATCCTTCTTAGTCTTTGGCCTATTGACCATATCCATATGGCTTCACATATATGACAGAATTGTTTTTTGAGAGCCATAACAATTTGCAAAGTGGGCAATTAAATTTATAAAAAAAAACACAGAAGCTTTTTGATCACTCTAGCAGGTATTTCTACATGGCTCCTTTACAGAGAAGTTGTAACCATTTACAGCTAAGAAGAAGCACAATGAAGAAGTGCGCTTCAATCCTCCTTGTAGCCGCTATTGATTTAGTCGCTTCAGCGTGAGACATGGCAATGAATAATAGTATTTCTCAGCCTCAAATTCTCATTTTTAATGGTAAGAATTACGATTTTTGGGCAATTAAGATGAGAACATTGTTGCTCACAAGAAGTTTGGGATTTGGTAGAGAATGGTTTTGTAGAACTACAAGATGAGGCTGCCCATCTGGCATTAACTCGAGCACAAAAGGATGAGCTTAAAGAGAATAAGAAAAAAGAGGCAAAAGCTTTATTTCTAATCCAATAGGCACTGGATGAATCTATTTTTTTTAGAATTTTAACATCAACAAGATCTAGATCGGCATGGAAAATCTTGGAGACTACCTATAAAGGTAATACAAAGATAAAACTTGTTAAATTGCAATCTCTTAGGTGAAGTTTTAAAAATTTGCAAATGAATGATTCAGAGTCTATAGACCAGTTTATGGGTCAAGTATTGAATATTGTGAATCAAATTAGATCTAATGGAGAAACTATAACGGATCAAAAGATCATAGAAAAAATACTCAAGAGTTTACCCAATAAATTTGATGCAATAGTTGTAGCTATTGAAGAAACCAAGGATTTGGAACAGTTATCAGTAGATGAATTAATGGGTTCTTTGTTAACACATGAATCCTGAATGAATAGGAATAACAATACTTCTCTTGAGAATGCTTTCAAGTCACAGGTATCATTTGGCAGAGGAAGAGGAAGAGGAAGGTCAAACTTCAGAGGAAGAGGCAGAGGCAAAAATAGAAGGAACAATCCAGATCAAGGTGAAAATAGTAATCAAAACTACAACAATAGAGGATGTGGCAATAATCACTTCCAGCAAAGTTCACAGAGGTTTGATAAATCTAACATTCAATGTTATTATTGCAAAAAATATGGACATTATGCACGTGAATGTAGAAGGAAATGAGGATATTGGACAAGCAGAATGCTAATTATACAAATGAATCTAGTTCTAATCCTGGAAGCTTATTTCTCACTTGTCATGTTACTCAAGAAAATGGTAGAGATATTTGGTTCTTAGATAGTGGATGCAGTAATCATATGATAGGAAATAAAGAATTCTTTGCTAGTCTTGATGATTTTGTAAAATTTGAAGTTAAATTAGGAAATGATAACAAAGTGGATGTAATGAGTAAAGGTGTAATAAATGTTTTGGCAAAAAATGGTGAAAGAAGGTCTATACCTGATGTTTATTTTGTACCTAGACTAAAGCATAATCTTATGAGTATTAGACAATTAGTACAAAAAGGTTACAAAGTATCTTTTATGGATAATGTTTGCACAATACTAGACAAGTTTCCAAGTGACAGATTGATAGGAAAAATGGAGATGACCAAAAATTAGATGTTCCCTCTTCGAATTCAGTGCATCCAAAGAGAAGAGGAAGCCCACTTCAAAACCATGCATCTAGACCAACCATGGCTATGGCACTTAAGGTATGGACATTTACATTTTGGAGGTTTGAATTTGTTACAAAAGAAAAATATGGTGAAGGGATTACCACCAATAGAACAACCATGAAGTACATGTGAAAGTTTTATTCTGGCAAAACAACATAGAGAGATCTTTCCAATAGGAGGCTCATATAGAGCAAAGGTAATATTGGAGCTAGTCCATAGTGATTTATGTGGACCAATGCAAATACCATCATTTGGAGGTAGTACTTATTTTCTAACGTTCATTGATGACTTTAGCAGAAAGACGTGGATATATTTTCTCAAAAATAAGTCTGAAGCCTTTGGAAAGTTTAAAGAATTCAAGGCTATGGTCAAAAAGCAGAGTGGCCGTTACATCAAGGTACTTAGATCAGATAGAGGAAGTGAATATATGTCTAATGAATTTCAAATTTTTTGCAGATATCATGGCATTAAAATTCAATATACTACAAGGTACACACCACAACATAATGGTGTAACAGAAAGAAAGAATACAACAATCATGGAGATGGCTAGAAGCATGTTAAAGGCCAAACATTTGTCAAATAAATATTGGGCAGAAGCAGTAGCATGTGCAGTATATATATATATATATATATATATATATATATATAAGCCCAACAAAGAGTGTCAAAGATCAAATTCCATAAGAAGCGTGAAGTGGTAAGAAACATAGTGTACATCATTTCAAAATTTTTGGTTGTATTTCATATTCTCTTATATAATCTAAAAATAAAAGGCTTATAAGTTGAATAACCCTATTTCAAAGCAAGTGATTATTAACAGAGATGTTGAATTTAAGGAAGAAGAAGCATGGGATGGTAGCACCATCACAATTAGAGCACCAATTCTCCAAAATGAAGAAGAATCTAAAGAAAAAAATTTGCAAGGTGATCAATCCTCTCCACAAGCAAGAATAAGCACTCCAATAAGATTACCTAAGAGCTTTAAACAAGGTGAATCATCTAGTCATGCATGTCATCCTACTCCAGATTCACAAGTAAGTGATGAATCAGATCCAACTCTTGCCACTTTAAGATCAAGATTTAAAGGTAATAAAATGAGAAACTTGAATGAGATTTATAATCAAGAAGAAGATAAGTTAGATTTGTGTTCAAATTTTGCTCTTTTCTCTCATGATCCTATGTATTATGAAGAAGAAATTAATGTGAAACATTGGTTAAAAAGTAATGGATGAAGAGATGAATCCTATTGAAAGAAATAAAAAATGGGATCTAACTAATCTACCTGAAGGTAAGGATTGCATAGGAGTCAAATGGGTTTATAAGACCAAATTTGATGCAGATAGAAATGTTGAAAAGCACAAGGCAAGGTTAGTAGCAAAAGGTTTTGCAGAATAACATGGAATTGACTATAATGAAACATTTGCTCCAATTGCTAGACTTGATATTATTAGAATGGTTTTAGCAATAGCTGCTCAAAATAATTGGTATGTATATCAAATGGATGTCAAATCAGCTTTCTTGAATGGTTTCCTAGATGAAGAAGTATATGTGAAATAGCCACTAGGTTATGAAGTGCAAGGACATGAAAAAAAAGTCTATAGATTGAAGAAGGCCCTTTATGGTCTCAAGCAAGCACCAAGAGCATGGTATAGTAGGATTGATTCATACATGACAAACAATGGATTCAACAGAAGCAATAGTGAGCCTACATTGTACACAAAAATCAACAACGGACGTCAGATTTTGATTGTGTGTTTGTATGTTGATGATTTGATATTCACTAGAAATTTGTCTGTAGACACATTTAAATCAGAAATGAAGAAAGAATTTGAAATGATAGATTTGGGATTAATGAAGTACTTTTTAGGCATAGAAGTTGTACAATCAGAGAAGGGAATTTTTATTTGTCAAACTAAATATGCAAAGGATGTGTTAAGGAGGTTTAAGATGCTGAATTGTAAACTAGCACCTATACCAATTGCTACAGGAACCAAAATTAGCAAAGAAGACAAAGGGTCTAAAGTTGATTCTACAACATTCAAAAAACTAGTTGGTAGTTTGATGTATCTTACAGCTACAAGACTAGATATCATGTATGGGGTCAGTTTAATCTCTAGATTCATGGAGTCACCAAAAGACTCACATTGGCAAGTTGGAAAAAGGATATTGAGATATGTGGTAGGAACAACAGAATATGGAATTTGATATTCCAAAACTAATGATTTTAGTTTGATTGGTTATACTGATAGTGATTTTTTAGATAACATTGATGACAGGAAGAGTACTTCTGGAGATGCCTTTCTTTTAGGAACATGTGTGATCACATGGGCATCCAAAAAGAAACCTATTGTGACACTTTCACCAGCTGAAGTAGAGTATGTAGTAGCCACATTAGAAGCATGTCAAGAAACTTGGATGAGAAGAGTATTGACAAATTTATTACAAGCACAGAAGGAGTCAACACCAATCTTTTGTGACAACAAATTAGCAATTGCATTATCAAAAAATCATGTTTTTTATAAGAGGAGCAAGCACATTGATACAAGATTTCATTTTATCAGAGAGTTAGTAAACAATGGAGAAATACATCTAGAATTCTATAGATCTGAAGACCAATTGGCAGATATATTCACAAAGGCATTAACAAAGGAGACCTTCGATTATCTAAGACAAAATTTAGGCATTGTAAATGCTGAAGTAGTTAGTGGTAGAAATTAAGGGGGAGTGTTAGAAATTGAAGATTAACGGGGGATAATTTCTCCACTTGACACTTAACTGCCTGTTGTGCCTCCCTCTTCTAACCGCTCCTTCTCATGCACAATATTTAACAAATAGTTAGAGATTAGTTAGTTCAAACAGTTAAACAATAGTCTTACTCCTTGCTCAACTTGCATGCAATAGTAGTTGAAGTTAGTTTTAGATTAGTTAAGGATTAGTCTATTTTTAGTTTGATTTTTCAAGAAAATCTATTTAAAGATCTCTTGGGCACAGCTTTGTAATGCAATAAAAATAAGATTAACAAAATTCTTATTTTTTTCAATTGTTGTAGCAATCTAAGTCTTTCTGTTCTTATTTTCTATGTTATATGCTCTATTTTCTCCTAACAGATAATGGCATGGAATGCTCCTAAAAACTTCACCTGCAGCGTAACAGTTTGGAATGTTGTTTCGGTCACAGTGGCTTGTGGTACAAAACCTCTGCAATTCTCTTTCCTTTGATCATATTTTTATTGATCTGCGAAGCACCTGATGGAGTAGTGGATTAATTATGAGAAGTGTTTGGTGTTGCAATGCTTTATGTATGAATAGTTCAGACAAGAGAACTATTTACAAAATAAATGTTTGGCCAAGCCTTCAAAGTTTGCTTTGTTTACAGGCTGGATAAGTAAGCAATTATATTACAGTGGTGTGCTAGAAGATTGTGAAAAACTTTTCATAGGATATACTAAGGAGCTTAAATGAAAGCAAAAACATTGGAATGATTGTATTATAACATTATACTTTCTTCTAAATCTCTTTGGATGTTCATGTAAGTAATATTTTTCAACTTTTTATTTATGTTAGGTTTGTGATTGTAAGGATCAATACCCATATGAACGAACTTCTTCTTAATGCAAGAATTCTACTTTTAATTTGGTATGGAAGGATCATGGAATCTCCTCCATTGTGATTTGTAAATAGGAACCTAAAAATCCAAAAGTTGAAAGACTAAAAATTCAAACTATCACGATTAAGCGACATCATAATCACAAAATGATAAGATTCATTGCTTATTCATAAAATTGCTTCTCACTCACTACTGGCCTCTTTTTTTCTTTTTTGGTGACATTACGATTGCAACAATTGCTTAAAAATATATATGTGTGTGTGTTTAAGTGGCATAGGTGTTTTCAAAATAAAAATTGATAAGTGGTATAGGTGGATGTACAATGAATTATAAAAGTAAAAATTAAATAATTTTGATAAATATTTTTAATTTGATAATTTTTGAAATGACATTAAGGATGATAAAATTATGTCAGAAGTAGTAGTGGATGGTTTTTTTTTTTTTCATTTTCATCACCATCAGTATCATCATCATCATCATCATCATCATCATCATCATCATCATCATCATCATCATCATCATCATCATCATCATCATCATCATCATCTATTTTTGAGTATTTTATTTTCTTTTTTACTTAATTTTCTTGAGATAATGAAGAGGACATAATTATTGAGTGGGGTCTAATTATTGATAGGGTATTTGAAGAGGGGGGTTCAAATTTCGATTATGTTTTTTACTAAAACTAGTTGAAATTTTCATTTATGACAAATATATTTATACCTAATAGTTGAGCATTGATATTCTACTCTAATTCATATGAAAACTTCAATTTGTATATAAGATATTGTAATATTGTTAGTACACAATATTTCAACTACAAATATTTCAATTTAATATTTATATGAATAAATAATAATATTGAATTTGTGATATAGATTTTTATATTGCTTATCAAATACATGTTCTTTCACTTGCTATCAAATGTCAAAATCCTATCAACTTGATACTTTTACATTTGCAAACATTGAAAACAATTCGTCATATTGATAATATTTTTAATGTGAATATACATCCACTTTATCATAATATTTAATTTCTCAATATTTTCCAAACAATTAACTCTAAACATCTTCAATTTGTTTCTCCTTACACCTTCATTACCACTCACCTAGAGGAGAACTAAAAGAGGCAGAGGCAGAGGCCTAAATCAAAACACTTTAATGTTCCCTGCCTCTTATCCTTGGCATAAATTTTTAAGTAGTATATGTTATCTATACCTACTGATGATTTATGTACAATATATATCCCATTCTATTCCAGCCATATGAGTCACCAAACCTCCAAAAGTATGTTGCAATTTATAAATAAAGGGCATGTTACATCAATTAACTCCAATAACAATCTTAAAACATTCCTAATAAATGGCATATTCCATCAATTAGCTCCTATAATAATCTTAAAATATGCCCAAAATGTATGAGATTTGTATTGGGTTGATTCCATCTACTTTGAATACTTATCTGCAATATAAATGTTGTTATGAGTCATGTTCTTGCATAACCATGCTTCTAGTTTTAATTTTCTTCATCCCTAAAGAGACCCCTATTGTGTCCCTTAGGTAAAAATATTGGCCTACAATAACATAAGAGAATTGATACTTCCATGCTAAAGGATCCCGTGTCAACCCATCTAAAGAGTTTCCATTTCCATTTCCAAATCATTTTCTTCAACCAAAGTAGTTTAGAGTTCAGATGTAACTTTGCACTATAAATTTCCAGTATGTTGACTCTTAGGGGGATCTCAACTCATCAATCTACATTTAATCTTATACATGCAGTGGGGATCATTTTTTTAGTAAATTCCATCATGTTTAAATGTATTGTCTATTATTTTGAAGTAAAATCAACAAGAAACATATCACTCCATAAGAAAGTCTCTATAAAATAAATGGGTTAACTCATGAATCGCAACATACATGGATTAATTGAGGTTTCTACAATATTTATTTTTGCTAAAAGAAGCTCCACTTTAACTTGACAAATTACATAAATTATGAAGCTCATAAAATTATAATTCAAGAACAATAACATCGAGGGAATGTTTGGAACCCATGTCCCACCCTTGTCTTTGGATTATAAGTGTATTAGTCCTTATGGACACATATACCTTGTAAGTCATCCCTTTAACTTTTTTAAATTATCCCACATACATGGGAATTAGTAGTTGTTAAAATAGATTTAATATTTAAGTGTTGAGGCCCAATCAAGGCATCCATGAAAATTATTGTATTGAGCTTGCTCAAAGTAGTTTCTCCCTTGGAGTAGACTATGATTTAAAGGTTAGTTTGAGTTATTTTTCAAAGTTTATTTTTTAATTCGTTTATTTTCTCTAGTTCATAAATCTGTGCAAAAGGTTCTTCACATCTACTATTATAGTACTTTCTCAACCTACAGGTAGATTTTAAATATTTTTTTTAAGTAGTGACTTTCTAGGAGATTTATCATTTACGAGAATATTTTTCCTTGCCTCTATTTTGTACATCTTCATTGCATATTCAAATAAGGGTAAGCAACCCTATGCATAACTGTGGGATGTACTTGGGAATAAGCTCTAAAATGATATGTAAGGAGTACCACAGAAACTCCAAAGTATTTGGCCCTTTCAGAAGACATGCTAGTGAAAAGGATAATTACCCCATCTCAATTGACTAGTTTTCACGCATCAGATAAACCAAGAGTTATCTCTTAGAGGTAAATCCATAACCATAGATTTTCTTGAGAGCTATATTCATTCAAACAACATTTGTGGCTAGAGAGACTCTTTAAAACCCTTAGGCAACCAAATAGACATGTGGCCCATATAAAACATAGCAATTTAAAAAAAACATCAACAGAGTGATTACATTTTAGAATAGTTGGTAACCACACACTTGCCAACAAAATTTTGGCTTGAGCAACCAAGTAGAAATAAGTTTCTAAACAAATAAAAAAATAATTTGTTTGTGATATCCCTCCCTCTATAATTCCATTGATGCTCAAAATTTATTTGAACGCCTAAAATACCATTCTACACATTTTCTTCCTTGAGGGTCCATTTCTAAATTCCATCTTTACTAGCCAAAATTCTTTTTTTTTTTTTAGTTTTGTAACAACTTCTTTAAATTTTTTCCTCATCAAAACTTTCCCATAGTGTTCATTTCCATTTTCTACTCCTTTGTCCCTCTTGGACAAAATTTCTAGTTTTTCATTATAGTTCCAAAACTACATTTTTCCTTCATCAATCCTAACCAAGAGGTACCCAAAAACTAGTAAAGTTACATTTAACCTTTCTGATTGAGTCCAAATTTTAAAAAACAAATTGTTATTGACCACATCTTAAAAAACTTTTTTCTATCCCTTGAAAAGAAAAACTGGTTATGGTAGCCATCTGTGTAGGCACAAAGATCATGAAAGAATAAATTGCAACATTAAAAACCAATGTCACAGAGTTGATATAATGTATGGATTGAATTAGTAGAATAGATTTTTTATTATAAAACTATAGGAGTGATCTTTAAATAATAGGTTCTTTTCTACCGACACATCACATGCGCACAAGCTAGACTTTCTAAGGTTCAATGCTACAAATCCTACAAGATGGATATATCAAGTGGAGCAATTCTTCAACCTTCATAATAATTATTATATCAAAAAAATCCCAATTACTTCCTTCCACTTGGAAAAAAATTACTCCAATGGTACCGATGGTATCTCATGTTGAATTATGAACCTGATTGGAAACCTTTGCATCTTTACTTCTGGGCAAGTTTGGTCCCTTTACATTTGAGGACATTACAGGATCTCTCATCAAACTCCACTAGAATTTTTTTTTCATGATTATCATAATCAATTTGAGAAAATGGATAACCACACTAAAGGGTTATCAGATGACTTCTTCAAGAGTTTTTTATTAGTGTCCTTAAATAGCCAATCCATTTGGAGGTGAAAATGTTCAGCCCAAAAACACAATGGGTACCTTGGGTCTAGCTAAGTTATAAAAATATAAACTCTTAGTTCAGCATCAAACTATCACTTTTCCACCCATATAGAACACAATGAACTAATGACCAATAACAACCACACCAATTAAGCACCTTACTAAGGTAGAGATGTGGGATTGTAAGGAGAAAGTATTATCTTATAATTATGATTAAAAAGGGGTTAAGGGTCACATGTGCCTCACACAAAATCTCTACTTTATAGATGTAGAATCACCACTAGAGTTAGACAACGAGCCTAATATCTAGAAATTCCAAGATGCTCAAGTAGAAAAAAACCCCTTCAAGGACTCAATGGCTCTTGAGATTCAACTTGAGATCTATCTACATGGACTAATAGGTGTTACCACCCCTCAAACCATGAAGGTCAAGGGATTATTTAAAAATATCCATCTCACAATCCTCATTGACTCTAGTAACACTCATAATTTCATTGATCCTTAAATCCTTAAAGAGGTAGACTGCTTTGTAGACCCTTGTTCTAGCTTTGAAATCATTATTTCTAATAGGGGAACATTTCCATGTGAAGGGATGTGTTAAAATGTATATACCGTGATAGGTGATTACACTCTCCACTCAAATATGTTTTCCTTACCCTTAGTGAGATGTGTTATAGTCTAAGGGGTGTAGTGGCTTGGCACATTGGGACCTCTTTGAGCTTTGGATGCAATTCATAGATAGTGGCCAAAAGCACACCGTAAAAGGGATATTTCCTAGATCTACCAACATCATCAGTTACCATCACATGGAAAAGTGTTTGGAAAAAGGATAACATTGGGTCATTTCCCATTGTACTCTATCCAAATCTAGTTCCCCACTACTACTACCTACCTTTGTAATTTACAAGCCATTCTCAATAAGCATGCAACCTCTTTTATAGATCTAGTGAATTTTCCCCCTTATAGCCTAAAGATCATTGCATCTTACTCCTTCTAGGAATCATCCCACCCAACATCTGACCATATCTCTATCACCATCTATAAACTATTAAAATTGAATAAGTAGTACGTGAACTGCTCATGTTTATTGTTATTTGCACTAGCACAAAACCATATCCCTCCCTAGTGCTTCTTTTCCACAAAAGGGATGGGTTGTGGATCCTTTATAATGACTTTTGTGCCCTTAACCACACCACTATCAAAGATACAATCCTAATTATATTCATGAATGAGATTCTTGATGAGATCTATGGGCCAAAAAATTTAAACAAAATAGATCTTTGTTCAATCTATCATCATATTCATTTGCATGTTGATGACATTACAAATATATCCTTCTACACTCATGATGGTCACTATGAATTCTTTGTCATGCGATTTGGACTTAAAAATTCCCCTTAAACATTTTAGGCCCTAATGAATAAAATATCTTATCCTTTCCTCTATAAATTTGCGTTGGTTTTTTTATGATATTTTGATTTGTAGTGACACATGGGCCAAACATATTCAACATCTTAAAATGTCATTACAAATTCTACTAGATAATAATTTATGTGCCAAGTAGTCCAAGTGTTCCTTTGGTCAAGAGGATGTTAAATACTTAGGGAACATTGTTTTAGTTGATAGGGTCCATATGGATCCAAATAAACTAATGTCATCCAACATAGGCCTTGGCCAACAACCCTCAAGATCCTTTATGGCTTCCTAGATCTTATAGGATACTAACATAACCAATCACTAATGTTTGAAATATGTACTTGAGCCATGAGTCTCACCATCAACATAACATAAACAGGTTAACAAACTCATGGGCTATGATTATGAGATCACTTAAAATAATGGTAAAGATAATGTCATGGTGAATTCTATCTAATTCACATTCAAGGACCAGACATCCCATTTTTCCATATTTATGCCCATTCTAAATTGGTTGAAATTTGTACACCAAGGGTATGCATATAATCCCACGTTACACCATTTCATTAAATAATTGACCACTAACCCCTCTATACTACCACATTATTCATGGGATGGTACTTTTATGTGTTACAAGGGTTGTTTTGGTGCTTCCTAATAGCATATGCCTTCATTAGGCCATGTTATATGAAATCAATGCTTCTCCATCAATAGGGCATTCATGATTTCTCAAAACATAGGAATAGGCATGTTAAAATTTCTTATGGAAGGGTATGAAAGGGAAAATTAAATAGATGGTGGCTAAACGTGATACATGTTAACGTAACAAAGGTAAAATAATAGTGATTCCTTGCTTGCTTGAGCCAAGCCCTTGCCCATTCCTACTAGGATATAGACCAATATTTTTATGGATTTCATTGAGGGGATCCCTAAATCTAGAATAAAAATTATGGTCCTAGTCATGGTAGACCTCATCTCCAAATATAGTCCTTTTTATGCCCTCAATCATATTTATATAGCCTTCACAATCGTACAAGTTTTTTCTTATCACATCTTCCATATTCATGGCATCCCTACAATCATCTCTAATTGTGATGTGATTTTCAATAGCGAATTTTTGATGGAGCTATTCCGATATTTAGGCACATAACTAAATATGAGCTCTAGGTATCACACCCAAATAGATGGCCAAACAAAAATTGTCAACAAATGCTTGGAAACATTATTTTGTTATTTTGCATTGAAATAACAACAATAGTGGGTAAAGTTGCTCCCTTTCCCAAAATGGGGTATCATACCTCCTAACACATTTATACTAAAATCACTCCATATGAAGTGGTTTATAATCAATCACCCCCTGTAGAAATCTAATTTCTAACACTATTAGGATAAAATTACAAATCAAAATGATATTCTACAATAATGCATAATCTAGACCAAAATCACAAAAACTCTTAAATTCATCTACACACATAACATGTTGGCACCAATTTTTTTCTATTGATCCCTAATCAGGGTAAGACATTTTATAGAATCATTATATTTTCCCAAATCACTTTGAGTCAAACTGCGACCATGTAAAATGATGTCATGGACCACTAAAATCTTATAATTCAATATCACACATCATTTACATGTGTTATTTTACATCTATAATACATTAACTAGGGTATTACCTTGTACACAACTAACACCTAATAATTATACTCTAGTCAAATTATAACTCAGTAAAATAATATTTTTGACTAGGTTGATTAAATGTGCAACAAATTCCAAAGAATTGCCAAGTCACTAAGTAAAATAATTAAGAAAATTAGACCAAATTAAAATCCTGATGGAAAAACTCATATTCCATTAGTTAATATCAAATATTCAAATATTCAAAATATTAGGAAAATTTATGACTTTTCACCCATGCTTGAAAATGTGCAACCTCTTTTCCTATGCAACCTCTTTCTTATGCAACCCCATTCCAATGTAGTGACCTCAAAAATTGAATCCATATGAGTCCATACATATTCATTTTGATCCAAGGTTTTCAAATCATTCTCTTTTATTCCTAAAAAATTATAAATAGGAGAACCAAAACCATCATTTTTAAGCTTGAGTTGTGTAAACTTCCTATGCAAAAATATATTGAACAAGCTTTCATTGATTAATGTTATCATGCAAAAATATTGATAGAGAAGGTTTTAATCATTCACTTAATAGAACAAATAGAATAATCTAAGACATTGGTGACTAATATATGGCAGAGGCTAATATTACACCTTATTGATGAAGAGTTAGACACCAAATCAGGGGAAAAGCATGCTTATTGACCACTTTTGAGGGAGAATAGCTACTTGAAAGGTATATATTATTGTACTTTCATAATTAGATATTTGAATTCATTATCACCACCCTTTGAGGGAGTAGGCTTAACACATTAGTTATTTATGCTTATTTTGAGATTTATTGACTAATGTATGCGTTGACTTGTTTTATCATTCTATCTCACATTCTGGCACACCTAGTGGGATTGGGAATCTCACACATCATTTTATTCCTTTTGATTTAGCATTCAAACCCTCTCTTGAGGATACTTTACTCATATTTTTCTCATTTTTTCTTTTTCTCATAATTTATTTGATTTAAAACTTATTTCCTCTCAATAACGAGTATATCAATTGAATCCAAGAATGAAATTCAACCTTATTAGTTTCTAGGATAGGACATACACTTCAGTGTTTTAATTATTCTTGTTTACTTTCATTATATTTTAATTCTAAAAACTTATTTTTTGTGAAACAAAACACATGAAAAACCAAACACTTGTTATACACTATTTATTTTGAACAAAGAGGTGTTATACTAGTCAAATTTGAAACACTTTTAGCATTATTCAAAATTCAATCCAATCATTTCTGTTTGTGTCCAAAATAATGTCATTACATTGTTTGTTTGAGTCTAAAATATTTACCACTTAAAAAATTTCAAGTCCTTTTAAACATAAATTAAAATTTTTACCTTTCCAAGTTCTAATCCAAAATTATATTAGTCTACACTAGAATTTTGCCTACAATGTGTGCTTGGGTGGTTCACCTTTTGCACTTTGTTTGAGTAAAATGTGTAAAATTTTCCATTTGGTTTGAAGGTTGTTTTTATATACACGTACCTATTCTATTCTTATTCTAAACTTAGGTCATATTTTATTCACCCATGCTTTAATTTCCTGGACCATTCTACCTTCTTTTCCATGTGCCGCCATTGTGATATCCATTTATTTTTGTCTTTATACTTAGGATTTCTTGTGTTAGTTGACATTTTGATGTTTTTAGTTCACATCTTAATCTTTTTGATCCAAAATGTTTTCTTCTAATTTTATATTCATAACCCACCATAGTTGTGCTTAGATTTTTATGGTATTGATATATTTTGAACTTAGATTTTTGTGTACTAATATACACCGTAAGTTCCCAAGCTTGTTTTACCCTCTTCTAAATTGATGATTTTAACCAACTGGGTTTCAGTAATATCATAATCCTTTTCTTATAATTATGTGTCACTACACCATTTCCTTTCTAATTATTGACATAATTATACTTTGTGTTTGTTTTATTGAAGAATCTAAAGCACCTTTTAAACATTTCTAAAACCAAAATCTAACCACTTCACAAATTTTAAAATCCATCTTCAAGCATGCAAAATTACACTCATAGTGGGGTCTCTTATGGCCCTTATTGCGAGGAAGACAATTATTATGATGGAGAAGAAAACTCTATTGTGTTTGATGATATACAAATTATAGTAGGATTTAAACACGGTTATTATGAACAACCTATAGAAGATAAAGATGAACCTCTCCTCAACTTAATTAAATTAGGTGGTAGACTACCACCAAATTTCCTAATGGAACAATTGCACATGCTTGTTTGAGTAGAGGAGCAATATATTGAGTAACCTCTCACTTGTACTAAAAAAAGCAACATTACTACCTATAGTAAGGGAAAATAACAACTTGTAGAGTCCTCCCCAAACTAGTCATAATCTTTCTTCCAAGATCCAAAAAATTAGTCAATCGTACACTAACCAACTTATTATAGATATAATAGGTTATCTAGTTATGACTTCAATCAATAATACCACTTTTAGGGAGCAAGAACAAATAATAAACCAAAAATCCATAGTTGATCCTAGATCTATGGTAGACCATGGGGATTATTATAAAAAAAAAAACTTGTAAATGATTCACAACATGTTTCACCTAATATGGAGCATACTGTTTTCAACCATCTAGAGACTCTTGCCCCTTCATAAGAACAAGGAACTAAGGATCTATAACAAATTAGGGATATATTACAAAACACTTTAGTGAGTTCATCTCAATCATAACAAGTTTAGTAATAATAATTCCCTTTGGTAAATAAATAATAGATTCCTCAAAATTAGCATTATTATTATTAAAGATCACAATGATAGATTCTTCAAAATATGTATTAGGGACCTAGGAATCAATAACAAATTTTGTTGAACCAACAATGTTAGACCTACTGAAATCAAAGAGTAAGTCAAAACCAAAATTTTGGACATAAGGTTCATATCCCTAACATGACCACACAACAAGGGTACATCCCACCCTAACAAAATTATATTCCACAAACAAATACATCGAACATGCTAGAGTAAAATTAAATGAAATAAATAGTCTCAAAACATGAGATAGGAAACCAAATTAAGAATTACAAGTTTGATGAGATATGTCCATATCCATTTGACATAAGAATTATTCAAGTCCCCTTTTTGTCCCATTTTGAATAATAGGGGAAAACCTACACTAATAACCTTTTCATTTATATTTATCCAATTTTGCATTCGCATTAGCCGGTAGTAGGTTTGCTTAAAGTCTTGCATTGATTACTCTAAGATGCATTCTCAGTTGATCTTGATGTCTTTTGAGTGTGCAGTTACATATTTTAGGGGGGGCTCAACATTTCGGTGGGTGTGATTGCTTTTCAACACTTGCAATCTTTGCTTTCATTCTCCTTTCTACATAATTTCACAACTTGCAATCAACACAACTTCATGTAAATTTAGCTTAAAATGGATTATTTTACATTTAAACCCCTAACACCCTTCAACTATCATGAATGGAAGGTTAAAATGTTAATCATTCTTAGAATCAAGGGGTTGTATAGGATCACCATGGGTACTAAAGTAGAACCCAACACTGATGTTGAAAAGTTCAAGTGGTACAATCGTAGTGATGAAGCCTATGGATTACTGAGCTTGTCCATGTCTCCAAAACTTCTCTTTCATTTAGAAACATCCAAGAATCCCAAAGACATATGGGACACCCTAGAAAACTTATTTGGGAAGCTTGATGAGATGAGAGGTCATGAGCTCAAAAACGAACTCATAAGTCTAAGTCCTAGCAACTTTGACACCCTACAGGACTACTTCACTAAGTTTAAGGCCCTTAGATTTCAATTGAAATAATGAGGGATAGAGAAGAAATATGATCAACTCATCCTTTCTATTCTTGCAAAGTTAGGTCCAAGATATTAAGTCTTTGTCTCCACTTTCCATGCCACAAAAAGTGCCCTTGGCACTACATGGAAAATGTCTTCTTTGGATTCATTCATTGCCAACTTGACTAGGGAGAAAGATAAGCTAATTAAAATAGGCACAATGAAGTCTACTCAACCCCAAGCTTTGATAGCTATAAATGGTAAGGATAAGACTTCAAAAAAGGAGAAGAAGAAAAAGAATAAGGACCAGGAGAAGAAGAAAGAAAACAATAATCCTACCAAAAACAACACTGAGTCTTCTTCTTCCAATGCTAAACCTAAGAAGGAGAAGGTTAAGTTTTCCTATTGTAAAAATATAGGGCATGATGAACACAAATGCATGAAGAAACAAATAGATCACCTAACTCATTTTCTAGAGAAGCACAACATAGGTGTTCCTGAGTCCATCAAGCAGAATTTATCTACCCAAGATTCTACCAAGGTAAAAGGTAAGGGTAAGAAGAAAGAAAAGGGCAAGGCCCTTGTAGCTATAACAACTTTTACATCTTCATGTGTCATTGACTTAGGTGTTTCTCACCACATGGGCTCTTCCCTAGTTGAGTTTTCATCTTTAGAGCCTTGTAGCATGACTTCAATTAGTTTGGGTGATGACACATCAATTTCTGTTGTAGGGAGAGGGTCAGTTGAAATGGAAGGAGAAACATTCAATAATGTTCTAAGTATTCCTTCTCTTTCATCCAATCTCCTATCAGTGTACCAAATCACTCACATTGGTCATGGCATGAGAGTTGAGTTTTTTCTAGATTCAGTGGCTATCAGGGAGTTGCATAGTGATACTACAGTGATAGTGGGTAGGCCAAATCACCAAGAAAGGTTATACACCTCACATTTTGCACAAAATTCTTCTCCAACAGCATTGCTGGCTCATTCAGATGGAGTTAGAAAATTATGGCATGAGTGGTTTGGCCACCTTAACTGCCGCTACCTTGAACAACTTTTCAAAAATGACATGGTCATTGGCTTGCCTCGTGTCCAATTCTCAAAAGGAATTTACGAGAGGTGCTCCCTTGGGAAGCATCCTGAAGTAAAATTTGACAAAGGCAAAGCTTGGAAGGCTTCAAAACCTTTGGAGTTAGTCCACAGTGATGTATCAGGACCCTTTCCTAAACCATCTTTCATAAGGGCCAAGTACATCCTCACTTTCATTGATGATTTCTCTAGGTACACTTGGATAGATTTTCTCAAATAAAAGTTTGAAGTGTTAGAAAAATTTCTAGAATTCAAGGCTCTTGTTAAGAAATAGAGTGAGAAATCCATCAAGGTTCTTCAAATTGATAATGGATGGGAGTATGTCAACAATAGGTTTGAGTAGTTTTGCACCACAGAGGGGATTGATTTGTAGTGCACAGTCCCTTATAGTCCTTAATAGAATGGGGTTGTAGAATGCAATAATAGGTTCTTAAAAGAGATAGGTAGCTGTATGATTCACTCCAAATCCTTAGCACCATAGTACTGGGCCAAAGCCATCAATTGTTCTTGATACATTCAAAACAGGGTTTCTCACAAAGCTTTAAAAGGGATAACACCCTTTGAAGCTTAGCATAAAAAGAAACCTGATGTTGGGCACCTTAGGGTTTTTGGATCCCCAACCATGGCCTACATACTGAAGAATAAATTCAAAGCTATGGAACATCAATCCAAGCCTTGCATCTTTGTAGGATATCTAGATGGTATTAAGGGGTATCACCTTCTAGATCCGACCACTCATGAGTTGTTCATTGAGAGAATTGTCCACTTTTAGGAGAGTCCTAGAGACTCAACACTTGGCACTTCTTCCCCCTCATCAGATCTACTTCTTCATGATGATTCCCCATCAAATTCAAAATAGCCATAGTAGGTTATTGAGCCAAAGACATCTTCTTCTTCTTTGAGTTCAGACAGCAAGGATAGTGATGCAGAGTCATCCACCTCTAGTCAGTCAGAGGATGAGGAGTTAGCACCTAACTCACCCACTTTTTGGGAACTTTGGGCTAGATAGACACTTGAGAGTTTTGACACTTGGGTAGGAGATCTTGTAGATGATAGACAAACTAGGGAGGATTTTTAGAAAGATCCACATGCCTTCTTTGCTTTAGTTTCAAATGCATAGAATTTTTGAGAGGCATCATGGGTACCTGAGTGGGATAGTGCTATGGAGGAAGAATATTCTTCCTTAATCAAAAACCACACTTTGGATTTAACTTCACTTCCTAAGGGAAAGAAGATGGTTTGATGTAGGTGGATATATCAGACCATGTCTATAGTAGATGGGTCAGTTGATAAGTACAAGGTGCAACTGGTCGCCAAGGGTTTCTCACAGGTGGCATGCATTGACTAATTAGAGAACTTTTCACCCATTACAAAGATGACTTCTATCTAACTCACCTTGGCTATTACCGCAACACATGGTTGGGATGTGCACTAGATGGATGTGAAGAGTGCCTTTCTTCATGGAGACCTAGAGGAGGAGATCTACATGGAATAGCTGCCAAGATTTGTTCAAGATTATTCCTTAGTATGCAGACTTAGGAAATATATCTATGGCCTTAAACAGGCCCCTCAGGCTTGGTATTCCAAGATGGATTCCTTCCTCCTCAAAATGGGTTTCACTAGGTGCCATTCTGACCCCAATGTCTACTTCTTGTGGTAGGATGATTCACTCCTGATTTTGGTTCTATATGTTGATGACCTTTTGATCACCGAGAGTTCTTCATCAGCTATTGCAGTGGTGATGGCATCTTTCCAAGATATATTTTACATGATAGACTTGGGTTTGTTGCACTACTTCCTTGGCATCGAGATCTCATAGTCAAATTTAGGGATTTCTCTTACACAGCCTAAGTATCCTCTTGACTTATTGGCTCGATTTCACATCATTGATTACAAGCCATCTCTGACTCCCTTTCTATCAGGATTCAAGCTTGAGGCTGACTGTTCTTCACCATTGGTTGATGTCACTTGGTATCGACAACTTGTTGGTAGTCTCATCTACTTGACTCACACCACGCCCGACATATCATATACAGTGGGACTTGTCTCCAAATTTATGTAAGAACCTCATGAGCTACATTGGAAAGTAGCTAAGAGGACCTTGTATTACATACAAGGTTCACATAGATATGAGATTCGTTACAGATTTGTCATAGAGGTTAACTTGGTTAGATATACAGATTCAAACTGGGCTGGTAATTCATAGACTCATAAGTCCACTTCTGGTTATAGTTTCTCTCTAGGTTTTGGTCTTATCTATTGGTCTAGTAAGAAGTAGAATGCTATTGCTATATCATCTACAAAGGCAGAGTACAGGGGAGCTGTTAATGTAGATACTAAGGCTTTGGCTTTAGGGGATTATTTTTGAGTTTGGCATTCCTATCAGGCAGCCCACCATCATTTATTGTGACAACCAGAGTACCATTTAGATTTTCAAGAATCTGGTTTAGCACCAGCAGACCAAGCACATAGAGATTCACATGAATTTCATTTGAGAGCTTATTCATAGTCAGGTCATTGACTTGATATTTTGCCAGTCTTCAGAGTAGGTTGCAGACATCTTCACCAAACCTTTCATCGAGAGCAAGTTCATTCATCTATGAGCTCTTCTTGGGGTGCGATTCACATCTGCAATAGCATCATCTTCAGGGGGGCCACTAGCCTCTTCCTTTCTTTTATGTCTCTCTTTTGGGGGGGGGATTTTTTTTCCTATGGGTTTTCTCCTTTTCTCCATCTTATGGGAGATTACTTTTGTACATGGGTACCTCATCAGGGCTAGTTGATGGGAACCATTTTATATTTCCACACTGCCCACCTAAGTTGCGCTTATGGGGGGGGGGGGGGTATTATTGTAAGTTTTTCCTTATTATTTAATTATGGAAATTATATATTTATGTATACATGGAGTTTTCCTATATTCGTGAGATAGGCTAGCTTATGTGGAGATGTGTGTCATAGAGGTGTCATAGGTGTCATAATAATGTCATAAGTAACTCCCTTGATCATTTATTCCTGGGATGGGAGTTACTTCTCTATTCTTAGCACCTTGTCACCACCTGTCATGGAGGAGTTATAGTCTATTGTTGGGGTGCTTTGACCACCTTTTATGGAGGAGTTACTTCTTACTTTCCTATATGTATTATTCATTTTGGCCATCTTATGTTAATCAAATATTGGGTTTTATCCTACTTGTCTTGTGCAATTTATCTTCTTGTATAATTTCAAATTGCTTTAGCATATATGTGATGTGCACTAGCTTCGACTCGTGTGATCATGTCTCCATTGCATTTGCATTATCCGGATTCTGGAAACAAATCAGATAAAGGTGACCCTTGGGAACACATTCAGACCTTTTTTATACTATGCCAAGAGGTAGCATATAATAGTGTTTATTTGTTCCACTTGTTCCTGCACAGTTTGGTTGGACAAGCTCTAGATTGGCTCATCAAATTACTTAAGGAATAAAAGTTAGATTGTAACGATTTATCAAAAAAATATGTTAACCATTTATCTTATAACATTAAGCATGAGCTAATAGTGGTTGAATTATATGAAGCCAAACAAAGAGATGATGAAATTTTTGTAGCATACTTAAAATGATTTAGATCATTTGCTAGTCACTTTCAACATAACATGCCAAATAAATAGTTGGTTGACATTTTTGCATAAAACATCCATCCTAAAGTAGCTCACAAATTAAGACTCACTTGTGAAAACACATTCAAATAAATTATTGAGAAGGGAGTGTAGATTTAAGAAACACTTATAACCAAAGGCTTTGTGAAAATATATTCATAAATTCAAACATCTACTCAGACACAACTACCTATTTAGGCTACTGCTATAAAAATAATGAAGGTTCTTAACAAGAACAAGAACATGGTGGGCAAAGGAATGAAAAAATAAAGGCATGTGAGATGGTGTAAGCTCTATTAATCCAAATGTATAACCAGCCCAACCTAATCCATCAAACACATTGGAAAGGGATCCTCCACACAAGGCATTTAATAAGTGTAAAACATTCAACAAATTGGGAGAACCTTTGAAGGTAATATTCTAGAAGCTAGTGGTAGATAATTTAATTATTCGGCATGTACCTAATCCATTTCCAAAAGAATAACCTAAAACTAATTGGTATCATGAAGATGAGTTTTGAAATTTTAATCATGTAATCGACCATGTGCTTTATCAATGCATACAATCAAGGCATCTTATTAAGGAATTGATTGAAAGTGGAAAAATTAAGGTAAAATAAATAACATATAACATAATCAAGATATGATCATCTTCAAAGACTCATTTAACAAAAATAATCAACAAAAACAATGGAACTATTAAAATCAAGGTCAAAGACAATACCGTGAACCTAATTAGTATATTCATAATCATGATCATAATACCCAAACTAACAATTTGGATTACAACACCATGTCATATGATTACAATATCACCATGGGATGTGTTTATAAAAATCACATTGTCACTATTATAATCAAAACCCATGAATAACACAATAATTATTGAAGTGTTGGTCTCCCTATTTTAGGGTTAACATCATATTCTTCAAGTAACATTACACCAAGTTCAAGCAATTCCATTGAACCTTGGTTTTTATGGGTTACTATTTTATACCACCAAAATATTATTCTAATTATAATAAATCCTCACTAAATCAAAATTATTCAATCATAACTAGATGCTCATGAGTTACTCTTCAAGGCCCTTTTCCTTATTACACTACTAAACCCAATTTTAACATTGTGCATTCTACTTATTCTAATTATAATAACTCCTTGCCAACATGAAATTATGCAATCATAAGTAGACACTTGTGAGTTACCTTCCAAGGCCCTTTGCCTTCTTCCAACACTTAACTAAATCTACACATTTTGCCTTTTGATCTTAAACTAAACAATATACTAGCCAAGGCTAAATCCTCTCATCCTTCTATTGAGAAGCCATATAACATTCAATACTAACTAAGTAAAACTTATATCCAATGGATCTCTTGAATACATCAAAATTCCATGTTACTATATTAAATGACTTCTTTCAATAGTACATTATTCCCAAAAATATCAACCCTGACCAATTTTAGATACTTGTAGGACATTTGTCTCTGAGCCAAAAACTTACATTTGATAAGAGTGATATGTCTTTCCTTAATTCAAGCCATAATAACCCTTTATACATTTAAGTCATTATCACCAATCATAAAATCAAGTGGGTTCATATAGATAATGGTTCAAGGATGAACATAGTATCAGTAAAGTCATTATCACCATTAAGTCATTATCACCAATCCTAAGTCCTATGGTGGACCCGAACCTCCCTAAAACACTTATAGGCCAAACGTGATTTGGCAGAGGAAGAGCATGTAGAAAGCACCAATGGTATTTGTACTAAAATTTTCACCAAATCAACATAAGGAAGCCTTTACTGAAGGGTATTGGTTATACTCTAATGGCCTTTGCAATTATTTTCAAAATCTAAAGTACCCTATCTTTAATCACATGATGTGTAGTTTAAATTATGTAGGAATAGTTCTATGGACACAAGATCAAGGTATTTCAGAATTGTTATTAGCTGGTAAACCTACTATGATTCAAGGTCTCAGATTTATACCACCTTAGGGTGACCTCATTTATTTTTATAGTGATTATTCTTTATCGGCTAATGAATAAAATCTTGACAATGACACAATATCCCATTATAGAGATTATGATGATCTAGCTGACACTAATCTATTTGAATCCAATTCTATGATGATTATCATAGCCAATTATCCACTTACCCTTTACCATTAAGACCTTATTTATTGGGACCAATAAGATTCTATTATACCCCTCGATGAAAAAGATTAAAAAATTGATATCTTCAGGTTAAAATATATTTAAGGCACTCATTGATCAATGAAAAAGTAAATATAAAGACAAGCACTTCAGTGAAAACCTATTTTAGGCACTCTTGGATGGGTAAGTTTGCTCATCTCCAAAATAAGTCCAGTGTCCACCAAGTCCTATCTCTACATGTAGTGCCAATATTACATTTGAACAACATAGTGTCTTTTAGCATCTTTCTATATACTTTTTAGAGATATTTTCCAATTAGCCAGTGCCTAAACAAGTAGACTCAGATTTATCTCACTATCTAGAGCTTTGGGGCTCACAACTAGAAGATGAAGTAAAAGAAGAGAATCAGGATCAAACATTACCCACTATTCTAGAAGAACCATGAACCTAAACGATGGAGGTTATATCTTGATTACTCCTTCACTTATGATGGATCTAGAGATGGAATTTATTTTTGTTAAACCATGAGGGAATTTGATTCCCAAGGTATTTCATATTGGTTTCAATTGCACAAAACAATATGGCTGAGTATGAAGCTCTTGTTGTAGGACTTCATATTACAATATAGTGGGATATATGGTAGTTAATGGTTTATGGGGATTTTTAATTGATCCTTATTAGACAACAAAATAATATCAGACTCAAGATGAAAATATTTTACCCTACAAGCATATTATAGACAATCTCAAGTCCCATTTTGAGTCCCTACAGTTTGAACATGTGCCATAGGCCAACAATAACTTAGCCAATGTAATGGAAACAATTAGATCCATGATACAAATCATCCTTAGTGATATAGAGTATCAATTTATTATTGATAATATTTTATAGCCTACTCATATATTTATATATTCAGAGATGATATGTATAATCGTTTGTGCCAATCTCCCCACTGAACTCCCTTGGTTTTCAAACATTTGTAACTATTTTTGTGACGAAGTATTCCTTCTTGACCTTTCACACAATCGCTAGAAAATCTTCCTCCATTGCCTAACTGAATATACAATCCTTGGTAACATGGTTTATTGTAAGGCCTATGATTGAATACATATTCATTATTTATATTTTGGAGAATCAAAGCTAGCACTTATGCAGGTCTATGAAATAATGTGTGGGGCCCAATTCAGTGGTGTAGTCTTAGACAAGATTTTTTTTAGAATAGGGTATTATTGGCCAAAGATGGAAATAAATTCTTTTAATTATGTTATGCGATGTGTTTCCTACCAACAACATGGTAAGATAATACTTGCACCTTCTTTACCACTATATCTGATCACTACACCATGGTCATTCTCTATATGGGGTCTCGATCTCATTGATAAAATAAAACCAACCTATTTTAATGGCCAAAAATGCATAATCATTGCTACCAATTATTTTAATAAGTGGAATAAGGCCATTCCTCTCACTTACATAACCAATAATCATATTTCCATGTTTATCCATTACCATATCATCTGTCGATATGGTATCTTAGCTTGTATTATATCCAATAATGGTGGCTCATTTGTGAACAAAGATGTAAAATCCCGTTTTACCATGTTTAAAATTAAACACAAGAATTCCACACCATATAAACTATAAGGCACTGATCAATCCAAGGTGTCTAACAAGACCATTATCACAATCCTCAAGAAGATTGTTAATAACACTAGATTTAATTATCACTTTCAAATATTTACCACCCTTTCAGCCTATCACGCTAGTCATCACTCTCATATAGGAGCCACTCCATATTATTTAGTGTTTGGCACATAATATATTATCTCGATGAAGGTCAAGCTACCTTTATTGTGGGTTTTTTTAGAGCATATTATTGATAATGAATATTATATAGTTTGTAGGTTGCAAGAGCTATAACTTCTTAATGGCAAGTATTTAGATGCCAAAGATAACTAGTGATCATATTAGAATAGATTGTATCACAGCAACTAAAAACAAATTCTTCCTTGAGAGTTTGAAGTTAGTGACTTTATCATCAATGAGAACCAAAATAAAACTAATGCTCAACATAAGAAGGGTAAGTTTTAACCCAGTTGGCTATGTCCATATGCGGTTACAACAAACTATAGATCAAGGGCATACAAATTATCTAATATAAATGGATAAGAGCTCCTAGAACACATGTATATTGTACACCTCATGCAGTTATATGCTTTGAAACCTTTCTTGAAACATTGTCTATAACATCCCTTACTTGGGGGCAACTTGCATTGAAGTTTCTTATTATTCCATCATGATTATAACCTGTACCATTTCACCATGTACCCTTCCATTTTGGACCATTGTAACCTAGACCATTAAATTTTATACCATTATAACTCTAGACCATTTCATTCTAGACTGTTGTAACCCTATACCATTTCATTATGGACTGTTGTAACTCTAGACCATTGTCACTTGGATCATTTATGTTTCACTAAACTAATTATACTTTCACTTGGACTAATGTAACATTCACCATTATACCCATTACCAATTATGATAATGATTATGATTAGCAGGCATTCTAGACACATTCAATACCCATTCTACAAAATAGTTTTGTCAGGTGAGTATTTGTAGTTTCTTTCACATACAAGTGTTTAAGGGTATGTCAGCACATGGTTTTTGCCTAATGGATGGTTCCTTAGGACTTATTCACTACTGTGTCTCATTTTATTTTTACTACTATTAGGTAGTCATTTTTTCCTTAATATGATTAGAAAAGGACCATTGCAATTGGTTTTAGCTATTATTGGAACTCCTACCGATAGATATGTATATCCTCAACTAGGTAGTTCCTTATACATTTATTTATATACCCATTGTAGTGAATTTAACTATCATTTGAAATTTTACCTATGGACGTGCATATCCTCAATTAATTAGTTCATTTTAATTCTTTTAATACCATGTTTATATTGCTTATTCTAAAAACATAAAAACAATAGAAGCCAATATCATAAAATACCAACAACATTACATTGATCCTTTTTTATTATGATATTGAGTAATCTCACTATTTTCTGATAAAACCTAGCCATTATCTCTCCATTTTGTGAGAAACATAAGCCACTCTCTCATTATTTCTCGATCAACCTAAACCATGCTCTCATCATTTTGTAAGTAACCTAAGCCTTATGCTCTTGCAATTTTTCAAGCTACCATTATTTGTGGATTATTCATTTAAAATAAATTAATTATTGCACCATTTGGCTTTTATTATGCTCTTGCCATTTTATGAACACTTTCTTTTTCTTATCCTTAGACATAATAAACACTCTAAACCACCAATTCGATTCCTTTGTGAATAATTGTCTCGTGCCCTTTATTGTGGTTTTAGTCTAAACCATACTTTCACACTTATACATTTTTTTTTGTTAACACTTTCATAACTGTGAATGGCATCCCTCTCTTATATGCTCTCACTATTTTTTGATGCCATTCCCATATTTCTTCTGCATCATTTTCATGTTTCCTTATCATCAATTTTATTCTATTCAATATCTTGGGAGAATGACATTTGACTTGAAGTTCATGTTGGATCTTGCATCCATGCAAATATGTAGGGAGCATCTATTTACCTAATACATCTAGAGTCATCTCAGATACCCATTTCATTTATTTTATTCCACTCATTATTTTTATTTGTTGCATTGTATCTTATAGCCTAAAGGCATTTTTTATTTGTCTTGTTTGTGTGTCATTATTTCCACATAGACTACAAACAAATTTGTCTCTATTGTTCACATGTTATTATACCAATGTCATTTTCACTTAGCTTAAGGTTCACCCTATTGTATATCATAATGCCTCTATTACACTTGCACGAACAATTTGTTTTTTTTATACACTAACATTGTGATTAACCATTGTTTGTGTTTTCTTATTCTTGTGTGTATGGAATAGTTTGCTTACTACATATTATTTGCTTTGGATTGTTTGGTTTATTTTTACTGTTCTTTATATTTTTCTTTATTTTTCTTATTGTTTTATTTCACTTTGTTTTATATACATTTATTTTTGTTTATTGGTGTTTTTTTAAAATAATTCTTCTTTTCTTTTGTATTGTTGATTTGTGCTTTTATGTGTTTTATTTATCTTCTTACTCCTTTATTTCGGTTATTTGTTTGATTTGTTGTGTTTGAATACACTTCATAAAATTTTTGAGTCTACCCTTACCTTGGACTTGACTTATTTATGCTTATATTTATTTATTTTGTTTTCAAGTATTCCTTATTACTATGTGGGTCTTGATTAGTCATATCTTAATTCCAGGTTAGTTATTAAATTTTCCTTGTTTTGTTTTGTGTTTTTTAATGTTTTATTTACATTCTTATTAGTAATTAAATCTTGATAATTCATATCTTGATTCTGAGATAGTTACATTTTGTATTTTACCTTCTTTTCATCTTTTTTATTTTCTTGGTTTTGTTTAAATGTAAATAGTTGTAACTTTTGTGTTGGTAATTTTTATCATTATCCTTAGTTATAGATATTCATATTTAAAATAATCAATCACATATGAAATACAATGTTATTATAATTTATTCATACTTATGAGGCATAATTTCCTTTATGTATAGTAGAAACCAAGTGATCCAAAGTTTAACAGTCAATGTATCATCGAAGAACATCTCTAAACACACTATCTTGCATATGTACTACCTAAGCAGGATATCATAAACACAATTAAAAATTGATCCATATTTATTTAATTATTAATTCCTCATTCCATTTTCTCTCACTTTTGGGTGAAATACATTATCCTAAGGTCCATTTGGATTATGTAGGCATGCTTAGATACATGATGTATCTTGGGTTATCTCAGTCACCATTATTCTTTAAACCATCTCTTTCATCAGTTTATGCATCCTCATATGATTGGTTTTTGTGGTTTCTTCAGTAATTATACCCTCACATATAATTTTTCACCCACTCATATTTAATATATGAAATATGTTATATCTTTTATCTATGATTGCCAATTTTACCTACTGGGGAAAACTCAATTATCAATGGTCAACATTAGCCCTCCTAGGGCAAAATCAATTTTTTGTGGTCAAATCAACCCTCCTGGGGAAAAATAAATTTATAAATTGATCAAATCCACTCTTATGGGGTCATTGACCTCCTTTATCTTGAGCAATGCTCTTATTATTATTTTTATTATAATTTCAAGATCTATAGCTTTTCCCCTCATCTTGGAAATTCAAAGTATGGAACTTATTTTAGAGTTATTCATTCCCTAAGCTAAAAAATCTATCCCTATTTTGGGTATGTCAAAGAGTTTCACTTCTATTTTGGGGATGCATTCTTCCCACTTCCCCCTCCATTAGAGCCCATTATATTTTATTCTATTTTGATCATTGAGAATTAACGCGTGAAAGCATTAGCTCATATGGATTTAATCTCATCCATGGGTTAATTTCACTCTTTCTCTCTTTTTCAAGAGTGCTTCCCTCTCTTTCATAATTACATGTCCTCTCTATGGGGCATCATGGGTCACTAATTATTTATTCAATCATTACCTTCCAACTTCTTCTGAATGACTTTTTCATTCTTTAAAAAGTCATTGCTTTGTTTGGTGTCTGGCAACACCTTATCAAATAATGGCTAAATGTAGACATTCAATTATTATCACTATTATGTTAAAATTTCAAATCAGAATGATATTCCACAAGAAGGCATAATCTAGACCAAAATCACTAAAATGCAAAAATTCATTTGCGTACATTAGGTATAGGTACTGATTCTTATTTATTGATCCCTGATTGGGGTAAGACATTTTATTAAATCATTATAGTTTATAAAATCACTTTGAGTAAAATTATGACCCTAGAAAATGGCATCTTTGACTACTATAATCTTCTAATTTGTCAAAACACATCATGTGCATGTGTTATTTTGCATCTAAAATAGCGTAATTGGGGTATTACCCTATATGCAACTGACACCTTCTTTAATCATACTCCATTCAAATTTTGACTCAGTCATATCACATTTCTAACCAGGTTGATTAAATGTGCAAAAAATTTCCAATGAATTGCATAACCATTAAGAAAAATCATTAAGCAAATTAAACCAAAACAAAATCTTAATGGAAAAATCCATATTCTATTAGTGAATATCAAATACTGATATATTCAAAATATTAGGAAAAGAGTGTATACCCATGCTTTCCCATGTGCAACCTCTTGTACTATCCAACCTCTTTCCTTTCTGACCCCATTCTAATGTATTGACCTCAAAAATTAAATCCATATGAGGCCACACATCTAGATATTGACCAAAGGGTTATAAATTAGTCTCTTCCATTCCTAAAAATATATAAATAGGAGAGCTCAGACCATCATTTTAAAGCTTGAATTATGTAAGGAGTTGTAAAGCTTCCTCAATTATTTCCCATTTTTCCAACACACCAAACCTTTGACCAGACCCATCCAAATAATACTCTCTCTCTCTCAAAACTCTCTCCAACCTTCAAGACCTGACCAAAATCATTTCCCAGACCTAGAAAATCCTTCTGCAAGCTCGTAGGAAATTATTAACCCTACCGACACCAGTTGCCCAACTAATATCGATCACACTTGTTCATCAACCTCGACAACCTAACCGACGTCGACAACTATGGATTTTTTTAAACCTCAATAAAACATACACAAACAACTTCCAAAATATAAAATAAATCTACCACCTACATTATGTTACTCTCTACTATACTCAGGTTATGAACAAAGGTAACATATCTCTCTTTTACTTTCTCTTTTCTTCTCACTTTGATATTTATTACTCTTTTGTTTCTCAAAAGTAGACTATCATCCCACTAATATATCTACTAACTAGTATTTTTGTGGTAGTGCTTTCTAACTTGCAAGTAGACCTCCCTAGCCAAAGAGGATTTCTCACAATGTTTGGATACAATGCAGAAACCAATCTGGGTTCATTCTAATCACTTATCCCTATCCTTGTTCTTTATTTTTCTTTAGACTTGAAATAGACAAAATTTTACTGAAATACCTATTATAAGAGAACTAGGCATGATGAAATGAAATTTATGAAGAAACAGATTGATCATCTAAGAAAGATGCTTGAGAAAAATAACATCAATGTCCCTAATTCAATCAAATCAAGTTCATCATCATATAAGTTTTTTAAGGTAGAATAAATTAGTAAGAGAAAAGTTAAGGGCAAGGCCCTTATTGCAATTGCATTTGAGCCATCCATGTGGTTGATTGATTCTGGTGCCTCACATGACATGGATTTTTCACAAGACTTGTTCTCATCCTTAGAGCCATCTTCTATGCCATCTATTCTGATAGGTGATGACACTTATTTTGAATTTTTTGGGATAGGATCTATTGATATTAATGATGGAATATTCAAAAATGTCTTATATGCTCCATCACTATCAACTAATCTCTTATCTATTTATCAAATCACCCACATTGAATCAAACAAGAAAGTTGAGTTTAACCAAATTTTGTTGTCATTAAAGAGTTGCATAGTAATACTAGAGTGGCCACTGGAAAAGCAAATCACCAATGAAGGTTGTACACCTTCTCAAATTTTTATAGTGATTACCCTTTTACTACATTACTCACTCATTTTGATGGGGTGAGTAAACTATGGCATGATCTATTTGGCCATCTAAACCATCGTTATTTGGAACAACTTAGTCAACAAGATATGGTAATAGGGTTGTCTCATGTTCATTCTTTTTATGGTGTTTGTGAAGGTTTCATGCTTGGTAAACATCTTAAAGAGAAGTATGACAAAGGCAAATCATGGAAAGCCACTCAAATTTTGGATCTGATTCATACTGATGTTTCTTTACCATTTTCAAAGCCTTCATTAAATAGGGCTAGGTACATGCTTACCTACACATATGAATTCTCTAGGTATACTTGGGGTGTACTTTATTCAACAAAATTTTGAGGTGTTTGACCATTTTAAGGATTTCAAGCCTCTTGTTGAGAAACAGTTAGGGAAAACCATTAGCATTTTGTACATGGATAATGGTGGTGAGTATGTTAGTCATCACTTTGAAAAAAATTATACTTTAGAAGGGATTGATCTACAATTAATAGTTCCATACAGTCTTTAGTAGAATGGTGTTTTATAATGTAAGAATATATCTTTGAAGGAAATGGCAAACTTTATGATACACTCCAAATCACTTACACCATAATATTGGGTAGAAGCCATTAATTGAGCTTGCTATATCCAAAATCATATTCTTGAAAAATCATTTAAAGGGATCACTCCTTTTGAAGCTTGGTGATCCGGGAAACAATTTAGATGACAATTTTGGTGACAGTTCCACCCCAATTGATGATGGAACTTCTAGGAGCCATAACTTTTGTACCATAGCTCCAATTGACTCACCGTTTGAACCATTGGAAAGATAATAATGAGGAGAACATTGTGAGATGGCATGAGCTTTGTTTAATGAAGTTTGACCCCTAAAAACCCAATGAAAATTCCCTAAATTTCAAATTTAATAATGCAGTCTAAAAATAGTAAGTTTCTAAAAATAGTAATTCCTCAAATTTTGCATTGTTTAAATCTTGGAAGTCAAACCACATAATCTCCCTTGATATTGGTGACCATCCACATCCTCCCCATGCTTTAAAAATGTGTATAAATTAATAGGTAACCTAAAATGGGAAGCGAGACATCTCTTCCTAGAGATAAGCATATATTTGTATTGCGATCTTGAGTAATACTACATCTCTTCTCAGAGAATTCATTGTTACTGTGTTATTTCTATGCCATTGAAATATTTATCAACTATAAATTTTATGTTTTGGATCAATGGTATTAGAGCGATTTGTCTTGAGAGTGTATGATCTCGAGGATGAGGTCAGGCTACAAGAAGCATGGGTGGGAAACAATAGAGCTTCCAACTTTTCCACATGTTCGTTCCAAATGACATCAAATGGAAGATGACACTGAGACATCTAATCCTTCCAAGGAAATGGTGAATGAAGCCCTCCAAAGGCAACAAGTGTAGATGCTACAATAATTTTCCCAAAATCATCAAACACTTTGGATGGGAAATTCTGGCTCTGTGGCTACACTTCCTGGCTCCTCATCCAAGGAACGTCCTTTTAGTGCCATAACACCCTTCAAGGTTCAGGTAAATTTTGATATTCCTACATTTGAAGGCAAAATCAATGCTAATGCATTATAAAATTGGTTGGATCAATTGTCTTCCTACTTCTCTATCGATAAGTTCACTGATTTAGAAAAGATTACTTTTGCTCTTTTGAAATCATCATTGCATATGAAAAACTAGTGGGAAGTGTACTAAAAGAGGTTTAGTATAGATGACATTGGCCTTTAGGTGGAACCTACCTGGGATGATTTTATGGAAGTGGTGAAAGAAGAATACTATCCAATCGAAGCATATGATGATATGTACATACAATGGCAACAACTTCACCAAGGTAAGGACCAATTTGTTCAAGATTACATAGACACTTTCTATTCTTTGTCTGCAAGATTGGGAATTCAAGAATGTGAGAAACATAAGAATCTCAAATATCATGGTGGACTACAATGGTAAATACGAGGGGAAATAGAAATATTCAATTTGGAAACCCTCATTGAGGCATACAAATTTATAGTGAAAATTGAATAGAAGCATGGCAAAAAGAATATGAAGAGTCAACCCTCAAAATGGAAAAGTGACAAGGAAGGTCAAACACGAGGCCAAAATTGGAATCAAAACGAGTTTCAAGATAAGAAATCCCAAAATGGGAAGGCTAGAAAATGGTGTGATTACCAGAAAATTGAAACTCACTCCAAAGAAGAATGTTGAGCCATTAAGTCACTGATTTCTGAGTCACAATAATTAACATCTACTACTCTACCTCATACACAACCCATAGTCGAAGAGGATAAAAAAGAAATTGTAGATGCTGAGCCTAACGCCATCATGGCTTCATCACAGACCCATGAGGAAAGACTAGATGACAAGGAAAGATTGTTTCACTGCAAATTATGTGTAAATGGTAAGCCTCTGCATTTCATTCTTGATAGTCAGAGTCAAAAGAATTTAATCTCTGCTAAAGCTGTGAAAAGTATAAATCTATCAATGAAGCCTCATCCAAATCCCTATAGTATTGGATGGTTGAGCCCAAGAAGAGACCTCCGTGTCACCCATTAGTGTCTTCTTTCATATGATATAAAACCATTCTAAGATGAAGTCTTGTGTGATATGGTCAATCTAGATGTTTGTGATGTACTCCTTGGTTAGCCATTCATGTATGAGTGACATGGCATCTATGAATCAAAAACTTGAAGGATCACTCTCACTCTTGGAACACAATGCTATAAGGTACTAGAGGTACCACCTCCCACATCTGTATCCCTAATCAGTGCTAAGTAATGCAAGAGACTGGTGGAGAAGACAAAGCAATTTGTTCTCATGATGGTCAAACCATAGAAATCCTAGAAGGCTAATGTTGTAGTCCTGACTACAAAATCAACACAACAACAAAAGTAGATAGGATGAATCACAGGAGAATATGATGACTTATTCAAGTCACACACAGGAGTTCCATAACATTGCCAGGTAAAACATTTTATCGATTTGATCCTAGGATCACCTTTGCCTAACAGTCTTGTGTATTACAGATCAATTTTGGAGAATGATGAGATAAAAAGATAGACTCAAGAATTGATCTAAAAGGGTCACATCAGGCCAAGCTCTTTACCTTGTGGTAGCCCAATTGTCTTGGCACCAAGGAAAGATGGAACATGAAGGCTTTGCATTGACTACTGAGCCCTAAATACAATCTCTGTGAAGAATTGCTACCCTCTCCCCAGGATTGATGACCTACTAGACTAGCTCCATGGTGCAAAGTTATTCACCAAAATTTATCTCAAATTTGGTTATCACCAAATTCCTAGTGATCCCATTGATTTCTAGAAGACTAAATTTAAATCTAAGGAGGGGCTCTTTGAATGGTTGGTTATGCCTTTTAGATTAACTAATGCACCTGCAACCTTCATGAGGATGATGGATGACATCCTACGAACCTTCACCAACTCATTCATGGTTTTCTACTTAGATGACATAATCATCTATAGCAAAACATGGCAAGAACATTTGTAACATGTTCGTAAGGTGCTTCAAACTCTTCGAGAGCACAAGTTGTATGCAAATCATGACAAATGCACATTGGGGATGAAAAAAATTTAGTACCTTGGGTACTTTGTGAATGAGGAAGGGGTCCATGTTGATCCTAAGAATATTTGGGTTATTTAAGAATGGCCCACACCAAGGACCCTCACAGAGCTTTGCAACTTTTTGGGTCTTGCAAATTTCTACTGCAAGTTTCTTCTTGGATTTTCACATGTTGCTTGGTCACTAACCCAAGTGACTAAAGGAGGAGCTAAAGCTACATTTTAGTGAGGTGAAATACAACAGAGGACATTTGAGAATTTAAATAATAGACTCTACTCAGTCCCTATTCTTGCCTTACCAAATTTGCATCAACCTTTTGAGTTGATGACAGATGCATTTGAATATGCCATGGGAGCTGTCATCATGCAACATGGCCATCCTGTTTCATATCAGAGTGAAACTTTCACTGATATAGTCAGGAAATATCCAACATATGATAAGGAGCTCTATACCATTGTACAAGCCTAAAAATAATGAAAACACTACATATTGGGGAAAGATATGGTCATCCACACTGACCACAGACCATTTGAATTAATCCAAATGTAAAGCACACTACAAAATGAGAGGCACCAAAAGTGGGACATATATCTTTAGAAATTCCACCTAATAATCAAACACAAAAAGGGGAGCTTAAATATAGTTTTATATTGTCTGAGCCACCTACCAATTACTATACACAAAATAGTTCTTGACCTGTGCGGACTTGAGACTGCCAATTGGGGTGCCTTGTATGAATCAAATCCTACCTTTGCTGATACATATCAAGCACTTCAAAAAGGTAAACATGTTTTTTATTTCTATTTTCAAGATAATGTCCTCTATCATATGGGGCACATCTATGTTCTAGTTGTAGAGCAACAAAATATGATATGGGAAGCGCACCTCAGTAGAACAGCTAGACACTTTGGTATGGAAAAGACATTAGTAGTTCTTGAAAAACACTTTTACTATCCCCATTGTGAAAGGATGTGGAAACATATCTCAAATCTTACACCCCATGTGTGATAGCCAAGCCAACAAATAAGAAGCAAGGATTGTACATGCCATTGCTAGAACCAACCAGGCCTTGGGAATCTGTCTCAATGGATTTTCTCTTGGGTTTGCCCACTTCAAAACATGGTAAGGACTATATTTTTGTGGTAGTTGATCATTTTTCAAAAATGGCTATCATGATTATTTGTAAGAAAAATATATCTGTTGAGGAAATTGCTCAATTATATTTTAGTCGTGTATGGCTCCATTTTGGTCTCCCCAAGTCCATTGTCTCATATTGAGATAGCAGGTTCTTAAGCATCTTCTGGTCCACTCTATGGAAGATGATGGATACTGAGATGATGAACTCCACATCCTTCCATCCATAGACTGATGGTCAGACAAAGGTGTTAAACCATTTTATTATTCGCATGATTTGGATGTATCACTCTAAACATCCATGCATATGGGATGAGGGACTTCTTTTCATATAACATGGATACAATCAGGCACTGCACACCTCGACCAAGCACAGTCCATTCCAAGTATGTTTTGGGTTCCAAACTATGGCACCAATTGATATAGCTATTCCATTTTCCACCATGGAATACACACCTCATGGAGATCTAAGGCAGCAAAAGAAACAAAGTTTATTAAACAAATGCAACACATCCAATAACAATTTCATTACATCCTGGAGAAGATGAATTGGAAGTATAATCAATGCCATGACAAACATAGCATTGCACAACATTTTGATATGGGTGATAAGGTTTGGTTTTGGCTTTAGAAGGAATGACTTGTAGGCCCACACAAAAAGGTTCATCCTCTATAATATGGTCCATACACCATCACTAGAAGAGTTGGAGAAAATCCTTTTGAGTTGAACCTACCAGCCTACCTTGGTCTGCATCTAATATTCAATGTGGAGCTCCTCAAACCATATCACGCACCTCTATTAGACACTTTAGTTGTAGCAGAATAACTAGACATTGATGAAATTAATCCATTGAGTTCTGCTCCAGTGGAAGAGGATCATATTGTGGATACCTAGATGAAGACAACAAGATGATGCTCTATTCCACTTTATCGAGGGGTTAAAAGGGGCCAGCTTAACCACCAAGGTGAGTGGCTCACAGAGAATCAAATCAAGAAATAACTACCACACCTGATGGGGAACATTGATGCAATGGGTACCATTTATTTTCAAGGAGGGAGGAATGATTTGAGCAATAATTTAGGTGACAATTTGGGTGATAGTTCCACCCCAATTGATGATGGAACTTTCGGGAGCCATAACTTTTGCACCGTAGCTCCAATTGACTATCCGTTTGAACAGTTTGAAAGCTAAGAATGAGAATATCGTGAGATGGCATGATATTTTCTCAATGAATTTTGACCCTTGAAAACCCAATCGAAGTACCCCAAATTTCAATGTTAGTAGTGTAGTCTAAAAATAGTAAGTTTCTAAAAATAGTAATTCCTCAAATTTTGTATTGTTTTAAATGTTAGAAGTCAAACAACTTAATCTCCCTCAATATTGGTGACCTTACACATCCTCCTTATGCTTTCAAAATGTGTATAAATTAAGAGGTAACCCAAAATATGAAGGGAGACATCTCTTCCCAAAGATAAGCATATATTTGTATTGCGATCTTGAGTAATACTACATCTCTTCTCAGAGAATTCATTGTTACTATGTTATTTCTATGCTATTGAAATATTTATCAACTATAAATTCTAAGTTTTGGGTCAATGGTATCAGATCAATTTGTCTTGAGAGTGTATGATCATGAGGATGAGGTCAGGCTACAAGAAGCTTGGGTGGGAAATAATAGAGCTTCCAACTTTTCCATCTGTTTGCTCAAAAGGACTTCAAATATTGGATGACACTAAGACATTTGATACTTTCAAGGAAATGGTGAATGAAGCCCTATAATGACAACAAGCGTAGATGCTACAACAATTTTTACAAATTCTTTAAACACTTCTGATGGGTAATTCTAGCTCTACGGCTATACTTCTTGGCTCCTCATCTAGGGAACATCCTTTCAGTGCCCCAACACCCTTCAAAGTTTAGGTAAATTTTGATATTCCTACATTTTAAGGCAAAATAAATGGTAATGCAGTAGAAAATTTGTTCGATCAACTATCTTCCTACTTCTCTGTAAATAAGTTCACTGATGCATAAAAGATTACTTTTACTCTTTTGAAATCATCATTGCTCATGAAAAACTGGTGGGAAGTGTACAAAAAGAGGTTCATTATAGATGACATTGGCCTTGAGGTGGAAGCTACCTGGGATGATTTTGTGGAAGTGGTGAAAGAAGAATAATATCCCATCGGAGCATATGATGATCAGTACATACAATGGTAACAACTTCACCAAGGTAAGGACTAATCTGTTCAAGATTACACAAACACTTTTCATTCTTTGTCTACAAGATTGGGCATTCAAAAAAGTGAGAAACATAAGACTCTCAAATATAGTGGTGGACTATAATGGTACATACGGGGGGAAATGGAACTCTTCAATTTGGAAACCCTCTGTGAGGTATACAAATTTATAGTGAATATTGAACAAAAGCATGGCAAAAAGAATACAAAGAGTCAACCCTCAAAATGGAAAAGTGGCAAGGAAGGTCAAACATGAGGCCAAAATTGGAAACAAAAGGAGTTTCAAGATAAGAAATACCAGAAGGGGATGGTTGGAAAATGGTGTGATTACCACAAAATTGGAACTCACTTCAAATAAGAATGTTGAGCCATCAAGTCACTAATTTTTGAGTCACAATACTCGACATGTACTACTCTGCCTCATACACAACCCACAGTCGAAGAGGACAAAGAAGAAATTGTAGATGCTGAGATTAAAACCATCATCACTTCATCATAGACCCATGAGGAAAGACCATATGACAAGGAAAGATTGTTTCACTCCAAATTATGGGTAAAAGGTAAGCCTCTACATTTGATTCTTGATAGTGGGAGTCCAAAGAATTTAATCTCTGCTAAAGTTATGAAAAGTCTAAATCTATCCATGAAGCCTCATCCAAAGCCCTACAGTATTGGATGGTTGAGCCCAAGGAGATACCTCAATGTCACCCATCAGTATCTTCTTTCATATGTTATAAAACCATTCCAGGATGAAGTCTTGTTTGATGTGGTCAATCTAGATGTTTGTGATGTAATCCTTGGTCAGTCGTTCATGTATGAGTGACATGGCATCTATGAATCATGAACCCAAAGGATCACCCTCACTCTTAGAACACGGTGTTATAGGGTACCAGAGGTACCACCTCCCACATTTGTCTCCCTGATCAGTGCTAAGCAATGTAAGAGATTGGTGGAGAAGATAAAGTAATTTGTTCTCATGGTGGTCAAACCACAAAAATCCAAGAAGGCTGATGTTGTAGTCCTAACTACAAAATCAACACAACAACAAAAGTAGATAAGATGAATCACAGGAGAATATGATGACTTATTCAAGTCACCCACAAGAGTTCCACTACATTTCTAGCTAAAACGTTCTATCAATTTGATCCTAGGATCACCTTTGCCTAACAGTCCTGTGTATGAGAGATCAATTTTGGAGAATGATGAGATAAAAAGATATATTTAAGAATTGATCTAAAAGGGTCACATCAAGCCAAGTTCTTCACCTTATGGTAGCCCAATTATCTTGGTGCCGAAGAGAGATGGAACATGGAGGCTTCGCATTGACTACTGAGCCCTAAATAAAATCTTCGTGAAGAATCACTACCCTCTCCCAAGGATTGATGACCTACTGAACTAGCTCCATTGTGCAAAGTTCTTCACCAAAACTAATCTCAAATCTGGTTATCACCAAATTCCCATCAATCCCACTGATGTTGAAAGACTGCATTCAAACCTAAGGAGGGGCTCTTTGAATGGTTGGTTATGCCTTTTGGCTTAACTAATGCACCTATAGATGATGGATGACATCCTATGAACCTTCACCAACTCATTCATGGTTGTCTACTTAGATGACATACTCATCTATAGCAGAACATGGGAAGAACATTTGCAACATGTTCGTAAGGTGCTTCAACCTCTTCAGGAGCTCAAGTTGTATTCAAATCTTGACAAATACACATTCAAGATGACAACAATTTATTACCTTGGGTATGTTGTGAATGAGAAAGCGGTCCATGTTTATCCAAAAAATATTTGGGTTATTCAAGAATTTCCCACACCAAGGACCCTCATAGAGCTTTGTAGCTTTTTGTGTCTTGAAAATTTCTACCACAGGTTTGTTCTTGGATTTTCACATGTTGCTTGGTCACTAACCCAAGTGACTAAAGGAGGAGCTAAAGCTATATTTTAGTGGGGTGAAATACAATAAAGGGCATTTGAGAATTTGAATAATAGACTCTACTTAGCCCCTGTTCTTACCTATCTAGATTTGCATCAACCTTTTGAGTTGATGATAGATGCATTTGAATATGTCATGGGAGCTATCATCATGCAATGTGGCCATTATATTACATATCATAGTGAAAATTTCACTGATACAATAAAGAAATATCCAACATATGATAAGGAGCTCTATGCCATTGTGTAACCCTGAAAACAATAAAAACACTACATCTTGTGGAAAGAGACGGTAATCCACACTAACCATAAACCATTGGAATTCATCTAGATGAAAAGTAAACTATGAACTGAGAGGCACCAAAAGTGGGCCACATATATTCAAAAATTCCACCTGATAATCAAACATAAAAAGGGGAGCTCAAATATAGGTATAGATTGTCTGAGTTGCCCACCAATTACTACACTCACAACAGTTCTTGACCTGTACAGACATGAGACTGCCACTTGGGGTGCTATGTATGAAGCAGATCCTATCTTTGCTGATACATATCAATCACTTCAAAAAGGTAAACATGTTTTTGATTTCTATTTACAAGATAATGTCCTCTGTCATATGGGGCACAACTATGTTCCAATTTCAGAGAAACACAATATGATATGGGAAGCACATTTCAGTAGGACAATTGGACACTTTGGTATCAAAAAGACATTAGTAGTTCTTCAAAAACACTTCTACTAGCCCCACATGTGAAAGGATGTGGAAATACATCTCAAATCTTGCACTCCATGTGTGATATCCAAGCCAACAAATAAGAATCAAGGATTGTACATGCCATTGATAGATCCAACCAGGCCTTGGGAATCCATCTCAATGGATTTTTTCTCAGGTTTGCCCACTTCAAAACATGGTAATGACTATATTTTTGTGGTAGTTGGTCATTTTTCAAAAATGGCTATCTTGATTGCTTGTAAGAAAAATATATCTACTGAGGAAACTTCTCAACTATATTTTAGTCATGTATGGCTCCATTTTGGACTCCCCAAGTCAATTATCTCAGATCGAGATAGTAGGTTCCTAAGCATCTTTTGGTCCACCCTTTGGAAGATGATGGATACTAAGTTGATGAAGTCCATAGCCTTCCATCCACATAATGATGGTCAGACAGAGGTGGTAAACCACTTGATTTTTCACATGACTTGGATGTATCACTCCAAACATCCATGCACATGGGATGAGGGACTTCTTTTCATACAACATGGATACAATCGGGCACTGCACAGCTTAACCAAGCAAAATCCATTCTAAGTATGTTTTGGGTTCCAACCCATGGCACCAATTTATATAGCTATTCCATTTTCCACCATGGAATACACACCTCATGGGAGATCTAAGGTAGCAAAAGCAACAAAGTTTATTAAAAAAATGTAACACATCTAGCAATAATTTCATGACATCCTGGAGAAGATGAATTAGAAGTATAAGCAACGCCATGACAAACATAAGATTTCACACCATTTCTTTGGGGGTGATAAGGTTTGGTTGCAGCTTCAAAAGGAATAACTTGCAATACCACACAAAAATATTTATCCTTTGCGATATGGTCCATACACCATCACTAGAAGAGTTGGAGAAAATCCTTTTGAGTTGAACCTACTAGCCTACCTTGGTCTGCATCCAATATTCAATGTGGAGCTCCTTAAACCATATCACCCACCTGTATTAGACACTTTAGTTGTATCAGAACAACTATACATTGATGAACTTAATCCACTAAGTTTTTATCTAGTAGAAGAGGATCAAATTGTGGATACCTGGATGAAGACAATAAGAGGATGCTCTATTCCAATTTATTGAGTGGTCAAAAGGGACCAGCTTAGCCACCAAGGTGAGTAGCTCACAGAGAATCAAATCAAGAAACAACTACCACACCTGATGGGGAACATTCATGCAATGGGGACCATTTCTTTTCAAGCAGGGAGGAATGATCTAGGTGATAATTTGGGTGACAGTTCTACCCCAATTGATGACAGAACTTTCGGGAGCCATAACTTTTGCACCGTAGCTCTAATTGACTCACCGTTTGAACCGTTTTAAATATAAGAATGAGGTAAACGTACTGAGATTTCATGACCTTTGATCAATGAATTTTGACCCCCAAAAACCCAATGGAATTACCCCAAATTTCAATTTTAGTAGTGCAGTCTAAAAATAGTAAGTTTTTAAAAATAGTAATTCCTCAAATTCTATATTGTTTTAAATCTTAGAAGTCAAACCACTTAATCTACCTTGATATTGGTGACCTTCCACATCCTCCCCATACTTTCAAAATGTGTATAAATGAGGAGGTATCCCAAAAATGTAAAGGGAGACATCTCTTCCCAGAGATAATCATATATTTGTATTGCGATCTTGAGTAATACTACATCTCTTCTCATAGAATTCATTGTTACTATGTTATTTATATGCTCTTGAAATATTTATCATCTAGAACTTTTGAGTTTTGGATTAGTGGTATTAGAGTGGTTTGTCTTGAGAGTGTATGATCCTAAGGACGAGGTTAGGCTACAAGAAGCTTGGGTGGGAAACAACAAATCTTCCAACTTTTCCACCTGTTCACTCCAAATGACTTTAAATGGTGGATGACACAAAAACATCTAATCCTTTCAAGGAAATGGTGAATGAAGCCTTCCAACATCAACAAGCGTAGATGTTACAACAATTTGCCCAAATTCTTCAAACACTTCAGATGGGAAAATTTGGCTCCATGGCTACACTTCTTGGCTCCTCATCTAGGGAACGTCCTTTCAGTGCCCCAACACCCTTCAAGGCTTAGGTAAATTTTGATATTCCTACATTTGAAGGCAAAATCAATGTTGATGAAATATAAAATTGGTTGGATCAACTATCTTCCTACTTCTCTATAAATAAGTTCATCGATGGAGAAAATATTACTTTTGCTCTTTTAAAATCATCATTGCCCTTGAAAAACTGTTGGGAAGTGTACAAAGAGAGGTTCAGTATAGATGACATTGGCCTTGAGTTGGAACCTACTTTGGATGATTTTATGGAAGTGGTGGAAGAAGAATACTATCCCATTGGAGCATATGATGATTTGTACACACAATGGCAATAACTTCACCAAGGTAAGGACCAATCTATTCAAGATTACACAGACACTTTTAATTCTTTGTCTTCAAGATTAGGCATTCAAGAAAGTGAGAAACATAAGAATCTTAAATATCATGGTGGACTACATTGGTACATATGGGGGGAAATGGAACTCTTCAATTTGGAAGCCCTCGGTGAGGCATACAAATTCATAGTCAAGATTGAACAGAAGCATGGAAAAAAGAATACGAAGAGTCAACCCTCAAAATGGAAAAGTGATAAGGAAGGTCAAACACGAGGCCAAAATTGCAAGCAAAAGGAGTTTTAGGCTAAGAAATCACAGAAGGGTAAGGCTGGAAAATGGTATGATTACCACAAAATTGGAACTCACTCTAAAGAAGAATGTCAAGCCATCAAGTCACTAATTTCTAAGTCACAATATGCAACATCTACTAATCTGACTCATACACAACCCATAGTCGAAGAGAACGAAGAATAAATTATAGATGTTGAGCCTGACACTGTCGTCACTTCATCATAGACCCGTGAGGAAAGACCAAAAGAAAAGGAAAGCTTGTTTCACTCTAAATTATGGGTAAAAGGTAAGCCTCTGCATTTCATTCTTGATAGTGGGAGTCAAAAGAATTTTAATCTCTGCTAAAGTTGTGAAAATTCTAAATCTATCGATGAAGCCTCATCCAAATCCCTACAGTATGGGATGGTTGTATCTAGGGAGAGACCTCCATGTCACCCATTAGTGTCTCCTTTCATATGCTATAAAACCATTCCAAGATGAAGTCTTGTGTGATGTGGTCAATCTAGATGTTTGTGATGTACTCCTTGGTCAATCATTCATGTATGAGAGACATGGTTTCTATGAATCATGAAACCAAAAGATCACCCTCACTCTTGGAACACAATTTTATGGGGTACCAAAGGTGCCACCTCCTACATCTGTCTCCCTAATCAGTGCTAAACAATGCAAGAGATTGGTGGAGAAGACAAAGCAATTTGTTCTCATGGTGGTCAAACCACAGAAATCCAAGAAGGTCAGTGTCGCAGTCCTGACTACACAATCAACATAACAACAAAAGTAAATAAAATGAATCATAAGATAATATGATGACATATTCAAGTCACCCACATGAGTTCCACTACATTGCCAGGTAAAACATTCTATCAATTTGATCACAGGATCACCTTTGCTTAACAGTCCTATGTATCACAAATCAGTTTTGGGGAATGATGAGATAAAAAGAGAGATTCAATAAGTGATCCAAAAGGGTCACATCAGGCCAATTTCTTCACCTTGTGGTAGCCCAATTGTCTTGGCACTGAAGAAATATGGAACATGGAGGCTTTGCATAGACTACTGAGCCCTGAATAAAATCTCTATGAAGAATTATTACCCTCTCCCTAGTATTGATGACCTACTGGACCAGCTCCATGGTACGAATTTCTTCACCAAAATTTATCTCAAATCTAGGTATCACCAAATTCCCATCAATCCCACTGATGTCTAGAAGACTGCATTCAAATCTAAGGAGGCGCTCTTTAAATGGTTGGTTATGCCTTTTAACTTAGTTAATACACCTGCAACCTTCATGAGGATGATGGATGACATCTTATGACCCTTCACCAACTCATTCATGGTTGTGTACTTAGATGACATACTCATCTATAGCAGAACATGGGAAGAAAATTTGCAACACGTTTGTAAGGTCCTTCAAACTCTTTGAGAGCTCAAGTTGTATGCAAATCATGACAAATGCACATTCAGGATGACAAAAATTTAGTACCTTGGATATGTTGTGATTGAGGAAGGGTTCCATGTTGATCTAGAAAAGATTCAAGTTAGTTTAGAATGGCCCAAACTAAGGACCCTCATAGAGCTTCGTAGCTTTTTGGGTCTTGAAAATTTCTACCATAGGTTTGTTCTTGAATTTTCACATGTTGCTTGGTCACTAACCCAAGTGACTAAAGGAGGAGCTAAAGCTACATTTTAGTTGGGTGAAATACAATAAAGGTCATTTGAGAATTTGAAGAATAAACTCTGCTCAGCCCCTATTCTTGCCTTGCCAGATTTGCATCAACTTTTTGAGTTGATGACAGATGCATCTGAATATGCCATGGGAGTTGTCATCATGCAACATGGACATCCTATTGCATATCATAGTGAAACATTCACTAATATAGTCAAAAAATATCCAACATATGATAAATAGCTCTATGCCATTGTGTAAGCCTACAAACAATGGAAACACTACATCTTAGGGAAAGAGACGGTCATCCACACTAACCACAGACCATTGGAATTCATCTAGATGCAAAGCAAACTATGAAATGAGAGGCACCAAAAGTGAGCCACATATCTTCAGAAATTCCACCTCATAATCAAACACAAAAAGGGGAGCTCAAATATAGTTATAGATTGTCTAAGCCGCCCACCAATTACTGCACTCACAATAGTTCTTGACCTATGTGGACGTGAGACTGCCACTTGGGGTGCTCTGTATGAAGAAAATCCTACCTTTGTTGATACATATCAAGCACCTCAAAAAGGTAAACATGTTTTTGATTTCTATTTGAAAGATAATGTCCTCTATCATATGGGGCACATCTATGTTCTAGTTACTGAGAAACAAAAGATGATATGGGAAGCACACTTCAGTAGGATAGCTGGACACTTTGGTATAGAAAAGACATTGGCAGTTCTTCAAAAACACTTCTACTAGCCCCATATGTGAAAGGGTGTGGAAATATATCTCAAATCTTGCACCCCATGTGTGATAGCCAAGCTAACAAATAAGAAGCAAATATTGTACATGCCATTGCTACAACCAACCAGGCCTTGGGAATCTATCTCAATGGATTTTATCTCAAGTTTTCCCAATTTAAAACATGGTAAGGACTATATTTTTGTGGTAGTTGATCATTTTTCAAAAATGGCTATCATGATTACTTGTAAGAAAAATATATCTACTAAGGAAACTATTCAACTATATTTTAGTCATGTATGGCTCCATTTTGGTCTCCCCAAGTCCATTCTCTTATATCAAGATAGCAGGTTCCTGAGCATCTTCTGGTCCACTCTATGAAATATGATGGATACTAAGTTGATGAAGTCCACAACCTTCCATCCACAGACTGATGGTCAGATAGAGGTGGTAAACCACTTGATTGTTCACATGATTTAGATGTACCACTCTTAAAATCCATGCACATGGGATGAGGGACTTCTTTTCATACATCATGGATACAATTGGGCACTACACAACTCGACCAAGAATAATCCATTCCACGTATGTTTTAGGTTCCAACCCATGGCACCAATTGATATATTTGTTCCATTTTCCACCATGGAATACACACCTCATGGAATATCTGAGGCAACAAAAGAAAAAAAGTTTATTGAACAAATGCAACACATCCAAAAACAAGTTCATGACATCTTGGAGAAGATGAATCAGAAGTATAAGCAATGCCATGACAAACATAGGATTGCACACCATTTTGTTGTGGGTGATAAGGTTTCGTTATGGCTTCAGAAGGAATTAATTATAGGCCCACACAAAAAGATTTAGCCTCTGTGATATGGTCCCTACACCATCATGAGAAGAGTTAGAAAAAATGCTCTTGAGTTGAACCTACTAACCTACCTTGGTCTGCATCCAATATTCAATGTGGAGCTCCTCAAACCTTATCACCCTCCTCTATTAGACACTTTAGTTATAGTAGAAGAACTAGACATTGATGAGCTTGATCCACAGATTTTTCCTCTAGTGGAAGAGGATCAAATTGTGGATACTTGGATTAAGACAACAAAAGGATGCTCTATTCCACTTTATTGAGTTGTCAAAAGGGGCCAGCGTAGCCACCAAGGTGAGTGGTTCGTAGAGAATCAAATCAAGAAGCAACTACCACACTTGATGGGAAACATTCATGCAATGGGGATCATTGCTTTTCAAGGAGGGAGGAATGATTTGGACAATAATTTAGGTGACAATTCGGGTGATAATTCCACCCCAATTGATGACAAAACTTTCGGTAGTCGTAACTTTTGCACCATAGCTCCAATTGGCTCATCGTTTGAACCTTTGGAAATCTAATAATGTGGAGAATGTCGTGAGATGGAATGAGTTTCATTAAATGAATTTTGACTATTGAAAACCCAATGGAAGTGCCAAAAATTTCAATTATAGTAGTGTAGTCTAAAAATAGTAAGTTTCTAAAAATAGTAATTCCTCAAATTTTGTATTGTTTTAAATCTTGGAAGTTGAACCACTTAATCTCCTTCAAGATTGGTGACCTTCCACATCCTCCCCATGCTTTCAAAATGTGTATAAATGAAGACGTAACTTGAAATGTGAAGGGAGACATCTCTTCCCATAGATAAGCATATATTTTTATTGTGATCTTGAGTAATACTACATCTCTTGTCAGAGAATTCATTATTACTGTGTTATTTTTATGCTATTGAAATATTTATCAACCAGAAGTTTTGAGTTTTGGATTAGTGGTATTAGAGTGGTTTGTCTTGAGAGTATATGATCTCGAGGATGAGGTCAGGCTACAAGAAGCTTGGGTGAGAAATAATGGAGATTCCAAATTTTCCACCTATTCACTCCAAAGGACTTTAAATGGTGGAAGACACTGAGACATCTGATCCTTTCAAGGAAATGGTGAATGAAGCCATCTAATGGAAACAAGTGCAGATGCTACAACAATTTGCCCAAATTCTTCAAACACTTTCAATGGAAAATTTTGGGTCTATAGCTACACTTCCTGTCTCCTCATCTAGGGAATGTCCTTTTAGTGCCCCAACACCCTTCAAGGTTTAGGTAAATTTTCATATTCCTACATTTGAAGGAAAAATCAATGCTGATGCAGTAGAAAATTAGTTGGCTCAAATGTCTTCCTACTTCTCTGTAAATAAGTTCACCGATGGAGAAAAGATTACTTTTGCTCTTTTGAAATCATCATTGCCCATGAAAAACTGGTGGGAAGTGTACAAAAAGAGGTTCAGTATAGATGACATTGGCCTTGAGGTGGAACCTACCAAGGATGATTTTGTGGAAGTGATTAAAGAAGAATACTATCCCATCAGAACATTTGATGATATGTACATACAATGGCAACAACTTCACCAAGGTAAGGACCAATATGTTCAAGATTACACAGACACTTTTCATTCTTTGTCTGCAAGATTGGGCATTCAAGAAAGTGAGAAACATAAGACTCTCAAATATCATGGTGGACTACAATGGTACATATGGGGGGAAATGCAACTCTTCAATTTGTAAACCCTCAATGATGCATACAAATTCATAGTGAAGATTGAATAGAAGCATGGAATAAAGAATACGAAGAGTCAACCCTCAAAATGGAAAAGTGACAAGGAAGGTCAAGCATGAGGCCAAAATTGGAAGCAAAAGGGATTTTAGGATAAGAAATCCCAAAAGGGGAAGGCTGGAAAATGGTGTGATTACAACAAAATTAGAACACACTCCAAAGAAGACTGTCGAGCCATCAAGTCACTACTTTTTGAGTCACAATACTCGACATCTACTACTCTACCTCATACACAACCCACAGTCGAAGAGGATGAAGAAGAAATTGTAGATACTGAGCCTGACACCATCGTTGCTTCATCATAGACCCATGAGGAAAGACTAGATGATAAGGAAAGATTGTTTCACTCTAAATTATGAGTAAAAGGTAAGCCTCTACATTTCATTCTTGATAGTGGGAGTCAAAGGAATTTAATCTCTGCTAAAGTTGTGAAAAGTCTAAATCTATCCATGAAGCCTCATCCAAAGCCATACTGTATTGGATGGTTGAGCCTAGGGAGTGACCTCTGTGTCACCCATCAGTGTCTTCTTTCATATGTTATAAAACCATTCCAAGATGAAGTCTTGTGTGATGTGGTCAATCTAGATGTTTATGATGTACTCCTTGGTCTGTCATTCATGTATGAGTGACATGGAATCTGTGAGTCATGAACCTGAAGGATCACCCTCACTCTTGGAACATGGCACTATAGGGTACTAGAGGTACCACCTCCCACATCTGTCTCACTGAGCAGTGATAAGCAATGCAAGAGATTGGTGGAGAAGATAAAGCAATTTTTTCTCATGGTGGTCAAACCATAGAAATCTAAGAAGGCCGATGTTTCAGTCCTGACTACACAATCAACACAACAACAAAAGTAGATAGGATGAATCATAGGAGAATATGATGACTTATTCAAGTCACCCATAGGAGTTCCATTACATTGCCAGGTAAAACATTCTATCGATTTGATCTCAGGATCACCTTTGCCTAACAGTCTTGTGTATCATAGATCTATTTTGGAGAATGATGAGATAAAAAGAGAGATTCAAGAATTGATCCAAAAGGGTCACATCAGGCCAAGCTCTTCACCTTGTGGTAGCCCAATTTTTTTAGCACCAAAGAAAGATGGAACATGGAGGGTTTTCATTGACTACCGAGCCTTGAATAAAATCTTTGTAAAGAATTGCTACCCTCTCCCTAGGATTGATGACCTACTGGAACAGTTCCATGGTGTGAAGTTCTTCACCAAAATTGATCTCAAATCTGGTTATCACCAATTTCCCATCAATCCCACTGATATCTGGAAGATTTCATTCAAATCTAATGATGGGCTCTTTGAATTGTTGGTTATGCCTTTTGGCTTAACTAACGCACCTACAACCTTCATGAGGATGATGGATGACATCCTACGACCCTTCACCAACTCATTCATGATTATCTACTTAGAGGACATACTCATCTATAACAGAACATGGGAAGAGCATTTGCAACATGTTTGTAAGCTGCTTTAAACTCTTCGAGAGCACAAGTTGTATGCAAATCTTGACAAATGCACATTCGGGATGACAATAATTCAATACCTTGGGTACATTGTGAATGAGGAAGGGGTCCATGTTGATCCATAAAAGATTTGTGTTATTTGAGAATGGCCCACACCAAGGACGCTCATAGAACATCACAAATTTTTGGGTCTTGCAAATTTCTACCGCAGGTTTATTCTTAGATTTTCACATGTTGCTTGGTCACTAACCCAAGTGACTAAAGGAGGAGCTAAAGCTACATTTTAGTGGGGTGAAATACAATAAAGGGCATTTGAGAATTTGCAAAAAAAAAATTCTCAGCCCCTGCTCTTGCCTTGCCAGATTTGCATCAACCTTTTGAGTTGATGACATATGCATCTAAATAAGCCATGGGAGCTGTCATCATGAAACATGGCCATCTTATTACATATCATAGTGAAAATTTCACTGATACAGTCAGGAAATATCCAACATATGATAAGGAGCTCTATGTCATTGTGCAATCCTACAAATAATGGAAGAACTACATCTTGGGGAAAGAGATGGTCATTCACACTGACCACAGACCATTGGAATTCATCCAGATGCAAAGCAAACTATGAAATGAGAGGTACCAAAAGTGGGCCACATATTGCTCATCAATTCCACCTGATAATCAAACACAAAAAGTGGAGCTCAAATATAGCTGCAAATTATCTGAGCTACCCACTAATTACTATACTCATAAGAGTTCTTGACCTGTGTGGACATGAGATTACCAATTGGCATGCTTTGTATGAAGCAAATCCTACCTTTGCTGATACATATCAAGCACTTCAAAAAGGTAAACATGTTTCTGATTTATATTTGGAATATAATGTCCTCTGTCATATGGGGCACATATGTGTTCCAATTATATAACAAAAAATATGATATGGGAAGCACACTTCAGTAGGATAGCTGGACACTTTAGTATCAAAAAGACATTTGCAGATCTTCAAGAACACTTCTACTAGCCCCATATGCAAAAGGATGTGGAAAGATATCTCAAATCTTGCACCCCATGTGTAATAGCCAAACCAACAAATAAGAAGTAAGGATTGTACATGCCATTTCCAGAACCAACCAAGCCTTGGGAATCTATCTCAATGGATTTTCTCTCACGTTTGCCCACTTCAAAACATGGTAAGGACTGTATTTATGTGGTAGTTGATCATTTTTCAAAAATGGCTATCATGATTGCTTCTAAGATAAATATATCTATTGAGGAAACTACTAAGCTATATTTTAGTCATGTATGGCTCCATTTTGGTCTCCCCAAGTCCATTGTCTCAGATCAAGATAGCAGGTTCCTGAACATCTTCTAGTCCACTCTATGGAAGATGATGGATACTAAGCTAATGAATTACATAGCCTTCCATCAACAGACTGATGGTCATATATAGGTGATAAACCTCTTGATTTTTCACATGATTCAGATGTATCACTCCAAACATCCATGCACATGGGATGAGGGACTTCTTTTCATATAACATGGATACAATCGAGCGCTGCACAGCTCGACCAAGCACAGTCCATTCCAAGTATGTTTTGGGTTCCAACCCATGGCACCAATTGATATATATATTTTGTTTTCCACCATGGAATACACACCTCATGGAAGATCTGAGGTAGCAAAAGCAACAAAGTTTATTGAACAAATGCAACACATTGAGCAACAAGTTCATGACATCTTGGAGAATATGAATCAAAAGTATAAGCAATGCCATGAAAAAATATAGGATTGTACACCAATTTGTTGTGAGTGATAATGTTTGGTTGTGACTTCAAAAGGAATGACTTGCAGGCCCACATAGAAAGATTTGGCCTCTGCGATATGGTCCCTACACCATCACCAGAAGAGTTGGAGAAAATGCTTTTGAGTTGAACCTACCAGCCTACCTTGGTCTACATCCAATACTCAATGTGGAGCTCCTCAAACCATATCACCCACCTCTATTGGACACTTTAGTTATATCAGAACAACTAGACATTGATGAGCCTGATCCATAGAATTTTGCTCCAGTGGAAGAGGATCAGATTATGGATACCTGGATGAAGACAATAAGATAACACTCTATTTTGCTTTATCGAGTGGTCAAAAGGGGCCAGCTTAGCCACCAAGGCTAGTGGCTCACAGAGAATCAAATCAAGAAAAAACTACCACACTTGATGGGGAACTTTGATGTAATGGGGAGCACTACTTCTCAAGAAGGGAGGAATGATCTGGGAAACAATTTAGGTGACAATTCGGGTGACAGTTCCACCCTAATTGATGACAGAACTTTTGGGAGACATAACATTTGCACCGTAGCACCATTTGACTCATCATTTGAACCATTGGAAAGCTAAGAATGAGGAAAATGTCATGAGATGGCATGAGCTCTGCTCAATGAAGTTTGACCCCTGAAAACCCAACGAAAGTGCCCCAAATTTCAATTTTAGTAGTGCAGTCTAAAAATAGTAAGTTTCTAAAAATAGTAATTCTTCAAATTCTGTATTACTTTAAATATTGGAAGTCAAACCACTTAATCTCCCTTGAGATTGGTGACCTTACACATCCTCCCCATGCTTTCAATTTTTTTATAAATTAAGAGGTAACCTGAAATGTGAAGGGAGACATCTCTTCCTAGAGATAAACATATATTTGTATTGCGATCTTGAGTAATACTACATCTCTTCTCAGAGAATTCATTATTACTATGTTATTTCTATGCTATTGAAATATTTATCAACCAAAACATTTTGAGTTTTGGATCACTTGGAGTAAAAAAAACCTGAAGTTAAGCAATTTAGGAAATTTAGATCTCATACTATGGTTCACATTCCTAAGAAGAAATGTAAGGCCATGGAATGTTAGATTAGGACTTTCATATTTGTTAGGTATGTAAAAGGTGTTAAGGGATATATGATTCTTCATCCTACCACACATGATTTGTTCATGAAGAGGAGTGTACGCTTTCAAGAGGGTCCATCAGACTCCACACTCAACACTTCTCCCTCCTCTTGGGACTCTCTAAGACATGATGACAATTTAGATGATTTAGATCATATAGATCATATACCTATTGATGAATATTCTTCTTCTAGTTCAAATGATGAGGATAGTGATAGAGATTCACCTCATTCCATTCATATTCATATTTTTAAAGTTGAAGAATCTCCTCCTGGGTCTCTAACTTTGGGTCCTCTTTGGGTTAGACAGAATCTAAAGAGCACGAGGGATTGGGTTGGGGATTCATAATATGTTAATGGACTCATTCAAAATTTTAGGGTGCTCCAAATGTTTTCATTGCTTGTTCTTCTAATCCATAGTCATTTCATGAGGCATCTATCATTCTTGAGTGGGATATAACTATGGATCAAGATTATAGTTCCATAAGTAGGGACCACACTTGAGATCTACTACCCCTTCCATAAGGAATGAAACTTGTTCAATGTAGGTGGATATATCAAACAAAATTTGTAGCATGATTGGTATCAAACAAAATTTGTAGTAGATGGGTTGGTAGAAAAGTTCAAAGCATGATTGGTATCAAAAATATTTTCACAAGCTTTTAGCATAGACTATACTGAAACATTTGCTCCAGTTGCTAAAATGAATTATATTCAACTCACTCTTTTCATTGCTACAACTTATCATTAGGTTGTTTATCTGATGGATGTGAAGAGTGCATTTCTTCATGGTGACCTTCAGTAGGAGATATATATGGAGAAAACACAAGGTTTTGTTAATGATTCTTAGTGTGTAAACTTCAAAAATCTATCTACAGCCTCAAATAGGCCCTTCAGGATTGATATGCCAAGATTGATCCATTTTTTTTCTCATAGTTGGTTTCACTAGATGCAATTTAGATCTGAATGTCTACATGTTATGGTAGGATAATTCACTCTTGGTTCTAGTTTTATATATGGATGACCTATTGATCATAGGGAGTTTTTCATCTTCCCTTACAGTAGTGAAAACTGCTCTGCATGATAAATTCTCCATGACTAACTTGGGTTTTTTGAATTACTTCCTTGGTATTGAGATTTCACAATCTGACTCAAGGATTACCATTGCACAATCCAAGTATGCTCTTGATTTTCTTGAATAGTTTCACATGGATGCTTGTAAGCCAGGTCTGACTCCCTCTCTTTCTATAGTCAAATTAAAGACTGAGTGTTATTCTCCATTAGTTGATGCTACCTTTTATCGACAACTAGTTGGTATCCTTATCTATCTAACACATACTAGACTTCATGTTTCATATGCAGTGGGCATGGTCTCTAGGTTTATGCAAACATCACATGAGCTGCACTAGAAAGTAACCAAATGGATTCTCCACTACATTCAAGGTAATTCAAGTTTTGGGATTCACTATGGAAAAAAAAATGATATTAACTTGATTGGGTACCCAAATTCAGAATAGGCTAGTGATATTTAGCATCACAAGTCTACTTTAATATATACTTTCTCACTTGGTTTAGGATCTATTAGTTGGTCTATAAAGAAAAAAAATGTTATTGATTTATCATCTACTGAGGTTTAATATAGAGGGGATATCAATATTTCTACTAAAGTTATTTGGCTTCAAAGGATTCTTATTAAGTTTGGTATATAGTTCAAGTGACCCATAATCATCTTTTTTGATAACCAAAGAACTATACAGATCTACAAGAATTTGGTCCAACATCAGTGGACCCAGCACATCAAGATTCATATACACTTCATTTAGGAGCTCATTCATGGATAGGTCATTGATCTCATTTTTTTCCAAACTATAGAGTAGATAGTTGATATCTTCACCAAACCCTTCACTAAGAGTAATTATATTCACTTGCACACTCTTCTTGGGGTATGGGATACATCAACATCATCTTTAGGGGAGGCCTTCTAGTGCTCTTCTTATTTTCTCTCTCTCTTTTTTTTTTGGGGGGGGGGAGTTTTTTCCTAAGGGTTTTCTCCTTTTACTCCACTTTGTGAGATTTCTACTATACTTGGGTACCTCATCAGGCCATGTTGTCAAGACCCAATTTTGTTTACCCACCTAGTTTATGCTTAAGGGGGTTGTTAGTGTGGGATATTATTTTTCATGTATTTATTATTATGGATTATTCCTAAACATTTATTCAATTTACTTAGGTGTAATATTGAGGTCACGTAGGTGTCATAATGAGGTAATTAATGTGTACATGCACATGTGAAAATTGTAGTCAAATTGATGGGTGAGGATATATTTGACATTTAATGACTAATATTGACATATTACACATGGAACACATCAACTATTTGTAAATTGTTTTGTGTTCAAATTACCAAATGTATTGGCTCTATGCCTCCATTGTACCTATAAATATGCCTTTCATTTAATCTATTTTCAATGAGTTATGAATGCATTATTATTATAATTTGACTCTATTTTTATTTTAGTCTCAATAATGGAGATTTGCTTTTATTTGCTTATTCATGCTGTGGATTGCACCCGAAAGAAGGCTGAGCTTCTCTCTTCCATGCAGCACAATGGAGACTCCTATATTGTTGTGGGTCTGGAAAAACTGAGGAGAGAATCTATAGATAAGGGCTAGCTCCCTTTGATGCATCTCTAAAGTTTTTTACTACTACTGCCAACAATGGGGGGGGGGGGTGAAAAGGGAGAAAGATACAACCAAACTAGAAACTAACCTAAGTGGTGATGCACAAGATGATTTTTATCTACTTAGTTATTCACACTTTAGACTAGAAGAGGGCAAACATACACTTTCTTTGGTGAAAAGACCAAACTGTAGGGAGCTTTAACAATTGCCTTAATTAAGACACATAGAAAATGAACTTACCATAGGCATTGTAGAAAACACACTATCTAATAACCTTTTTCTATCTCTATGCTCCAGATGTAGCACTTCTACATAAATGGTGCTTTGTCTACACTAGGTGTGTTGTTGTTAATTTATGAAAGCATCAAGCTAAAATGACTGAACACAGAATTGATACACAGACACACTCAAAAGCATAACTAGTCAGATAGAGGTAAAACCCATTTTTATTGATCAAAGCTGAATTTTGGCTGGGCTTCACCTTACAAAATGAGAGGTATCCCTCTCCACTTGAGAGGTTGCAATATATAACAATAAAAAGAATATTATGGCACCTCTTTCAACAAGTGGCCCATGTTGCATTAAATAGATTCGAAAAAGGAAGTCTGGTGAAGGAACCATGTTAGGGCAGTCACAAGCCTTGAATTTGGCATTTAAATCATATTAAATGTCTATTCAAAAGTATGGGTTTCTTGATCCTTTGAATGGCAAGGCCGTTCCACTTTATGAAACTTATGTGATTGTCCACTCATCCATGCTCAAATGAAGAAAAATAGGCCATGCCATTGAATGTTTGCACTCTTTGATAACCACTTGGTGGAGACTATTTCACCTGCAATAATAACTTCTCCTACTGACACCTTCTTTTGCCACCTGGACTACTTAACTCATGCATGTGCTTGGTTGGGTGAATCTTTTAGAACATTCAAAATGTTATCATATATGTGCATGGCTGTGTTCTAGATTCTCTATTTTGTTCCCCTTTTCTTTGTTAAATTTTTTTCACTTTCTATAAATTTTATCTCTCTCAAGATATTCTTATCATTTTTTAGCTCCTCGAGCTCCTTTCTCAGCAGGTCACTGAGTTTACTTGAGTCTGTGCCATGAGCCTTTGACCACTTATCACTAAGTTTATTTATATTTGCGCTTTGCTTTATAATAAGTGATGATATACAAACCATTGCATAGGGCATAAAACTTTATATTTTTTCTAGGCTTAGCTCAATCATCATCCCACTTTAATATGATGTCACCTTCAGAGAAGCCTTTTGAAAAGGATTTATTATCAAAGTGATTCTTCATTTTCTACTGATGGCTAGTCATAGAAACCATGTCTTGGTCCTTTGTCTCTTGAATTTCCATCAATTCACATAGCCTGACCTCCATGTTATATCCTTCTTCCAATTGTAGCTGGTGAGCAATATCGAAGGCTCACAATTTAAGTGAAATAGGAAGTATAGCTTCTCTTCCATAGAAAAGCATGTATGGTGAATTTATAACTACCCTCTTTAGAGTAACCCTATCTACCTATAGGGCTATTTTAAACTTGGCATGCCAAGTTATCTGATTTTCCTCCATTGTCCTTCTAATAATTTTGATCAAATTCTTGTTGGTGAACTTAGCCAACCCATTACCTTGTGGGTAGTAGTTGGAAGAAGTGCTAAGATAGATGCCATATCCCAACACTCATTCACTCATTCTAGTTCCCAAGAAAGCCAATGTGTTGTCTAAGATGATGGTATTCGGGACTCCAAACCATATCACTATGCCTTCATAAAAATATAGGACTACACTTTTGTTAGCCTCCTTCAAAGCAATAGCTTCTACCCATCTCATGAAGTAGTCTATAGCGGTCAAGACCCATTTGTGGCTAGCACTGGAGGGAGGGTTGATCATCCCTATGAAGTCTAGGCCTTAATGCATGAATGGTTATTCCACTTCAATAGGTTATAGAGGCATTGCAGCCAACCATTATTTCCCATCAAAGAGCACACACTTTTGTCACTTTCATACCTAGATATGAGTGTCTCTGAATAAAGTGGAACATAAGTAACTAGCTCTCATAATTCCTTGTAGCTATAGGCTTAAGAGCAAAATGACCACCAGTTGGCCCATCATAGAACTCGGACAACACCCTGTCAACCTAACCTAGGTATATACACCTAAAGAGTACTCCTATTAAATCTCCTTTGAATAGCACCTCATCAGTCAAGACATAAGGGAGAGATTAGAGTATTAAATATCTCCTCTTGGTCCTATCAAGGTCATATAGGCACTCACTAGTGAGAAGGAAATGTTTCATGTTTGTTGCCCAATCCTTCATGATTGTTGGTTCTTCTATTGTAGATTCATCATGGATTAGCAAAATACATTCTTTCTATTATTTAAGGTCTGCAACAAGGTGTTCACATAGGCCTTTTCCCCTTATCAGCTTAGTGGTTTTGATGTCCATGTCATATTCTATTACTTTGGTGACCCATCCTACTCTCTTTTCATTTAGATCACAGCTGATCAAGAAATCTTCAACGCTGGGATGTGGCACCATGAGATGAACCTTGTTATTGGACAACATATGTCTAGATTTCTTTAGACTTCATATGACTGCAAGGACTTTCTTCTCCGCATATGTATACCTAATCTCAAAACCTTCTAGACCTTGGCTAAAAAATGCAAGTGGCTATTCAAGGTTCTCATCATCTACTTAGGTAATCATGGCAGAGATTACCTCTTCATTTCCAAAGGTGTAGAGGATATCCTTCTTGATCACTTCAAAACTATCCTTCCTTTGTGCTGTCCATGAAAATTTCTCATCTTTCTTCAGCATGGAGGTTAGTGGCTTGACTATCTCGACAAAATTTGGGATAAATTTCTTGATGAAATTTATTTTTCCAGAGAATCTTTGTAGACTTTTCTTATGCTTAGGCAAGAATAGTGCTAGGATGGAGTGAACACTTTCTAGATCAATGGTCAATCCCTCTTTCAAAATAATATGGCCAAAGAGTTTACCTTCATGGATAGTGAACACACATTTCTTTGGGTTAAGAGATACCGAACTCTCTACACCTCTCCAAGATTTGCCTGAGGTGTTTCATATGTTGACCTACTTCCTTAGAAAATAATATCACATCATTAAGATAGACTAGTACAACAATATATATCATGCCTTAAAAATCCATGTCCATGGTTCATTGAAAATTTGCTCCAACATTGGACAGTGCAAATGGCATTTTATGGTAAGAAAATGTGCCCCACTTGGTAGTGAAGGCTATCTTGTATTGATCATAGTCTTGCACTAAAATCTGATTCTACCATAAATACCCATCCAAGAGGGAGAAACGTTCACTATCTGTCACCATTTGGAGGATCTGCTCCATACTTGGGAGAGGATAGTGGTCTTTTAATGAGACTCTATTGAGGTCTCTAAACTCTACACATAATCTGATCTCCCCATTCTTTTTTCTAACAAGAACTAGATTGGCTAGCCAAGAAGAGTGTTTGATCCAAAATATGATCTTGGACTCAATCAGCTTGGTGAGTTCCTTCCACATGAGAGGCTCAATATTTAGGTTGATATGCCTTTATTTTTGTTTGATGGGCTTGATGCCTTCCTCTAGCTCAATTGTATGTTGGGCAAAACATAGGTCAAAACCCTTCAAAGTATCTATACTCCCAAGTGAAGACATCAACAAATTCTTGGCACAACAAGATGAAAGCCTACCTATCATGATCTATACATACCTTCCCCAGTGCAAGCAACCTCTTCTTGAATATCTCAACCTTTTCATAGTTGTCTTTCTTCATTGTGATGCTTGCTTTGTCATTTTTCAATTGGTCATCCTCATTGAAGATACTTTCGAGAGTGACCAAGCCTTTGGGAAGTTTATTGTTCATTAGCTAAATAATCTAGCCTACATACTGCTATTTTAGCTTGGCTTGATTTCTAGAGGCAAACTCAAACTCCTCTTGCAAGAAGAACAATATCTATTGATCGATGTCAAACACCTACTAGTTGGTGATGTTATCAGGTATATAGGGTTTGATTACCACTTTTAAATGATGTGGACTATTATCTTATCTTATCTCCTTGGGGATGTCAAATTGAGCACCAAATGATATTAGTCTGTCAGGTTGCTTATTTTGATCTCTTGGAATGGAAGTAATATTGAAAGTAAGGAAACTCTCCACTAAGTCCCACACCCTGTGTTTCTAGGACATAAGCAAGGAATTTTTTGTTAGATTTCAGCCTCTCACCTGATTTATGATTAACTCACTATCCCAAAAAACCTATTGTTCTTCAATTACTCTTTACCTTGCCCACTCCAAACTATGGATGAGAGATTCATACTCTGCAACATTACAAGTGTAAGAAAACTGGAACTTGAAAGTCGAGAAGTATTTCTCTTGCGAGGGGGAAATTAACACTACTCCACCACGAGCTCCTAATTTGCTTCTTGATACATAAACTCAATATTTCTTGGTTTGATTTCATTAAATTGGGTAGAAGAGTACCCTCTTTCTGCATACAATAGATTCCAAGACCTGCCTCTTCTATGAATTTATATGGGTCATGTTCAAAGTTGTCACTTCCCCATTCATCTAAGAGCATGTCAGCAACTCCTTCAAGAGAAGAGGGTGGAGATTTATCCACTTGGAATTCTTCTTCATCAATAATGGCATATCTCACATTCACCACTTTGAGTGAGTATGGATTGGCTCTGACTCAATCTTAATCTTAGTCCCATATTTGGTTCTAAAAACCACGTAAGACTAGTTTGTTGCTGAGTAACTGCCTATTTTGGATGTGAAATCCATGGACATGTAAATGGAAAATTAGGGAGGAACATCAACCACCACCACACCATGTGGAACTAAGAAAGTTGGATAGGCATGGAACATCAAGTTCAAGCCTCTCATCACTCCTACTATTTTAGCTGGTGATCCATCTAGCTGCAAGACTCCCTTGGTCATTTCTTTCTATTTGAGTCCTAGCTTATCCACTATACATTTTGCCATTACTGAGGTGCTCACCCTTCTATCAATAATGTAGTTATGCACTAGGAAATATTCTATGACTAAGGATAGATATAAAAGTGGAACTTTTTCTTATTTCTTTACTTGGTCTGCTATGGAGGGGTGCCCATTCATGATCAAACTGTTATCAGCTCTTTTTGGGATAACTGATTCATATAGCTCATGCAACTCCTTCTAGAGTATGTCTTTTCATCCTATCCATGCCAATGAATCCCAAAAAGAGATATTCACATGCATCTTCTTCATCGGGTCCACCATGTTGATTTGAGGATTGCTGCCATTTACGTTTTATTTGGAGGTGCTTGCAGCCTGAGGTGCAGGCTGAGGAGCTAAGGGTGCAACCAGTGGGTTATAATTTGGAAATTTTTGGTTCATATGTGATGAGGAAGATGATTCAGATGTCTGGGTAGCTGCCTGAGCTTCCTCCATAGCTCTCCTTTTGGAGCTTGTGTTGGTTGAAACATAATCACCTTCATTATTCATACTACCCATGTAGTTGAATTCACAAAATTCACCTTCCATGTGATTCATGAGAGTGGAATCAGGGTGAGCTTGACCACTGCCCATGCTAGGTTGTACTAAAATCTCAAATCTTAAGAATTGTGTAGCTTGATTGTCTTATGCATTCATATATTGACTCAGTGTCTCATTTGTATAAGCAACCTAATCTTGACCATATCTTAGGGGTGAGAAATTTGGTTGTTCCTGTACCAAATTATTTTTATCAGGCACAAGAGCCTTGGATGATGAAGGAGCACCTAGATTATACCCTTGATATGGTCTAGCTTATGCAAACTAACCTTGTCCTTGATTATAATTTTGAAAAAGGGCTCTATTTGCTTGTTTGAACTACTGATATCTCTAATTTGGCCAATATTTTTGAGCTTGTTACCTTTTGAGAGCCACCAATTTGTTGGTCATGCTTTACAACAAGCTCTTAACTTCATGAAGGTCATTGGGAAAAATAGTAGTCATATTTTATACACCAGCAAAAAGAGCTAAGGTTGGTGCAGCAGTCTAAAATAGAGGTGGAAATTTAAGAAAGAGTGGCATATGGGGTCTAGGGGCTATCTTTCCTACTTGTACCAGGTAATTTTTAGTGGCTATGGCTATTTCATAGGTAGTTGGTAGCACTTGTCCTCCCATGGATTGTATCATGACAATAATGTCAATGCTCAAAGCTTTTAAATAATAGAGGAAGGCATAAGTTGGGGTCGGTCTCAAAAAAATGGGGATTTTGTCTTAGGTCTTTTGAAACCTGGTATTGAAATCCTTCATGAATTCATGTGGAGATATTTTTATGGTGGTTAGTTACTCAGCAAGTGAGAGGTGGTCACTCTTCTCCCTAAATCTATTTATCAAGAGAGTGCCTAATTCATTCCATGTGCTGACTAAATTCATAGGCAAAGTTCCATGCCATTCTAGAACCTTACACTTGAAGGACAACACCAGCAGCTTGATAGCAATGTTCTCTTCAGTGACATTGCAAATATTACAAAGTTTGGAAATTTTTCTGATGTGCTTAATATAAGTAATAGGCCCCTCCCTATTAAAAGGAGGAACACTCTTAAGATCTGTCCCTGGGATTGGGTATTAATGCAGAAGGTTTAATGGGATTTGACCATGAAAGGCTATGAAAGGCAAAACCATGGTGATAACAGGGTTCTATCTAGGTATTCTTGCCTAAGTATATTTTGTAGCAAGTCTGGTAAAATGACTTGTTGTATAGGGATGGGTCCTTGTAAGTCTCAATCACCTTGCTGAGTTTAATGGTAATTCAATGAATTCAAAAGGGACACCCTTGGCAGAAGATCTTGTGGTGACCTTAGGCATGGAATGTCACACTAATCTTTAACTAGATACTGATGTTCTTGAAAAATGGAGTCACCAGATGCTGAATTAGTGGCTCATTCTTACTGTAACAGGACCAGCTCCAATCTTAGAAATTTTTTGAGTATTAAAATTTTTCCCACCAGGCATTCCAAAAGCTATTGACACTATGGATTACACCCTTGAAATAAGGTTGAGATTCCCTCTTCCAATGGAGACTCCTCTCTTGATATGGGTCTATCAAAATTGAGGGGAGAATATCTAGATAAGGGCTAGATCCTTTTGATGCATCTCTAAAGTCTTTGACTACTACTGCTAACAATGGAGGGGGGTGAAAAGGGAGAAAGATACAAGCAAAATAGAAACTAATCTAAGTGGTGGTGTACCAAATGATTCTGATCTACTCATTTCTTCACACTTCAGACTAGAAGAGGGTGGACATACACTCTATCTGGTGAAAAGACCAAACTGTAGGTAGCTTTAACAATGGGCTTAATGAAGACACACAGAAAATGAAATTACCACAAGTGCTATAGAAAACACACTATATAATAACCCTTTTCTATCTCTATGCTCCAGATGAAGCACTTCTGGTTAACCTAAAAAAATGGTGCTTTATATACACTAGGTGTGTTGGTGTCAATTTATGAAATCATCAAGCTAAAATGACTAAACATAGAATTGATACACAGACACACTCAAAAACATAACTAGTCAGATAGAGGTAAAACACATTCTTATTGATCAAAGGTGAATTCTAGCAGGGCTTAACCTTACAAAATGAGAGATATCCTTCTCCAGTTGAGAGGTTACAATATATATCATGAAAAAGAAGACTATGGCACCTCTTTCAACATGTGGCCCATACTGCATTGAATACATTAGGAAGAGGAAGTCTGGTGAAGGAACCATGATGGGGCAGTCACAAGCCTTAACTTTGGCATTTAAATCATATTAAATGTCTATTTAAAAGTATGGGTTTCTTGATACTTTGAATGGCAAGGCCGCTCCTATTTATGAAACTTAGGTGACTGTCTGCTCATCTATGCTCAAATGAAGAAAAATAGACCATGCCATTGAGTGCTTGTGCTCTTTGATAACCACTTGGTGGAGACTGTTTCACCCACAACAATAACTTCTCCTAATAACACCTTCTTTTGTCACCTAGAATGCTTAACTCATGTCTGTGTTTGTTTGGGTGCATCTTTTAGAACATTCCAAATGTTATTGTATGTGTGCATGGCCATGTTCTAGATTCTCTATTTTGTTCCCCTTTTCCTTGCTATTTTTTGTCACTCTTTGGAAATTTGAGCTCTCTCAGGCTATTCTTCTCATTTTTTATTGGCTCCTTAGGCCTTTACTCAGGTTTGCATCATGAGCCTTTGGTTGCTTATCATGGAGGCATTAGTCCTTTGGATTCTCGTCAATGGATGATGCATCCTATCAAAAATTGACATCTATGGGCCCATCACTATTAAAAAATCAAACAACTATTTCATCATCATAAATTTGACATTGATGTGCCCATCAATGGATGCTTGAATTCCAATGGCTAGTTCACTACACTAAATTTGACATCTTTGAGCCCATCACCCCTTTGGCAATTTCCTAAGCTTTTTGAAACTAAACCTTCAGCCTTTTGCAATTCCTTCAACCCGTTGCAATTTCTTTGACCTTTTTCAATTTCTTCCTTCCCAAAGTGAAGGTGTCCCTTCAAGCTTGGAAAAGGTCCCCTTTTTGGTAGTTGAGAGTCCCCTACAAGGGCACTTTCCCTTCAGGTTCCTTCGGGTTGCCTTGGTCTTCTTAATTCCTTTGAACTAATTCTAAAGGAATTCCTTTGAACATTTTGTCTGAAGGAAATATTTCTTCATGCCTTGGCCCTTTCTTTCTTTTGGGTCTTTTTCTTCAGACAAAAAGTTTGAAGGAATTCCTTCAGGCTTTTGTCTGAAGGAATTCACCTTCATCCCTTCCTTATATTTTCCTTCAGACGTTTTGTCTGAAAGACCTTTGCCTTTTTTCCATGGATTTCCTTTAGAAAAAAAGTCTAAATAAATCCTTTGTCTTGATCTTTTTGCCAAAGGAAACTTTCCCTTTGGCCTTGTCATTTTCTCGAAGGTGCTTTCTGCCCTCCACAAGGGCACCTTTGGGTCCATAATTGTCCTCTGCAGCCTATTGGAATGTCCCATTTGGTCACCTACTTACCCTCCACAAGGGAACTTATCTTTTGGACCCTTGTGAAATACATATATCTCTTTGAAGTTAGCCCATTCCTTTGCTGAAAGGCTTGTAAAAACTTGTTGTCCATAGTGAAATAAACTTTCAGATCAACTCAAAACATCTACAAAGCTCAAGTCACTTGTCTCTTTATATAATAGGTCTACTACAAAGGCAAATGACACAATTTTAGTAGGGGAAATACACCCAAGATTGACAGTTGAAGACAGCAGGGAAAGAAGGAGACCAATTTTTGGCCTGTAGGACCAAAACAGTCGACATTGCTTTGCATTTGTAGTTCATGTGTTTTATTCTATCAATTGGATCTTGGAAAATTCCATCAACACCATCTTCAAACTTGGAGTGTAGATATCTCAAATTATCTTAAAAATTTTAATTTAGAAAACTTTAACAAAATCATGTCCATGAGTAGGCCACTTTTTATCTCCCAACTTTGTGCGCTTACCATATTCACATGGTTTATTTTGTTTCATATAGACACACACCATTTTCTTCTATATGATATTTTGGATAGTTTAGTTGTATTTATTTTTAATACATATTTTTAGATATAATAGGTTGCATAGATGTATGAAATATGTATATTTAATGATTCTTTTTGTATTTGTAAGAATAATGGAGTGATCACCATATACAATGAAATCTAGTTAGAAATAACAACACTCAACTATAATGATCATGTGGTAATGGGAATACTATTTTTACTTCTATCACTGATTTTGAATTATCTATATATGAATAGGGAACCATGCCATATTCTGGTTGTAACATTTTTTTGTATTCCATTATTTTTATATGTGTACACCTCAAATGTTAATAACTTGTGAACATCTTGAGCTACATAATTGACCTTGATTATAATTGTCAGAGCATTATCCAAGATCTTTTGGTTTCATCAAATGAATAAATTTTGTATAAAAGAGCAAGCTATTACATAAAAAATTATTGTAAGTAAAAAACCAAGAATATTTCAAAAAACTAATAGAAGTATTCAACAAAGTCAACTTGCATGCATTACTCACACATAAAAAATGTACATATAGGATATTGATAAGTTTAAATCCTCCCAGAATATCCATAAAGTGTCTAGAATAGACATGCCACTCTAATGATAGAATAATAAAGAGAAACACCCACAAACCATGATGATGGAGAAGAGGAACTCCATATACGCAACTAGGTAAGATAACATGAGTGTAAGAATAAACAAATAAATGAAAATAAACTCCTACACTAATACCCCTTGTAAGCACAACTTAGGTGTGTAGAAGAAATGGGTCTCAACAAAAATGCCTAATGAGGCAACCACAAACAAAGAAACTCTCATAAATTGGATAAAAGGAGGAAAGACAAAGGAAAAAACTCCCCCCGCCCCCCAGATATATATATATATATATATATATATATATATATATATATATATATATATATATATATATATATATATATATATAGAGAGAGAGAGAGAGAGAGAGAGAGAGATAAAATTCCCCACTATAAGTTATAACTAACTATAGCCACCTTGCATCCTACAAAGGATCTCTCAAGAATGGTTGTGGATCAGTAGTAGATGTAATGAAGAGCGAATCGCCCTAGAATAGTGAATGTGTCTACCATGTTCTTGATTGTTCACTAACCAAGGTGTGGTCCATATAAAAGTAACTATATTCCTCATTTATAATAGATAGGCCAACTTATTTATGTAATGATGGAGTATCTGAAGCAGAAATAAAGAAAAAATGTGGAATGTCTTGTAACTAAGTAGAAGATTCCTCAATTTTTTATGAGTCTTGAATCAATGTACTTGATCCCTATGATGTTTGAAGTGGACTAGAGGTGGGTGACACAAAAAATAACTCCTCAATACCTAAAATGTGATAAGAAGATGGTGGATGTATGTCCCCATTACTACTGTAGTCATCAATGATGGATGAAGAGTGGTCAATATCAAATATGTGATCAAGCTCAAAAATATCATCAAGTCCATGTGAATCTAAAGGAGAATATAAATGAGAGTGAAGGAAAAAGTGTGAGAAGGTATATAATTGAGTCTGATGATAGACAAATCCCATTCCAATATAGTATCATTGTCCAACTCTTTGACATATACTGAACCTAAAATGAACTCAACTCATATGGTCAGACTAAGGTGAGTAATCTGGTAAACTGACATGAGATTAGATGAAAGTGAGGGAATACTAAGAAAATTATTTAATGTTCCACCACTCACCTTAACAGACCCTCTCCCAAATACTTATATATAAATATCATCACTTAAGTAAATAGTGGGCATGTAACATGGTCCTAAGGAAGTGAACTCAATCTATGAAGAGTCCATGTGATGTGATGCTCTAAAGTCAATTACCCATGTAAGAGTTAGATATAAAACTACAACTAAGTCCCTACCTTTCACTTTCCTCTCACTTTTTTGTTTTTCCTTTTCTTTTCCATTGTCATTTGGCTTGGAGGATTGTAGGGTTGATGAAGATGATTTGATAGACTCACGAAGGCTTATATTGTTCTTCTCAAGAAGGCTTGTGATGTGGTCAAGTTTCTTATTCAAATATTTACTTTCATCATGGTTTTCAATGCAATACCCACACTTTATCCTTTCTTTCTTAGGATTAACACTTGGAGAGGAAGTCTCATTGGTTGATTCGGTGGTGGGTTGATCCTTCTTGTTCTCATGATCCTTTTTGTTCTATTTCTTCTCTTTTGAAGCCTTTTTGATGTTATGTCTTGTAAGTAGAGCATGTGGTTTAGTGGACTTTAGTGCATCCATCTAAATTATCTTTTCTCAAGTCAAGTTAATAACAAAATCATTGAACGAGGGCATAGTCTATGAATTACCAAGTGCTCTCTTTGTTGCATCGAAGGTGGAGATGAAAATAGAATAGTTAGAACCAAGTTTTTCAAGGATGGAAATAATGAACTATGAATATTTATTATCAATTTTACATTCCTTTAGTTACAATATAAATGATTTTAACATAGTGAAGTAGTTTTGAATTGTGTGAAAACTGATAAGACTAAGACTAATCAACTCATTTTCCAATTCATGCCCTCTCATCTCATCTAATTTCCCAAAATGTATCTCTAGGGTATCCCATACTTCTTTGGGTGGTTTGGTTGATTCAATGTGAAAGTGTGCATTTATTGACACAAAAATTTATAGGAAACCAAAAGCTTCATCACACTTGTCAAAGCGTTTCTCTTTATCTACAATAAGAGTTGGTTCAGTTGAAAGTCCCATTGTTATCATGTGTAGGTTATTGTTTCTTAAGGAGATTAGCATATAATATTTCCATTCATGATAATCTAAGGGCATTAGTAGGATGAATGAATTAGGATCCATTGTGTAGAATTAATATTGTAGTAGAAAATAAGAATGTAAGAAATATAAAAGGAATCAACAAGATACAATCCCTACTAAAATTATGCTTGACCCTCCCAAATTTTGACACTTTATATTTTAGTGTGTTTTAGAACTTAAATTACACCTATGCATAGGAAATGAAAACTATGAAATTTAAAAAAAGAGAGCTCTCAATTTCAAGATACCGATCAAAAGTTATTACAATATTACTTTCTCATAAAAGAGCCTACTTAATTAAAATTGGACTAATATTTTTTAAAAAAACTCTATGGCTAAAGTGGATCTAGCCTTTCAACATATAATTCCATGAACCAATGACCTCTCTAAATCAATACAAAGTCTTTAACCAATCCTCCTACCAATCACATGTGAATCTTAATGAAAGAAGCCACTTGAAAGGCCAAAAATTAAAAAAAACAACTTATACTAGCACAATATTAATTAATGTAGATGTTTGATTTTTTAGGTTTAGCGTAAAAGTCTTTTTTTTTTACTTAATTTATAGAGAAGATAGGGTATCACCAAAGAGAAATATTGAGGGAAAATCAGAGGTAAAATTGGTGCCACCACCATTGGAGAGAAGTGTAGACCTAAAGGAAAATGCATGTTTGAGCATCTAACTAGTATAAATGAGGATGCCACTTGTAAGTTAACATCATTAACTACTGGAATGACTTATAAACTATCATCAATGCTTCTTAATCTACCAAATGAAGATTATTATCTGTTTCTCAAAATTAACCAAATCAAATTTGTAGGTCTTTATCTCAGTCTGCCTTAATCCTATGCCTTAAGTCATTTGTTAATAATTAAATAATAATGTAAAATTTAACATTGAATGACAAAAGCCATCCATGTGGTGAGGTGATGTGTGCAGTTCTGTAGCATTTAGAAAAAAGAGAGGGAGATCCTACCAATATGTAATTCCAATGTTGTGTCAATCCTTTTTCCAATACAAATCTATAATTTTAATGGGTAGCCAAAGAATTTATTGGTCATTCTTGCCACAATCTCTAAACTATATGGCATGGGAAACTAGATGACTTCAAAGAAGAGTTTGGATGACATTTAGGTAGCATGTTAGTGGAATAGAGGCATTGCCCATTATTGAACAAAGAAAAGACACAAATATGCAAGAATGGGTTAACAAAAACATTGTAAACCTTGTATCCCCTGTTATATGCTTCAATGGACCCAAGGAAACCAAGATAAGACATGATAGTCTCAAATAAAATCCAATCCATATAACTTAATGAATATTCTAGTATAAAAGGCATATTAAAACAACTGAGCTAGATAATGAATAGTCTCTATTTTGCTAATAAAAAAAATAGATTTTCAAAACTTAACAGTAAACATAAAACCATATAATTTATAAAATAGATTTACACTCTAATACCATGTCGTAGCATTGGCCAGGATCTTTTGGTTTCATCAAATGCACATATTATATAAACAAGAGCAAGCTATTGCATAGAAAATTGTTAAAGGAAAAAATAAATAATATTGTAAAAAACTAAAAGAAGTATTCAACACATTCAGATTGCATGTATTACTCACACATAAAATATGTATATATAAGAGAGTATTCAGTGTGACTCCTCCAAGAATATTCATAGAGGTCTTAGAATAGGCATGTCACTCATATGATAGAGTAATGAAGAGTAACACCCACTAACCATGAAGATGCAAAAGAGTAACTGCCTATGCACAACTAAGCAAGCTAACATGAGTGTAGGAATAAACTAATAAAGTAAAATAAACTCTTACACTAATAGTATTTAAATTTGGTTATCTATTTGGAATAGTATGGCCATTGTCATAATCAGTTGGAATTGTGCCTTTCTATTGTTTAGTGTTGACAAATAAAGGGAGATCACATGGCTTATTTTGTAATGGTTTTAATATCATTAGTTCCTTTTGTAATTTTATATCATTTAGAATTTTATAACCCTTTGGTAATGATATTTTCTATATTTCTTTTTTTACCCTTCTCTTGCTTTGAATTGTCTTTTTATACCCATATTTTTTGTTTTGGTGCTTGTGCTCTAAGAGAGGTACTCATAATGTCAGGGGGTTTCTTAGTGGATGTATTAATGATATGTTCACCACTACCTTTGAGACTTTGTATTTAGTTCTTCAATGCAAAATAATATTATGTATGATGACCATGCATTCTATGATATGCACAATAGTATTTAGATCTCCATATAGGATGTACGGGAGGTAATTTGATCACTTTGTCTTGAATCATTTCTCTTAGGATTTCACTTAGACTCTTAGTAGCTTTTTGGTCACTTTTTGAATCACTTTTTTAAGATGTATTATGTTTTATATATTCGTTTGGATAACAAACCATGTTTGATAGAATATTGGTATCTATGAGGATGCAAACACATAATTAACACTACCATGTACTGGGTTCTAGAAGTATGTAATCTGATTTTTTAATTCTTTTATTAACTTGATCATACTAGTGATTTGTTGTTTTTTTGGATTCGCAAGCACAAACACTAGGTTCTTCAAATTGGACATACTTTTAGCTATACAATAGACGGACAAACTCCCTGACATACGGCCATTGACAGTCGATATTGCTGACATTCCAACCGAAGGATTCCCATTCCGTGAATAATATGCAGCTACCAGCTGAGAATCCATGATCACAACCATACCTAATCTCTAGGTGTCAGATAATAATAACAAATTTCCATGGATAACATTGACGGTCATCCATCCACCATTGTCACAGTGTCCTTCAGAATTTAGAATGATTTATCTTTGAAAATGAAAACATTTTCATATTAAATATATATTTATTACAAATTATATATATATATAATCCTTAAAAATAATTGACAGTCCATTGAAAAAGTTCTCTATTATTTAACTGTATTTTACAGCGAAAAAAACATTAAAACTTTCATACGGCCGTCACCTTTAGCACTAAAACGTTAGTTGTTTATTGACTTATTTAACGGACGTTATAATTATGAAAAACAACTATTACCGGCTGTATCTGAATAAGACGTGACAGTAAACAATTTGTTCAGGTACACAAAAGAATAAAAAAATGTTAAACAATCTGTACGATTTATATAATTAAGTAGTTGTTCAATCAAAACAAATTCCCAGTGGTCCAGATTTCTGTGCAATGTTAAATCAATCGCAATCACTAGTTCTCTTTAAATGGTCACAGAGGTTGTGAATAGGTAAGCATGCAGTGCAACATATTCTCTGCTTTAAAGTGTGTTATGATAACCACAATTCCTGTGATACTGTCAAATATGGGAGTTTATAACGGTTTGCACGTCTTCTTGCCGTCAACAAAAACATAAGATGGGCCTTGACTCTTAGGTGCTTGACGTTTCCAAATGTGTGAATGGATAATGGAGCGCGGTAAGTAAAAATATCTTATACAGACTCTCTCTGTCAAAATTGGAAATAGGATATTGAGATTCTCTCCGTCCACTAAATGTATAGCCTCTCTTTGAAATTCACAATAGGCGTAGAAGTTGCTTATTGGATCGTTGAACTTTGAAAAATTTACATTTATATTTATTACTTGTTTTTCAGGGCTGCAGAGATTCGGGACAAGTTAAACTACTTCAAAACCGGCTTCAAACGAGGTGACTTCTCGCGGTTGAAAGAAAATCTAAGCCCTTGGAATGAACAGGCCATTTTCTAGATGCCGCTGCACCATGACCAGTCGCCACCATCTCTGACTCACCGGCCGACAGGGTGGACCTGGCCACACAGTAATTCTATGCAGTACAGGGTTTAGTTAGTTAAATTATTTCCACTTAGTACTGATGGATTGCCTGTTTACACAAATTATGTCTAAATGTTGCTAACTACAGAGACTTGGAGATATTGCAGGCCATTTAAGTTTTTTTATGTGAAAGATTTTGATGGAGGAGGTAGTCTCATGAAGTTTCTATGGATCTACCTTTTAAACATTTATCCTTTGTCTATGCTCCTAAATATTTTCAAATAACTGATTTTTAAAGATAATCACGGCATCAATTTCTTTTCATTTATTTTTTAAATTTTCGTGGGTTTAGCTGCATTTATCCTTTGTCCATGCTCCTAAATATTTTCAAATAACTGATTTTTAAAGATAATCACTGCATCAATTTCTTTTCATTTATTTTTTAAAATTTCATGGGTTTAGCTGCTTGAAAACATTTCCTGCTTGTGTTTTGTGGAATTAACGTCATGTGTTTAAATTCATCAGGTGGACCAATCTACTTCCTGGTCGAACAGAAATTCTGGAATTCTTACAATCGGAACAAGAGCAGGCCCAATGATTCATCGAGTACTTCTCAGATCATTAAAAACATTGCATCTTACGGTATACATGCAAGAAGTGTGGAGATTTTGTCCGATAGGCTAGTGTGATGTAAACAGACTTCCCAACTGTTAATCCAGACTATTCTCTAGATAATCTCCGTTTTAGGCATTGTAAATTCAAAACCTTAGCTTGAGAATGTATCCCAAACTCGGAAAAAATTGAAATCTCTGCCTTCCTATGACGCCTGGAATCTTGTGCTGATAAGAACTATTTCTTTCCGTAATCTCGTTTACAATAAATTTGGAAATAGTATAGGATAATGGTATGGAATTGCTTCTAAAAACTTCACCAGCAGCGTAACAGTTTGGAAGTCTGTTTCGGTCACAGTAGCTTGTGGTACAAAACCTCTGCAGTTCTCTTTCCTCTGATACTAGTTTTTATTGATCTGCGAATCACCTGATGGAGAAGTGGATTAATTATGAGAAGTGTTTGGTGTTGCAGTGCTTTATGTATGAATAGTTGAGACGAGAACTGTTTACAAAATCAACGTTTGACCAAGCCTTCAAAGTTTGTTTTGTTTACAGGCTGGATAAGTAAGCAATTATATTACAGTGGTGTGTTAGAAGATTGTAAAAAAGTTTTAATAGGATAAACTAAGGAGCTTAAATGAAAGCAAAAACATTGGAATGATTGTATTATAACATTCTACTTTCTTCTAAATCTCTTTGGATGTTCATGTAAGTAATATTTTTCAACTTTTGGATGTAAATAATATTTTTCAACTTTTTATTTATATTGGTTTTGTCATTGTAAGGATCAATACCCATATGAGCGAACTTCTTCTTAATGAAACAATTCTAATTTTAATTCGGTGCGGAACGATCATGGAATCTCCTCCGTTGTGATTTGTAAATAGGAACCTGAAAATCCAAAAGTTAAAAAACTGAAAATTCCAACTGTCACGATTAAGCGACACCGTAATCACAAAATGATAAGATTCATTGCTTATTCATAAAATCGCTCCTCACTCACTACTGGCCTCTTTTTTCCTTTTTCGGCGGCATTACGATTGCAGCAATTGCTTAAAAATATGTGTGTGTTTAAGTGGCATGGGTGTTTTCAAAATAAAAATTGATAAGTGGTATAGGTGGATGTACAATGAAATATAAAAATTAAAATTAAATAATTTTGATAAATATTTTTAATTTGATAATTTTTGAAATGACATTAAGGATGATAAATTAAGTCAGATGTAGTGGTGATGGTAAACTTATTTTTCTTTCATTTTCATCGTCATCGTCATCACCATCACCATCACCATCACCATCACCATCATCATCATCATCATCATTTACTTTTAAGTATTTTATTTTATTTTTTACTTAATTTCTCTAAGATAATGAAGAAGACCTAATTATTGAGTGGGCTCCAATAATTGATAGGGTATTTGAAGAGGGGGGTTCAAATCTTGATTATGTTTTTTACTAAAAGTAGATGAAATTTTCATTTATGACAAATATATTTATACGTAATAGTTGAGCATTGATATTCTACTCTAATTCATATGAAAACTTAAACTTGTATATAAGATATTGTAATATTGTTAGTAGACAATATTTCAACTACAAATATTTCAATTTAATATTTATATGAATAAATAATAATATTGAATTTGTGATATAGATTTTTATATTGCTTATCAAATACATGTCCTTTCACTTGCTATCAAATGTCGAAATCCTATCAACTTGATACTTTAACATTTGCAAACAATCAAAACAACTTGTCATATTCACAATATTTTAAATGTGAATATACATCTACTTTGTCATAATATTTAATTTCCCAATATTTTTCAAACAATTAACTCTAAACATCTTCAATTTATTTCTCCTTACACGTTCATTACCACTCACCTAAAGGAGACCTAAAAGAGGCAGAAGCCTAAATAAAAACACTTTAATGTTACCTGCCTCTTATCCTCTAGCCCAAATTTTTAAGTATTATATGTTATATATACCTACTGATGATTTATGTGTAATATATATCCCATTCTATTCCAGCCATACGAGTCACCAAACCTCCAAAAGTATGTTGTAATTTCTAAATAAAGGGCATGTTACATCAATTAACTCTTATAGCAATCTTAAAACATTCCTAATAAAGGGCATATTCCATCAATTAGCTCCCATAACAATATTAAAATATGCCCAAAATGTATGAGATTTATACTGGGGTGATTCCATCTACTTTGAATACTTATCTGCATTATAAATGTTGTTATGAGTCATGTTCTTGCATAACCATGCTTCTAGTTTTAATTTTCTTCATCCCTAAAGAGACCTCTATCCTGTCCCTTAGGGAAAAATATTGGCCTACAATAACATAAGAGAACTGATACTTCCATGCTAAAGGATCCCATGTCAACCCATCTAAAGAGTTTCCATTTCCATTTCCAAATCATTTTCTTCAGCGAAAGTAGTTTAGAGTTTAGATGTAACTTTGCACTGTAAATTTCTGGTATGCTGACTCTTGGGGGGATTTCAACTCAGCATTCTACATTTAATCTTATACATGTAGTGGGGATCTTTTTTTTAGTAAATTTCATCATGTTTAAATGTATTATCTGTGATTTTGAAGTAAAATCAATAAGAAACATAGCACTCCATAAGAAAGTCTCTATAAAATAAATGGGTTAACTCATGAATCACAACATACATGGATGAATTGAGGTTTCTACAATATTTATTTATGCTAAAAGAAGATCCACTTTAACCTAACAAATTACATAAATTATGAAGCTCATAAAATTATAATACAAGAACAATAACATCAAGGGAATGTTAGGAACCCATGTCCTACCCTTGTCTTTAGATTATAAGTGTATTAGTCCTTATGGACACATATACCTTGTAATTCATCCCTTTAACTTTTTTAAATTATCCAACATACATGGGAATTAGTAGTTGTTAAAATAGATTTAATATTTAAGTGTTGAGGCCCAATCAAGGCATCCATGAAAATTATTGTATTGAGCTTGCTCAAAGTAGTTTCTCCCTTGGAGTGACCTATGATTTAAAGGTTATTTTGAGTTATTTTTCAATTTTTTTTTTCTATTAATTTATTTTCTCTAGTTCATAAATCTGTGCAAAAGGTTCTTCACATCTACTATTGTAGTACTTTCTCAACCTACAGGTAGATTTTAGATATTTTTTTGAGTAGTGACTTTCTAGGAGCTTAATCATTTACGAGAATATTTTTCCTTGCCTCTATTTTGTACATATTCATTGCATATTCAAATAAGGGAAAGCACCCCTCTGCATAACTGTGGGATGTACTTGGGAATAAGCTCTAAAATGATATGTAAGGAGTATCACAGAAACTCCAAAGTATTTGGCCCATTGAGAAGACATGCTAGTGAAAAGGATAATTACCCCATCTCAATTGACTAATTTTCACCCATCAAATAAACTAATATTTATCCCTTAGAGGTAAATCCATGACCATAGATTTTATTGAGAGCTATATTCATTCAAACAACATCGGTGGCTAGAGAGACTCTTTAAAACCCTTAGGCAACCAAATAGACATGTGGCCCATATATAACATAACAATTTAAAAAAACATCAACAGAGTGATTACATTTGAGAATAGTTGGTAACCTCACACTTGCCAACAAACTTTAGGCTCGAGCAAACAAGTAGAAATTAGTTTCTCAACAAACAAAAAATCAATTTTTTGCGATATCCCTCCCTCTATAATTCCGTTGATGCTCAAAATTTATTTGAATGGCTAAAATACCATTCTACACATTTTATTCCTTGAGGGTCCATTTCCAAATTCCATCTTTACTAGCCAATTTTTTTTTAGTTTTGTAATAACTTCTTTAACTTTTTTCCTCTTCAAAACTTTCCCATAGTGTTCATTTCCATTTTCTATTCCTTTGTCCCTCTTGGATAAAATTTCTAGTTTTTCATTATAGTTTCAAAACTACATTTTTCCTTCATCAATCCTAACCAAGAGTCCAAATTTTAAAAACTAGTAAAGTTACATTTACCCTTTCTAATTGAGTCCAAATTTTAAAAAACAAATTTTTATTGACCACATCTTAAAACACTATTTTCTATCCCTTGAAAACAAAAACTGGTTATGGTAGTCATCTATGTAGGCACAAAGATCATGTAAAAATAAATTGCAACATTAAAAACCAAGGTCACGGAGTTAATTGATATAATGTCTGGATTGAATTAGTAGAATATCTTTTTTATTAGAAAATTATAGGAGTGATCTTCAAATAATAGTTTCTTTTCTACCAACACATCATGTGCACCTAAGCTAGACTTTCTAAGGTTCAATGTTACAGATCCTACAAGATGGATATATCAAGTTGAGCAATTATTCAACCTTCATAATACTTATTCTATCAAAAAAATCCCAATTACTTCCTTCCACTTAGAAAAAAATCACTCTAATGGTACCGATGGTATCTCATCTTGAATTATGACACTGATTGGAAAACCTTTGCATCTTTACTTCTGGGTAGGTTTGGTCCCTCTACATTTGAGGACATTATAGGATCTCTCATCAAACTTGACTAGATTTTTTTTCATGATTATCATAATCAATTTGATAAAATGGCTAACCACACTAAAGGGTTATCAAATGACTTCTTCAAGAGTTTTTTATTATTGTCCTTAAATAGCAAATCCATATGGAATTGAAAATGTTTCAGCCCAACAACATAATGGGCACCTTGCATCTAGCTAGGTTACCAAAATATAAGTTCTTAGTTCAACATCAAACTATCACTTTCCCACCCATATAGAACACAATGAACTAGTCGCCAATCATAACCACACCAATGAAGCACCTTAATAATGTAGAGATGTGGAATTTTAAGGAGAAAGTATTATGTTATAATTATGATTAAAAAGGGGTTAAGGGTCACATGTGCATCACTCAAAATCTATACTTTATATATGTGGAATCACCACTAGAGTCAGACAACGAGCCTAATTTCTAGGAATTCTAAGATGCTCAAGTAGAAAAAAACCCCTTCAAGGACTCAATGGCTCTTGAGATTCAACTTGAGATCTATCTACATGGATTAATAGCTGTTAGCACCCCTCAAGCCATGAAGGTCAAGGGATTATTTAAAAGTATCCATCTCACAATCCTCACTGACTCTAGTAACACTCATAATTTCATTGATCCTTAAATCATTAAAGAGGAAAACTACCTTGTAGACCCTTGTTCTAGCTTTGAAATCATTATTTCTAATGGGGGAACATTTCCATGTAAAGGGATGTGTTAAAATGTATATATCATGATAGGTGATTACACTCTTCACTTAGATATTTTTCCCTACCCTTAGTGAGATGTGTTATAGTCTTAGGGGTGTAGTGGCTTGGTACATTGGGACCTCTGTGAGCTTTGGGCGCAATTCATAGATTGTGGCTAGAAGCACACCGTAAAAGGGATATTTCCTAGATCTACCAACATCATCAATTACCATTGCATGGAAAAGTGTATGTAAAAAGGCTCACATTGGGTCATTGCCCATTGTACTCTATCCAAATCTAGCTCCCCACTACTACTGCCTACCTTGGTAATTTACAAGCCATCCTCAATAAGCATGCAACCTCTCTTATAGATTTAGTGAATTATTCCCCTTATAGCCTAAAGATTATTGCATCCTACTTCTTCTAGGAATCATCCCACCCAACATCTGACCATATCTCTATCACCATCTATAAACTATTAAAATTGAATAACTAGTATGTGAACTCCTCATGTTTAGAGTTATTTGCAATAGCCCCAAACCATATACCTCCCTAGTGCTTCTTTTCCACAAAAGGGATGGGTTATGGCTCCTTTCTAATGACTTTTATGCCCTTAACCACATCACTATTAGAGATAAAATCCTAATTTTGGTCATGAATGAGATTCTTGATGAGATCCATGGGCCAAAAAATTTATCCAAAATAGATCTTTGTTCAAGCTATCATCATATTCATTTACATGTTGATGACATTACAAATATAGCCTTCTGCACTCATGATGGTCACTATGAATTCTTGGTCATGCGATTTGGACTTACAAATTCCCCTTAAACATTTTAGGCCTTAATGTATAAAATATCTTGTCCTTTCCTCTATAAATTTGTGTCAAGTTTTTTATGATATTTTGATTTGTAGTGACACATGGGCCAAACATATTCAACATCTTAACATGTCATTACAACTTCTAGCAGATAATAAGTTATGTTCCAAGTAGTCCAAGTGTTCCTTTGGTCAAGAAGATGTTGAATACTTAGGTAACATTGTTTCAGTTGATAGGGTCCATATGGATGCAAATAAATTAATGTCATGCAACATTGGCCTTGGCCAACAACCCTAAATATCCTTTATGGCTTCCTACACCTTATAGGATACTAATGTAAGCTTGTCAAGTATTATGGAAAGATCATGGCTCCCTTGACATCCTTATTGAATAAGGATGCTTTCACATGGGTATTGTAGCTGACCAAAAATTCATGGCACTCAAATAGGCTATGTGTAGTACTCCAATTTTGGACATACTAGACTTCACCAAAATATTCACCATCGAAAGTGATACCTATGGCAATAATCTAGGTGATTTACTTATCTTAGAGGGTCATCTTATTGATTTCACTAGAAAAGCCTTTTTGGATGAAATTTGGCTTTGTCTACGTATGAAAAGGAAATGATGTAAATTTTGCATGAAATATAAAAATGGCAGCCATACTTACTTTGGAATCATTTTTGCAACAAAACCAATGACTAATGTTTGAAATATATACTTTAACAATGAGTCTCATCATTGACATAACATAAATGGGTTAACAAACTCATGGGCTATGATTATGAGATCACTTAAAATAAGGGTAAAGACAATGTCATGGTGAATTCTCTCTAATGCACATTCAATGACCAAACATCCCTTTTTGCCATATTTATGCCCATTCTAAATTGGTTGAAATTTGTACACCAACGGTATGCATATAATCTCTCGTTACACCATTTCATTAAATAATTTACCACTAACCCCTCTATAGTACCACATTATTCATGGGATGGTACTTTTATGTGTTACAAGGGTTGTTTTGGTGCTTCCCAATAGCATAGGCTTCATTAGGCCATATTATATAAAATCGATGCTTCTCCATCAATAGGGCATTCAAGATTTCTCAAAAAATAGGAGTAGGCATGTTAAAATTTCTTATGGAAGGGTATGAAAGGGAAAATTAAATAGATGGTGGATAAATGTGATACATGCTAATGTAACAAAGGTAAAATAATAGTGATCCTTGGCTTGATTGAGCCGAGTCCTTACCCATTCCTACTACGATATAGATCAATATTTTTATGGATTTCATTAAGGGGATCCCTAAATATAGAATAGAAATAGTGATCCTAGTCATGGTAGACCTCATCTCCAAATATAGTCCTTTTTATGCCATCAACCATATTTATATAGCCTTCACAATCGTAAAAGTTTTTTTATCACATCTTCCATATTCATGGCATCCCTACTTCAATCATCTCTAATTGTGATGTGATTTTCACTTGCCAATTTTGGATGGAGCTATTGTGATACATAGGCACATAACTGAATATGAGCTATGTGTATCACACAAAAATAGATGGCCAAACAAAATTTGTCAACAAATGCTTGGAAACATTATTTTCTTATTTTGAATTGAAATAACAACAATAGTGGGTAAAGTTGCTCCCCTTCCTAAAATGGCGGTATCATAGCTCCTAACACATTTATACTAAAATCACTCCATATGAAGTGGCTTATAATCAATCACCCTCTGTAGAAATCTAATTTCTAACACTATTAGGATAAAATTACAAATCAAAATGATATTCTACAATAATGCACAATCTAGACCAAAAGTAAAAAAAATCTTAAATTCATCTGTACACATAACATGTAGGCACCAATTTTTGTCTGTTGAGCCCTAATCAGGGTAAGACATTGTATAGAATCATTATATTTTCCCAAATCACTTTGAGTCAAGTTGCAACCATGTAAAATGATGTTGTGGACCACTAAAATATTATAATTCAATATCACACATCATTTACATGTGTTATTTTACATCTATAATACCTTAAATAGGGTATTAGCTTGTACACAACTAACACCTTCTTATAATTATACTCTAGTCAAATTACAACTCAGTAAAATAATATTTTTGACTAGGTTGATTAAATGTGCAACAAACTCCAAAGAATTGCCAAGTCACTAAGTAAAATCATTAAGAAAGTTAAATAAAATTAAAATAATGATGGAAAAACTCATATTACATTAGTTAATATAAAATATTCAAATATTCAAAATATTAGGAAAATATATGACTTTTCACCCATGCTTGAAAATGTGCAAACTCTTTTCCTATGCAACCTCTTTCTTATGCAACCCCATTTCAATGTAGTGACCTCAAAAATTAAATCCATATGAGGCCATACATATTCATTTTGATCAAAGGTTTGTAAATCATTCTCTTTTATTCCTAAAGAATTATAAATAGGAGAAACAAAACCATCATTTTTAAGCTTGAGTTGTGGAAACTTCCTTATGCAAAAATATATTGAACAAGATTTCATTGAGTAATGTTATCATGCAGAAATATTGATAGATAAGGTTTTACTCATTCACCTAATAGAACAAATATAATAATATAAGACATTGGTGACTAATAGATGATAGAGGCTAATGTTACACCTCATTAATGAAGAGTTAGAACACCAAATCAAGGGAAAAGCATGCTTATTGACCCACACCAAACCAAATGGGAGACCCATGATTAAGGTGGGAATCCCACCACCCTCATATTTTGACTCATTCATAAACCATAAGGGAAATGGTGCCATACTTCCACTATTCCCTCTTTCAGCATGGCTATTGATAACAAATGATATTAATACCCCCCTCTCCTTCACCCAAGGTTAAGTTGGAAGTTAGTCTTTGGTTATTGACATCTTGTTGTAGGTCTTTGAAGGAGGTCATCATTTTGGAGGTCATCCACATCTTGGTGGAAAATAATTCAAATCAATGAATCTCTACCAAAATGACCATGAGATTATTTCATCACATCATCGAAAACATCAACCACATCAAAAATCCTCAAGGTAACCTTATTTGTTTTTTTATTTCAATTATTTACTTAAGTTTTTCCTTTTATTACCTTCACCTTTACCCCTTAATCCACTTTCCATATTAATCCATTGACCTCCTTTACCACCTTTGCCATTATAATTCCATTTACCTCATTTTCTCTATTTTCAACTTTGACACATTCACCCTCTTTGTTACCTCATCCTTTTGATACCCTAGTTACTTACTACAATGAAGCTCTATAGAAATTACTATGGGATTCTTTCATCACATCATCAACACCATCAACCACATCAACAAACCTCAAGGTAACTCCCACCTTGTACATGAGTCTAATTTTGAAAGGGAATCATGCACATGGGCTTAAATGAAGCTAAAATAATTTTCACCACCCTTTATTATCTTCATCCAAGTACTTAAAGAGATCACCCAAAAAATGTGGTGCCATTTTCCATGTGGGTACATGAATGATTCAAAAGATGAGGGTAGTGGGATTACTACCTTGATCATGGGTCTCCCATTTTTTTTGGTGTGTCTCCCACCTTTCACATGAGTCTAATTTTGAATGGAAATCATGCAAATGGGTCTCAATGAGACCAAAAGACTTTTAACCACCCTTTCTTATCTTCATCCAAGAACTTAAATAGATGACCCACAAAATGTGGCACCATTTTCCATGTGGATTCATGAATGAGTCAAAATATAAGGGTGGTAGGATTCCTACCGTGATCATGGGTCTCCCATTTGGGTTGGTGTGTCTCCTACCTTGTACATGAGTCCAATTTTGCATGGGAATCATACACATGGGCTTAAATGAGGCTAAAAGACTTTTCACCACCCTTTATTCTCTTCATCCAAGCACTTAAAGAAATTCCCCCCAAAATGCAATGCCATTTTCCATGTGGGTGCATGAATGAGTCAAAATATGAGGATAGTGGTATTCCCACCTTGATCATGGGTCTCACATTTGGGTTAAAAAGACAAAATTGGTGGATATAGTACTCTTTATCTTTTCCAAAGAACTAAAGAGGTGGGTATCCAATTTTCAATGTCACTTTCATGTGTGGAGACAAAATATATGTTTAATGATGGCCCCTTAAATATAAATTCACCATATTTTAAGGGGGGACCCTTGTGATGCTTAAATGAGGCCATTAAGCACCTTGGGAAAGGGTCTCAAGTGGGGTATGATGTCCCACATCAAGCCACCTCATTTCAAATCCATGTCAATTGCCATATCACCTCTTAAATCACCTTCCATGTCACTTGCCATTTCACTTTCCATGTCACTTATCATGTCATCATGAATAGTGATAGCGGGTCCCATAGTGAATAGTAATTTTAAATAATACTTTCAAATAGTATTATGTGAATAGGAAAATAGTGATTTGGTTAGGTTAAGAGGGGTTAGTTAAGGGTTAAGAAGGTTTAGGGGATCTTTAGGGGCTCCTGAGACATTTAGTCATCAAAAACTATAAATGTGAAGTTTTTTAGTGTCTACAGAGTCTAAGAGTCATGTAAATGGTCTGGTTCTCAAGTATAGTAGGCATGTTTTTAGTGGAGTTTCCATAACTGTTGGTTAGTTTAGCCTACATACAAAACTTTGCCTAGATCTGGGGTAAGAAGCTGAGCAAAGTTTTGGTTGAGTGAGTGATCCAATGGGGGAAGAATAAGACCACATGTCACTTAATTTTTTTTGAAACACTTTAAGCAAGCTTTAAAGTGAATTTGATCATTTTAAGGAGCAGGCCTAGAAATAGATCTAAAATTACAAGAGAAGGTCATCCCATATAGGTTATCAGGGTAATAAGGATGGTTTTAAATCTCAAAGGTGTCTTGGTAAAGTTCTAATTCCTCTCATTGTCCTTTTTAAGAAGAGAAAAATGACTATCACAATCCTAAAGGAACCAGATTGTCTTAGTACATCATTCAAGAATGAATATGTTAGTTTGGTTGTGCATTTAATAAGTGTATTTGGGAAACTAACCAAGGTTGAAGGATTACATGAAAATGATGTATTTTATGCCAAGATTATCCCCTAAAAGTTTGGTGACTTGATGATTTTTATATCTCAAGATATAAGCCTTCAAAAATGATCTAGCAGTGTAAGACATACCTAAGGACATCAAATTAAGACCATTAGAACTAGCCATTTAGATTAAAAAATATTCAACAAGATGAAATTGAATGTAGGGCTACCAAGTTTAAAATCCTCAATTGATTAGAAAATAAGATAAATGGCACAGAAGTGATGGCAAATTCAATAAGTCAAGTCTAGATCTTATGGTGCATGTTTAATCATGAAAAATTAGATCCAACATTGAGCACAAGGTCAAAAGGTTAGTAGATCCTAAGAATAAATGTGGTGATGACAAGTGTCTCAATCAAAATGAACTCTCAAATAAAATGATGGGCTACATTTGATCTAGTATATCAAATATAAATGGAGTGAATTCAACCATGTGAAAGCAGATTGATGGTGCATATCAAAGTCATAATATCAATGAGCTCAGATTGCATACCAATGTGGTATAAGAATGTTTGATCACATGAATTAAAATTTGGGTCCAAAGAGAGCATGTAGGACTACTAAGTTTTACCATCTTGAATGCATATCATAGATCAAATGCCAACACTGAAAGTTCAAACCAATAAACTCTTGAAGTGATCGATGGAGCAAATTTCATCCAATTCCCAAAGAACATGAGATGAAGACAAATCTCTAGATTTTCAATGATCATATAAGTAGTAGTGTGGTAGGAAGATGCCACATAGGTAGACACATTGGATTGAAGGATTTCATCACCCAAGTTTGTGTGTATGGATATGATATCAAAATGTGATTTGGGTTACTAGAGAAAACCTTGTAGATTCATATGCCACCATCAAATCTCAATTATATGCAAACATCTATTCATTTAGGTTACAAATACTATCTTGGGTTCAAATTTATGTTTTGATCATGATCAAGAGACTAAGTATATTGTAGATCTTCATTAAAATTATGACTATATGAAAAATGATAAATTGGATTGGTTTTCATATATAATGGACCTATTTTTAGGGTTTGGAGTAATGCAAAAGTTGTGAATATGAAAGGAATATCAGAAGGGATGCTAGTGACTGAGTTCAAGTGAATTTATAATAGTGTAAAAAACATATCAAGATGAAACATAGTGTTGTAAGCTCATTAATAAGATGAAGAGTTTGGAGGTTGGAGAGTGAAAGAAGAGCATTCAATACATTTTTAGTGTCTTTGGGGTCTTTTCCCTTAGAATTGATCATGACTCGTCATCCTCATCAAGTTATTATCTATTAGTGTGTTTCTAAGCTATTGAGAGGGCTTGAAATCTATTTGGAGCTAATGAAAGTTAATTTGTGGAGGCAAGATTAATGCTAATCAATCAAAAAGTAGTTGGGCCTTATTTATTGATTTCTATTTGTTCTCTCTCTCTCTCTCTCTCTCTCTCTCTCTCTCTCTCTCTCTCTCTCTCTCTCTCTCTCTCTCTCTCTCTCTCTCTCTCTCTCTCTCTCGCGCGCTCTCTCTCTCTCTCTCTCCTCTTTTTCTTATATATCTCCCATTTATCCCCCAATAAAAAAGACTCTTATTGTTTTGGCTTATCTAGGCTATGCCAATTTTGTACTAAAACACCTATTTGATGCTATAAAATATTTAATTCCTCCATTCACAAGCTAAATTGAAGTGTGTCCTATGAATTCATTAATGTGGTTAAGTGAATGTCTGATTTCCTTTATCTGTATCTAAATTATCTCACCTTCATGATGTGTTTTGTATCTTTTAAAATCCATTATAAGTGTCATAGATATTTTTTTGATTGGTTTAGAAGTGTAAAAATATCCTCCCATGCTAGTTTGATAGCTAGTCAGTGGCTTTTGATGAAATACTTATGTGAACGCTGATTAAAAAGTTAGTGAAGAGATATTTATAGGTTTGACAGTGTCTCATAGTGTGTTATGTTCAACTATAAGTGTCCAAAACATTGATACATCACCTCATTTTACATTTTTTCATGTTATTATCATTTTGTCTCCCTTTTCCAAGAAAGATATTAGATTTAGGTGATATATCTAGAAGAAGCCAGCCTTATCCAGAGGTTTAACCTCACTACAAGATACCCACAACCTAAGGTTGTTTGCATTTTGTAGCTTAGTTGGGAGATCTAAAAAACCCTCTTTATTAAAACAAGACACATTTTACAACATGATTTTTCAGCCTATATCCCTTATTTGTTCGAACATGTATCTTTGAACTCACATTTAGGATAGAAATGTCTTTTTAACCTTTTCCAACACCATCCTTTTGGACCTCCTCCTAAGAACTATTTCACAACACGATTTTCTCAACCTATATCCCATGTTTTTTCAAATATGCATCTTCAAACTAACATTTGGGATAGAAATGTGTTGTTATCCTTTTTTGACATCATCTTTCTAGGCTTCCCCCCAAGACCTATTTAACAAATAGATTTTATCGACCCATATTCGATGTTTATTTGAATCTGCATTTTTGAACTCATGTTTAGGCTAGAAATGTGTTGTTATCCTTTTCCAATGTATGTGTTCTTGATGATAACTACCTTTGGACAAATTTTTTGTGTTTCCTTTTCAATTTTTTTATTATAAGCACCTTTGATAAAATCAATATTTTTCCTCTTTTTATTCTTGATTATAACATCCTTTGGGTAAATTAGTCTTTTCAAGTTGATTACATTTGTAACCTCATTTTGTAAAATCAATATCTATCCTACCCACCATACTGGGGCATCCATTCATGTCACTACTTATAACCATATTTGGGCAAACTAGTGTCATAGCTTTCATTAATGACTATAACTTCCTTTGGATAATTTAGTAATCCCATCACTATTTACATTTAGATCATTTCATTTTATTCACTTTGAGGGAATGTTTGATGACTTTTTTTTTATCACCCACTCTCTTGAGGGGGCATTAGGGGTTTATCGACCTCTTTCAAGGGTATGAACCATTCAACTTAATAACTTTTTCATTATTTGAAAATATATTTTTGTGTATATGTCTAGAAATACTTTATCAAATAGGGGTAAACTATACACACTCAATTTTCAACACTTTTATTCCTCAACCAACATTTAGTTTAATTCCTAGAAAATGATACATTTTAAGCCTAGAAATCACCTGGAGTGCCCAAATTTATCTATTTAAGAGATTTAATTGCATATAAATGTGATGAGGCTAGTTTATTTGGTTTATTACACTATATGCATCACTAACCTCATTTAGTTATAACCCTAGTCAAATTATGACCTAGTAATTTGGCACTTTTAGCATGTTAAGTTATTAATTCATGACATTTAAAACAATTTCCAAAAGCCAAAAATCACAAAGCAAGACTAATTATATTGAAAATCCTAATTAACTTGCCTAAATAAAAATTCTAAATCAAATTAGTGAATTTCATTTACTAAAAAAGGAATTTTTAACCAAAATGAAGTCAAAGAGTCAAATAAGATAATAAAATAATGTATTATCTCATAAATATTTAAAATATGACTCACACCTCAAAAATATCTAAAGTGAGTTTTCATGTCTCACAAATATCAAAAACTGAGGTGTCAAGATGTCATGAGTGCCTTAACCCCACATAGAGGTATATTAACTCAACAAAGGTTAATTTAGACTCAACCCAAGTTAGAATTTAACAACCTACCTAGGGTTACAGTTAGTTATTTGAGCTATAAACACAAGTGCCCACACCATTGATAAACAAGATTTTTTTTGTAAAGTTATGATGATAGAATATCTTCTTAATTCCCTTTGAGAGTAGTGTTATAATTCCCAATTTATCCTAATATTTACACTAATTCACAAGTGACTATTGGATAAATTCTACCACCATGGAAGAGAATTTATAGAATACTACAATCATCATAGGCTAGACTCAAACATTCTTATGCCAACAAGTAAGCATTAATGTGATAAAGGAGGTAAGAAAATTTTATTATCTTCATATTTATTTTGATTTATTCCTTTTTATTTTAATTTCCCCCTAGTTCTTAGGTAAGAGATTTTAGTGTTAGTGAATTGTTATTCTTGACATTTTATCATTTGGACTAACAAAAGACTAAGATACATTTTTTTCCTCTTCAAACTCCTAAGGTACATATATAACAATTGTAAACTCTATTATAGATATGCATAAGTATATTATAGTGTTCCCTTGTAATTTTATACCAAATTTATTTGAGGTATATATAGTGTAATGAACCATAAGTATCTATATTGGACCAATAATTTCACTTACACCAATACCTTACATAAATGACTAGAAAATTTGAGAAAACCATCACATATATATTCAAACAACTTCCATTAATCCCATGGGTGATGTATTGGACCAATAATAAATTTTACCTTAGACCTTCAATATGCCATCACTAATTCACTAAAAAGTAGGGAAAGATCTCAACTTCTATCCCCGTAACTTTAATTCCACATATACTACATTCAATGCTAGAAATAAAATATATATTAGGTTTGAGAATTTTGGATGTGAAGTTATTTGTGTCAGTAACCTCTTTTAACACTATCTTATTTTTGAGTCTTGAAGATTGTTGATGCTTAAAATTGTGCTTGATTCTAATCAACAACAATGGGAAGTTTCAACCTGTGGGATATTGCGGCTTGAAACAACCTCCAGACTTTATAGAAGTTGGTCTCTTCTTTTGTATCAAGTGTGGGGGAAAAAGGATAGAAAATTAAACAAAAACGTAAATGCAGGAAATGAACCTAACTATGGTGATGTGCTTGAGTGTAATTTTGACCCTAATCTTGAGCACAATGAGACTATATGTAGGATTCATTTACATTTAAGAGCAAACAAGTGCATGATCAATGTAAAAGATTGAAATAATAAAAATAGAGGCTCACAACAGAGACTTCTTTTGCTGAGATATAGAAAATATCAACAAAGGCATAGGGTTCAATCTTCTTATAAGAATCTTCCAATCACATAAGAGGCACAGAAACACGTACAGTTATGTAAACCTTTCGACTCAAGAAAATGAGACAAAAGCAAATGACATTCTTAATCACAACTCTAGAAAGTTTACAGTATAGACTACTTTTGCAAATGACAGATAATATCAACAAAGGCATAGAGTTCAATCTTATTAATTCTTTTAGCCACATAAAAGGCACAGAAACATGTACAATTACATCAACTTTACAACTCAAGAAAAATGAGACAAAATTAAATGAAATTTCTTAGTCACAACTCTAGAAAGTCTAAACTTTTTACAATAATTCCCTAAAGTCCCCCTTTTTTTGTATCTCCTCTTGCTCCTTTATAGCCTTTAATTTTATAGATAAAATAGTGTGGCATTCTGTACCTTCAATTACTTAGATGTATTTTGGTCTTATCAAGAAGGGCCATGCTGGGGCAGGGTGGCTGCCTTGACTGCAGCGTGTCAATTCATGTCTAGTACCTCCTTCTGCACCTAAATTTCTTCATTCTATTACCTACTTAGCCATGTAACTATCTATTCTCCTCCACTTATAGGGGACAAATAGATGGCCCTTTTAATGTTTGTAGGCCCCAAAAATCTACCTAGTGAACTACTCCATCTACCAGAAATAACTCCTACTGAGTTTCCCTCCATCTCGCTTTGCAGCAACAGATACACGGAACACTATGTTTTGTTAGAATGGAAAAGGACACTTAGTCAATTTCCTAAAATTCTCCTTCTTACTTAGCAAGCACTAGAGAATGACACTTGGCACTTTCCACCTGATTCATCGAAGACACACGACTCTTTTTGCTTTCCCTTTAGCTATGCTATAGAATTATTCGAGGCACATATTAGGATCCTATAAATGGTGACACTTGGTAGCTTCTGCAAACCTTTGAAATAACACTTGAGACCCACCACAATTTTTTATTTGGCAATGAAGCTTGAAGATGATATCTTGGAAGTTGACATGTGGCGGTCTCTACTGCTCTTGGGAAGATACATGGAATCTTTCACTTCTCTTACTAGGGGTGTGTGGCATCTTCCACTTCTTTTAGGAATGGAGTAGAAAGGGGGCTCGAAAAGTGACACTTGGTGGCCTCCACTACTCTTCAACACTTAAACAAAATGAAATGATGCTTTTTTGCCCTCTGAATAGGTACTTGACCCCTTTGGTTTTTGGGACACTCCCTTGAACTACCCGATGAACCAAAATGGTTCAATGGTTCAACACTGCACCCCATTTACATGTTAACCAAGGTATTGAACCAAAAATGTTGAACCAAGGCATTGAACCCAAGTGTTGAACTGATGCATTGAACCCAAGCATTGAACTCAGGCATTGAACCGCTTGTTTCTTAGATACTGACATGTGGTGACTTCTACTTTCCTCTGAAAAATTAGTCTAGGGCCTTTTGTGACTGCCACCTGGCACTTTCTACTTCTTCCTGCTACTTAGCTTGTTGAAAACCTTTGCCAAAAAATAGAATGAAATGTAGGTCTTGATATGAGATTCAAATGTTGACATGTGGTGCATTCCACTTAGCTATTATTGGATACATGGCACATTTCATAGCCCTCTTAAAAGTTGTGAAAAGTGTCTCGAATGACACCAGTTGGTTGGCTCTGTGTTTTGGAAAGTGACACTTTGTGGCTTCTGCTCAAATTCAACACTTAGGCAAAAATGAAATGAAGGAATCAAAAAGGGGGAAAGAGAACCCATGCTCAGACTACACCATGACCAAGGTATGTAGGGACAAAACTATAATGCGTGACTGAGAATTGGAATACAATGTGGAGTAAAAACATTTACTCTACAGTTACTGGTGACCCCCAGGACTTTTGAGCCTACTCAAAAAGAAAACTCCACCTTTTGCTAGATCAAAATTATGAAAATTAAAACTTCAAAAGAGCCGTTGACATGTGTTTAAAACACTTATTTAAAAGAAAAGTGAGAAAATAACAAAAAAACAATGCGAGAAAGGGAAATTATTTAACTATAATACATTAGAGACCCAAGCTAATTGAAATGCTTTAAATAGATTCTATTTACAAGAATCTCTTTAAGTTCTCCTTCCATCGATTCTAGCTTGAATGAATTCTTCTGCTTGCATGCTCAAATTTTATATGGGCCAGTCCATAATGCTTCAAATTTGGTATGCTGACCCAGCTTGGTAGCTCTTGCATCCCATTTTAAAACAATTGAGCCTACTTCAAAATTAGGATTTGAAGTCCTTTTATAAAAACAATTCTTAACCATTCTTTGATGCTTAATCAATGAATCATGGGCTATATCCCTCTTTTCTTGAACTTCCAAAATTTTTGCGAGTCTGACCTACATGGGGCCATTTTCTTCAATTTCAATGTTTGATCAGCTAGAGAGTAGGGATTTCCAAGCTTAGGGGAATCATAGTAGACTTTTCATATACCAATTCATATGGAGACATTTTGATCACCTAATTAGGCTTGACTCTATCAGCCCATAGTGCTAGATTAAGCACTTTATGCCACTCTTTGTGATGATCAACCCCTACTCTTTTGATGAGTCTTATCAGGATCTTGTTGGTTAATTTTGCCAGACCATTACCTTGATGGTAATAGTTAGATGAAGTTTTCAAATATATTCCATGTTTCAAGGCAAAGTTGGATACTTTAGACCCAAAGAATGCTTTAGCATTATCTAAAATTATGGTGCGAGGAGCCCCAAAATGGGTAGTGATACTCCCTAGAAAATCTAGGATCACATTTTCTATTGCCTCCTTAAGTGGGACTGCTTCAGTCCATCTGGTGAAATAGTCTATGGCAGATAATATCCATTTGTGACCCATACTAGACACTGAATTTATCATCCCAATGAAATCAAGGCCCCATTGAGCAAAAAGTTCATCCACAATTATAGGACTAAGGGGCATGGCTGCATTCCTCCTCATCCCCATAGAATATTGACAAGATTCACATTTTTTAATCAGCTAATAATAATCTACAAACAAAGTAGGCCAAAAATATCTTGCCTCACTTATCTTTATGGTTATGGTCTTTGCAGAAAAATGCCCCCTGATATTCCATGATGCATTTTGTGTAGTATTCTCTTAGCTTCAGCCTGTTCCACACATCTTAACAATTTTCCATTAGAATTTCTTCTAAAAAGGACTTGTTCAATTAAAACAAAATGAGCTCCCTGTATCCTATAATATCTCCTCTTATTTCGAGGGACTTCTCTTAGATAAATCCCATTTTTCATAAAATGAATCCTGCTTGTGACCCAAGATTCTTGATCAACCTCTTGTATTTTTATCACCATCTCTGTCTCTCCTTCTGCATCCGCTTCCTCAGGTAACATCTTTTTAAGCTCTTGGGTTATATATTGGCACAGACCCTTACCTCTAACTAGCTTGGTGGGTCTGACCTCTACATCATATTTCAAGGATCTTAGTGATCTAATTGGCTCTTTTCTCAGTAATTTCTCCCTCCATGATGTATTCCCTAACACTTGTCTGAGCTACAAGTATAATAATTTTGTTCCCTAATATCAGATGCCTAAATTTCTTGAGGGATTTTACCATGGCATAGACTTGTCTTTCCACAAAATTGTACCTAGTCTCATAATCCTACTCTCTTTTCATTTAGATCACAACTGATCAAGAAATCTTCAACGCTGGGATGTGGCACCATGAGATGAACCTTGTTATTGGACAACATATGTCTAGATTTCTTTAGACTTCATATGACTGCAAGGACTTTCTTCTCCGCATATGTATACCTAATCTCAAAACCTTCTAGACCTTGGCTAAAAAATGCAAGTGGCTATTCAAGGTTCTCATCATCTACTTAGGTAATCATGGCAGAGATTACCTCTTCATTTCCAAAGGCGTAGAGGATATCCTTCTTGATCACTTCAAAACTATCCTTCCTTTGTGCTATCCATGAAAATTTCTCATCTTTCTTCAGCATGGAGGTTAGTGGCTTGACTATCTCGACAAAATTTGGGATAAATTTCTTGATGAAATTTATTTTTCCAGAGAATCTTTGTAGACTTTTCTTATGCTTAGGCAAGAATAGTGCTAGGATGGAGTGAACACTTTCTAGATCAATGGTCAATCCCTCTTTCAAAATAATATGGCCAAAGAGTTTACCTTCATGGATAGTGAACACAAATTTCTTTGGGTTAAGAGATACCGAACTCTCTACACCTCTCCAAGATTTGCCTGAGGTGTTTCATATGTTGACCTACTTCCTTAGAAAATACTATCACATCATTAAGATAGACTAGTACAACAATATATATCATGCCTTAAAAATCCATGTCCATGGCTCATTGAAAAGTTGCTCCAACATTGGACAGTGCAAATGGCATTTTATGGTAAGAAAATGTGCCCCACTTGGTAGTGAAGGCTATCTTGTATTGATCATAGTCTTGCACTAAAATCTGATTCTACCATAAATACCCATCTAAGAGGGAGAAACGTTCACTACCTGTCACCATTTGGAGGATCTGCTCCATACTTGGGAGAGGATAGTGGTCTTTTAATGAGACTCTATTGAGGTCTCTAAACTCTACACATAATCTGATCTCCCCATTCTTTTTTCTAACAAGAACTAGATTGGCTAGCCAAGAAGAGTGTTTGATCCAAAATATGATCTTGGACTCAATCAGCTTGGTGAGTTCCTTCCACATGAGAGGCTCAATCTTTAGGTTGATATGCCTTTATTTTTTTTTGATGGGCTTGATGCCTTCCTCTAGCTCAATTGTATGTTGGGCAAAACATAGGTCAAAACCCTTCAAGTATCTATACTCCCAAGTGAAGACATCAACAAATTCTTGGCACAACAAGATGAAAGCCTACCTATCATAATCTGTACATACCTTCCCCAGTACAAGCAACCTATTCTTGAATATCTCAACCTTTTCATAGTTGTATTTCTTCATTGTGATGCTTGCTTTGTCATTTTTCAATTGGTCATCCTCATTGAAGATACTTTCGAGAGTGACCAAGCCTTTGGGAAGTTTATTGTTCATTAGCTAAATAATCTAGCCTACATACTGCTATTTTAGCTTGGCTTGATTTCTAGAGGCAAACTCAACCTCCTCTTGCAAGAAGAGCAATATCTATTGATCGATGTCAAACACCTACTAGTTGGTGATGTTATCAGGTATATAGGGTTTGATTACCACTTTTAAATGATGTGGACTATTATCTTATCTTATCTCCTTGGGGATGTCAAATTGAGCACCAAATGCTATTAGTCTGTCAGGTTGCTTATTTTGATCTCTTGGAATGGAAGTTATATTGAAATTAAGGAAACTCTCCACTAAGTCCCACACCCTGTGTTTCTAGGACATAAGCAAGGAATTTTTTGTTAGATTTCAGCCTCTCACCTGATTTATGATTAACTCACTATCCCAAAAAACCTATTGTTCTTTAATTCCTCTTTACCTTGCCCACTCCAAACTATGGATGAGAGATTCATACTCTGCAACATTACAAGTGTAAGAAAACTGGAACTTGAAAGTCGAGAAGTATTTCTCTTGCAAGGGGGAAATTAACACTACTCCACCACGAGCTCCTAATTTTCTTCTTGATACATAAACTCAATATTTCTTGGTTTGATTTCATTAAATTGGGTAGAAGAGTACCCTCTTTCTGCATACAATAGATTCCAAGACCTGCCTCTTCTATGAATTTATATGGGTCATGTTCAAAGTTGTCACTTCCCCATTCATCTAAGAGCATGTCAGCAACTCCTTCAAGAGAAGAGGGTGGAGATTTATCCACTTGGAATTCTTCTTCATCAATAATGGCATATCTCACATTCACCACTTTGAGTGAGTATGGATTGGCTCTGACTCAATCTTAATCTTAGTCCCATATTTGGTTCTAAAAACCACGTAAGACTAGTTTGTTGCTGAGTAACTGCCTATTTTGGATGTGAAATCCATGGACATGTAAATGGAAAATTAGGGAGGAACATCAACCACCACCACATCATGTGGAACTAAGAAAGTTGGATAGGCATGGAACATCAAGTTCAAGCCTCTCATCACTCCTACTATTTTAGCTGGTGATCCATCTAGCTGCAAGACTCCCTTGGTCATTTCTTTCTATTTGAGTCCTAGCTTATCCACTATACATTTTGCCATTACTGAGGTGCTCACCCTTCTATCAATAATGTAGTTATGCACTAGGAAATATTCTATGACTAAGGATAGATATAAAAGTGGAACTTTTTCTTATTTCTTTACTTGGCCTGCTATGGAGGGGTGCCCATTCATGATCAAACTGTTATCAGCTCTTTTTGGGATAACTGATTCATATAGCTCATGCAACTCCTTCTAGAGTATGTCTTTTCATCCTATCCATGCCAATGAATCCCAAAAAGAGATACTCACATGCATCTTCTTCATCGGGTCCACCATGTTGATTTGAGGATTGCTACCATTTACGTTTTATTTGGAGGTGCTTGCAGCCTGAGGTGTAGGCTGAGGAGCTAAGGGTGCAACCAGTGGGTTATAATTTGGAAATTTTTGGTTCATATGTGATGAGGAAGATGATTCAGATGTCTGGGTAGCTGCCTGAGCTTCCTCCATAGCTCTCCTTTTGGAGCTTGTGTTGGTTGAAACATAATCACCTTCATTATTCATACTACCCATGTAGTTGAATTCACAAAATTCACCTTCCATGTGATTCATGAGAGTGGAATCAGGGTGAGCTTGACCACTGCCCATGCTAGGTTGTACTAAAATCTCAAATCTTAAGAATTGTGTAGCTTGATTGTCTTATGCATTCATATATTGACTCAGTGTCTCATTTGTATAAGCAACCTAATCTTGACCATATCTTAGGGGTGAGAAATTCGGTTGTTCCTGTACCAAATTATTTTTATCAGGCACAAGAGCCTTGGTGATGAAGGAGCACCTAGATTATAACCTTGATATGGTCTAGCTTATGCAAACTAACCTTGTCCTTGATTATAATTTTGAAAAAGGGGTCTATTTGCTTGTTTGAACTACTGATATCTCTAATTTGGCCGATAGTTTTGAGCTTGTTACCTTTTGAGAGCCACCAATTTGTTGGACATGATTTACAACAAGCTCTTAACTTCATGAAGGTCATTGGGAAAAATAGTAGTCATATTTTATACACCAGCAAAAAGAGCTAAGGTTGGTGCAGCAGTCTAAAATAGAGGTGGAAATTTAAGAAAGAGTGGCATATGGGGTCTAGGGGCTATCTTTCCTACTTGTACCAGGTAATTTTTAGTGGCTATGGCTATTTCATAGGTAGTTGGTAGCACTTGTCCTCCCATGGATTGTATCATGACAATAATGTCAATGTTCAAAGCTTTTAAATAATAGAGGAAGGCATAAGTTGGGGTCGGTCTCAAAAAAATGGGGATTTTGTCTTAGGTCTTTTGAAACCTGGTATTGAAATCCTTCATGAATTCATGTGGAGATATTTTTATGGTGGTTAGTTACTCAGCAAGTGAGAGGTGGTCACTCTTCTCCCTGAATCTATTTATCAAGAGAGTGCCTAATTCATTCCATGTGCTGACTAAATTCATAGGCAAAGTTCCATGCCATTCTAGAACCTTACACTTGAAGGACAACACTAGCAGCTTGATAACAATGTTCTCTTCAGTGACATTGCAAATATTACAAAGTTTGGAAATTTTTCTGATGTGCTTAATAGAAGTAATAGGCCCCTCCCTATTAAAAGGAGGAACACTCTTAAGATCTGTCCCTGGGATTGGGTATTAATGCAGAAGGTTTAATGGGATTTGACCATGAAAGGCTATGAAAGGCAAAACCATGGTGATAACAGGGTTCTATCTAGGTATTCTTGCCTAAGTATATTTTGTAGCAAGTCTAGTAAAATGACTTGTTGTATAGGGATGGGTCCTTGTAAGTCTCAGTCACCTTGCTGAGTTTAATGGTAATTCAATGAATTCAAAAGGGACACCCTTGGCAGAAGATCTTGTGGTGACCTTAGGCATGGAATGTCACACTGATCTTTAACTAGATACTGATGTTCTTGAAAAATGGAGTCACCAGATGCTGAATTAGTGGCTCATTCTTACTGTAACAGGACCAGCTCCAATCTTAGAAATTTTTTGAGTATTAAAATTTTTCTCACCAGGCATTCCATAAGCTATTGACACTATGGGTTACACCCTTGAAATAAGGTTGAGATTCCCTCTTCCAATGGAGACTCCTCTCTTGATATGGGTCTATCAAAATTGAGGGGAGAATATCTAGATAAGGGCTAGATCCTTTTGATGCATCTCTAAAGTCTTTGACTACTACTACTAACAATGGAGGGGGGTGAAAAGGGAGAAAGATACAAGCAAAATAGAAACTAATCTAAGTGGTGGTGTACCAAATGATTCTGATCTACTCATTTCTTCACACTTCAGACTAGAAGAGGGTGGACATACACTCTATCTGGTGAAAAGACCAAACTGTAGGTAGCTTTAACAATGGGCTTAATGAAGACACACAGAAAATGAAATTACCACAAGTGCTATAGAAAACACACTATATAATAACCCTTTTCTATCTCTATGCTCTAGATGAAGCACTTCTGGTTAACCTAAAAAAATGGTGCTTTATATACACTAGGTGTGTTGGTGTCAATTTATGAAATCATCAAGCTAAAATGACTAAACATAGAATTGATACACAGACACACTCAAAAACATAACTAGTCAGATAGAGGTAAAACACATTCTTATTGATCAAAGGTGAATTCTAGCAGGGCTTAACCTTACAAAATGAGAGATATCCTTCTCCAGTTGAGAGGTTACAATATATATCATGAAAAAGAAGACTATGGCACCTCTTTCAACATGTGGCCCATACTGCATTGAATACATTAGGAAGAGGAAGTCTGGTGAAGGAACCATGATGGGGCAGTCACAAGCCTTAACTTTGGCATTTAAATCATATTAAATGTCTATTTAAAAGTATGGGTTTCTTGATACTTTGAATGGCAAGGCCGCTCCTATTTATGAAACTTAGGTGACTGTCTGCTCATCTATGCTCAAATGAAGAAAAATAGACCATGCCATTGAGTGCTTGTGCTCTTTGATAACCACTTGGTGGAGACTATTTCACCCACAACAATAACTTCTCCTATTGACACCTTCTTTTGTCACCTAGAATGCTTAACTCATGTCTGTGTTTGTTTGGGTGCATCTTTTAGAACATTCCAAATGTTATTGTATGTGTGCATGGCCATGTTCTAGATTCTCTATTTTGTTCCCCTTTTCCTTGCTATTTTTTGTCACTCTTTGGAAATTTGAGCTCTCTCAGGCTATTCTTCTCATTTTTTATTGGCTCCTTAGGCCTTTACTCAGGTTTGCATCATGAGCCTTTGGTTTCTTATCATGGAGGCATTAGTCCTTTGGATTCTCGTCAATGGATGATGCATCCTATCAAAAATTGACATCTATGGGCCCATCACTATTAAAAAATCAAACAACTATTTCATCATCATAAATTTGACATTGATGTGCCCATCAATGGATGCTTGAATTCCAATGGCTAGTTCACTACACTAAATTTGACATCTTTGAGCCCATCACCCCTTTGGCAATTTCCTAAGCTTTTTGAAACTAAACCTTCAGCCTTTTGCAATTCCTTCAACCCGTTGCAATTTCTTTGACCTTTTTCAATTTCTTCCTTCCCAAAGTGAAGGTGTCCCTTCAAGCTTGGAAAAGGTCCCCTTTTTGGTAGTTGAGAGTCCCCTACAAGGGCACTTTCCCTTCAGGTTCCTTCGGGTTGCCTTGGTCTTCTTAATTCCTTTGAACTAATTCTAAAGGAATTCCTTTGAACATTTTGTCTGAAGGAAATATTTCTTCATGCCTTGGCCCTTTCTTTCTTTTGGGTCTTTTTCTTCAGACAAATTCCTTCAGACAAAAAGTTTGAAGGAATTCCTTCAAGCTTTTGTCTGAAGGAATTCACCTTCATCCCTTCCTTATATTTTCCTTCAGACGTTTTGTCTGAAAGACCTTTGCCTTTTTTCCATGGATTTCCTTTAGAAAAAAAGTCTAAATAAATCCTTTGTCTTGATCTTTTTGCCAAAGGAAACTTTCCCTTTGGCCTTGTCATTTTCTCGAAGGTGCTTTCTGCCCTCCACAAGGGCACCTTTGGGTCCATAATTGTCCTCTGCAGCCTATTGGAATGTCCCATTTGGTCACCTACTTACCCTCCACAAGGGAACTTATCTTTTGGACCCTTGTGAAATACATATATCTCTTTGAAGTTAGCCCATTCCTTTGTTGAAAGGCTTGTAAAATCTTGTTGTCCATAGTGAAATAAACTTCCAGATCAACTCAAAACATCTACAAAGCTCAAGTCACTTGTCTCTTTATATAATAGGTCTACTACAAAGGCAAATGACACAATTTTAGTAGGGGAAATACACCCAAGATTGACAGTTGAAGACAGCAGGGAAAGAAGGAGACCAATTTTTGGCCTGTAGGACCAAAACAGTCGACATTGCTTTGCATTTGTAGTTCATGTGTTTTATTCTATCAATTGGATCTTGGAAAATTCCATCAACACCATCTTCAAACTTGGAGTGTAGATATCTCAAATTATCTTAAAAATTTTAATTTAGAAAACTTTAACAAAATCATGTCCATGAGTAGGCCACTTTTTATCTCCCAACTTTGTGCGCTTACCATATTCACATGGTTTATTTTGTTTCATATAGACACACACCATTTTCTTCTATATGACATTTTGGGTAGTTTAGTTGTATTTATTTTTAATACATATTTTTAGATATAATAGGTTGCATAGATGTATGAAATATGTATATTTAATGATTCTTTTTGTATTTGTAAGAATAATGGAGTGATCACCATATACAATGAAATCTAGTTAGAAATAACAACACTCAACTATAATGATCATGTGGTAATGGGAATACTATTTTTACTTCTATCACTGATTTTGAATTATCTATATATGAATAGGGAACCATGCCATATTTTGGTTGTAACATTTTTTTGTATTCCATTATTTTTATATGTGTACACCTCAGATGTTAATAACTTGTGAACATCTTGAGCTACATAATTGACCTTGATTATAATTGTCAGAGCATTATCCAAGATCTTTTGGTTTCATCAAATGAATAAATTTTGTATAAAAGAGCAAGCTATTACATAAAAAATTATTGTAAGTAAAAAACCAAGAATATTTCAAAAAACTAATAGAAGTATTCAACAAAGTCAACTTGCATACATTACTCACACATAAAAAATGTACATATAGGATATTGATAAGTTTAAATCCTCCCAGAATATCCATAAAGTGTCTAGAATAGACATGCCACTCTAATGATAGAATAATAAAGAGAAACACCCACAAACCATGATGATGGAGAAGAGGAACTCCATATATGCAACTAGGTAAGATAACATGAGTGTAAGAATAAACAAATAAATGAAAATAAACTCCTACACTAATACCCCTTGTAAGCACAACTTAGGTGTGTAGAAGAAATGGGTCTCAACAAAAAGGCCTAATGAGGCAACCACAAACAAAGAAACTCTCATAAATTGGATAAAAGGAGGAAAGACAAAGGAAAAAACTCCCCCCACCCCCCAGATATATATATATATATATATATATATATATATATATATATATATATATATATATATATATATATATATATATATATATATATATATATATATATATATAGAGAGAGAGAGAGAGAGAGAGAGAGATAAAATTCCCCACTATAAGTTATAACTAACTATAGCCACCTTGCATCCTACAAAGGATCTCTCAAGAATGGCTGTGGATCAGTAGTAGATGTAATGAAGAGCGAATCGCCCTAGAATAGTGAATGTGTCTACCATGTTCTTGATTGTTCACTAACCAAGGTGTGGTCCATATAAAAGTAACTATATTCCTCATTTATAATAGATAGGCCAACTTATTTATGTAATGATGGAGTATCTGAAGCAGAAATAAAGAAAAAATGTGGAATGTCTTGTAACTAAGTAGAAGATTCCTCAATTTTTTATGAGTCTTGAATCAATGTACTTGATCCCTATGATGTTTGAAGTGGACTAGAGGTGGGTGACACAAAAAATAACTCCTCAATACCTAAAATGTGATAAGAAGATGGTGGATGTATGTCCCCATTACTACTGTAGTCATCAATGATGGATGAAGAGTGGTCAATATCAAATATGTGATCAAGCTCAAAAATATCATCAAGTCCATGTGAATCTAAAGGAGAATATAAATGAGAGTGAAGGAAAAAGTGTGAGAAGGTATATAATTGAGTCTGATGATAGACAAATCCCATTCCAATATAGTATCATTGTCCAACTCTTTGACATATACTGAATCTAAAATGAACTCAACTCATATGATCAGACTAAGGTGAGTAATCTGGTAAACTGACATGAGATTAGATGAAAGTGAGGGAATACTAAGAAAATTATTTAATGTTCCTCCACTCACCTTAACAGACCCTCTCCCAAATACTTATATATAAATATCATCACTTAAGTAAATAGTGGGCATGTAACATGGTCCTAAGGAAGTGAACTCAATCTATGAAGAGTCCATGTGATGTGATGCTCTAAAGTCAATTACCCATGTAAGAGTTAGATATAAAACTACAACTAAGTCCCTACCTTTCGCTTTCCTCTCACTTTTTTGTTTTTCCTTTTCTTTTCCATTGTCATTTGGCTTGGAGGATTGTAGGGTTGATGAAGATGATTTGATAGACTCACGAAGGCTTATATTGTTCTTCTCAAGAAGGCTTGTGATGTGGTCAAGTTTCTTATTCAAATATTTACTTTCATCATGGTTTTCAATGCAATACCCACACTTTATCCTTTCTTTCTTAGGATTAACACTTGGAGAGGAAGTCTCATTGGTTGATTCGGTGGTGGGTTGATCCTTCTTGTTCTCATGATCCTTTTTGTTCTATTTCTTCTCTTTTGAAGCCTTTTTGATGTTATGTCTTGTAAGTAGAGCATGTGGTTTAGTGGACTTTAGTGCATCCATCTAAATTATCTTTTCTCAAGTCAAGTTAATAACAAAATCATTGAACGAGGGCATAGTCTATGAATTACCAAGTGCTCTCTTTGTTGCATCGAAGGTGGAGATGAAAATAGAATAGTTAGAACCAAGTTTTTCAAGGATGGAAATAATGAACTATGAATATTTATTATCAATTTTACACTCCTTTAGTTACAATATAAATGATTTTAACATAGTGAAGTAGTTTTGAATTGTGTGAAAACTGATAAGACTAAGACTAATCAACTCATTTTCCAATTCATGCCCTCTCATCTCATCTAATTTCCCAAAATGTATCTCTAGGGTATCCCATACTTCTTTGGGTGGTTTGGTTGATTCAATGTGAAAGTGTGCATTTATTGACACAAAAATTTATAGGAAACCAAAAGCTTCATCACACTTGTCAAAGCGTTTCTCTTTATCTACAATAAGAGTTGGTTCAGTTGAAAGTCCCATTGTTATCATGTGTAGGTTATTGTTTCTTAAGGAGATTAGCATATAATATTTCCATTCATGATAATCTAAGGGCATTAGTAGGATGAATGAATTAGGATCCATTGTGTAGAATTAATATTGTAGTAGAAAATAAGAATGTAAGAAATATAAAAGGAATCAACAAGATACAATCCCTACTAAAATTATGCTTGACCCTCCCAAATTTTGACACTTTATATTTTAGTGTGTTTTAGAACTTAAATTACACCTATGCATAGGAAATGAAAACTATGAAATTTAAAAAAAGAGAGCTCTCAATTTCAAGATACCGATCAAAAGTTATTACAATATTACTTTCTCATAAAAGAGCCTACTTAATTAAAATTGGACTAATATTTTTTAAAAAAACTCTATGGCTAAAGTGGATCTAGCCTTTCAACATATAATTCCATGAACCAATGACCTCTCTAAATCAATACAAAGTCTTTAACCAATCCTCCTACCAATCCCATGTGAATCTTAATGAAAGAAGCCACTTGAAAGGCCAAAAATTAAAAAAAACAACTTATACTAGCACAATATTAATTAATGTAGATGTTTGATTTTTTAGGTTTAGCGTAAAAGTCTTTTTTTTTTACTTAATTTATAGAGAAGATAGGGTATCACCAAAGAGAAATATTGAGGGAAAATCAGAGGTAAAATTGGTGCCACCACCATTGGAGAGAAGTGTAGACCTAAAGGAAAATGCATGTTTGAGCATCTAACTAGTATAAATGAGGATGCCACTTGTAAGTTAACATCATTAACTACTGGAATGACTTATAAACTATCATCAATGCTTCTTAATCTACCAAATGAAGGTTATTATCTGTTTCTCAAAATTAACCAAATCAAATTTGTAGGTCTTTATCTCAGTCTGCCTTAATCCTATGCCTTAAGTCATTTGTTAATAATTAAATAATAATGTAAAATTTAACATTGAATGACAAAAGCCATCCATGTGGTGAGGTGATGTGTGCAGTTCTGTAGCATTTAGAAAAAAGAGAGGGAGATCCTACCAATATGTAATTCCAATGTTGTGTCAATCCTTTTTCCAATACAAATCTATAATTTTAATGGGTAGCCAAAGAATTTATTGGTCATTCTTGCCACAATCTCTAAACTATATGGCATGGGAAACTAGATGACTTCAAAGAAGAGTTTGGATGACATTTAGGTAGCATGTTAGTGGAATAGAGGCATTGCCCATTATTGAACAAAGAAAAGACACAAATATGCAAGAATGGGTTAACAAAAACATTGTAAACCTTGTATCCCCTGTTATATGCTTCAATGGACCCAAGGAAACCAAGATAAGACATGATAGTCTCAAATAAAATCCAATCCATATAACTTAATGAATATTCTAGTATAAAAGGCATATTAAAACAACTGAGCTAGATAATGAATAGTCTCTATTTTGCTAATAAAAAAAATAGATTTTCAAAACTTAACAGTAAACATAAAACCATATAATTTATAAAATAGATTTACACTCTAATACCATGTCGTAGCATTGGCCAGGATCTTTTGGTTTCATCAAATGCACATATTATATAAACAAGAGCAAGCTATTGCATAGAAAATTGTTAAAGGAAAAAATAAATAATATTGTAAAAAACTAAAAGAAGTATTCAACACATTCAGATTGCATGTATTACTCACACATAAAATATGTATATATAAGAGAGTATTCAGTGTGACTCCTCCAAGAATATTCATAGAGGTCTTAGAATAGGCATGTCACTCATATGATAGAGTAATGAAGAGTAACACCCACTAACCATGAAGATGCAAAAGAGTAACTGCCTATGCACAACTAAGCAAGCTAACATGAGTGTAGGAATAAACTAATAAAGTAAAATAAACTCTTACACTAATAGTATTTAAATTTGGTTATCTATTTGGAATAGTATGGCCATTGTCATAATCAGTTGGAATTGTGCCTTTCTATTGTTTAGTGTTGACAAATAAAGGGAGATCACATGGCTTATTTTGTAATGGTTTTAATATCATTAGTTCCTTTTGTAATTTTATATCATTTAGAATTTTATAACCCTTTGGTAATGATATTTTCTATATTTCTTTTTTTACCCTTCTCTTGCTTTGAATTGTCTTTTTATACCCATATTTTTTGTTTTGGTGCTTGTGCTCTAAGAGAGGTACTCATAATGTCAGGGGGTTTCTTAGTGGATGTATTAATGATATGTTCACCACTACCTTTGAGACTTTGTATTTAGTTCTTCAATGCAAAATAATATTATGTATGATGACCATGCATTCTATGATATGCACAATAGTATTTAGATCTCCATATAGGATGTACGGGAGGTAATTTGATCACTTTGTCTTGAATCATTTCTCTTAGGATTTCACTTAGACTCTTAGTAGCTTTTTGGTCACTTTTTGAATCACTTTTTTAAGATGTATTATGTTTTATATATTCGTTTGGATAACAAACCATGTTTGATAGAATATTGGTATCTATGAGGATGCAAACACATAATTAACACTACCATGTACTGGGTTCTAGAAGTATGTAATCTGATTTTTTAATTCTTTTATTAACTTGATCATACTAGTGATTTGTTGTTTTTTTGGATTCGCAAGCACAAACACTAGGTTCTTCAAATTGGACATACTTTTAGCTATACAATAGACGGACAAACTCCCTGACATACGGCCATTGACAGTCGATATTGCTGACATTCCAACCGAAGGATTCCCATTCCGTGAATAATATGCAGCTACCAGCTGAGAATCCATGATCACAACCATACCTAATCTCTAGGTGTCAGATAATAATAACAAATTTCCATGGATAACATTGACGGTCATCCATCCACCATTGTCACAGTGTCCTTCAGAATTTAGAATGATTTATCTTTGAAAATGAAAACATTTTCATATTAAATATATATTTATTACAAATTATATATATATATAATCCTTAAAAATAATTGACAGTCCATTGAAAAAGTTCTCTATTATTTAACTGTATTTTACAGCGAAAAAAACATTAAAACTTTCATACGGCCGTCACCTTTAGCACTAAAACGTTAGTTGTTTATTGACTTATTTAACGGACGTTATAATTATGAAAAACAACTATTACCGGCTGTATCTGAATAAGACGTGACAGTAAACAATTTGTTCAGGTACACAAAAGAATAAAAAAATGTTAAACAATCTGTACGATTTATATAATTAAGTAGTTGTTCAATCAAAACAAATTCCCAGTGGTCCAGATTTCTGTGCAATGTTAAATCAATCGCAATCACTAGTTCTCTTTAAATGGTCACAGAGGTTGTGAATAGGTAAGCATGCAGTGCAACATATTCTCTGCTTTAAAGTGTGTTATGATAACCACAATTCCTGTGATACTGTCAAATATGGGAGTTTATAACGGTTTGCACGTCTTCTTGCCGTCAACAAAAACATAAGATGGGCCTTGACTCTTAGGTGCTTGACGTTTCCAAATGTGTGAATGGATAATGGAGCGCGGTAAGTAAAAATATCTTATACAGACTCTCTCTGTCAAAATTGGAAATAGGATATTGAGATTCTCTCCGTCCACTAAATGTATAGCCTCTCTTTGAAATTCACAATAGGCGTAGAAGTTGCTTATTGGATCGTTGAACTTTGAAAAATTTACATTTATATTTATTACTTGTTTTTCAGGGCTGCAGAGATTCGGGACAAGTTAAACTACTTCAAAACCGGCTTCAAACGAGGTGACTTCTCGCGGTTGAAAGAAAATCTAAGCCCTTGGAATGAACAGGCCATTTTCTAGATGCCGCTGCACCATGACCAGTCGCCACCATCTCTGACTCACCGGCCGACAGGGTGGACCTGGCCACACAGTAATTCTATGCAGTACAGGGTTTAGTTAGTTAAATTATTTCCACTTAGTACTGATGGATTGCCTGTTTACACAAATTATGTCTAAATGTTGCTAACTACAGAGACTTGGAGATATTGCAGGCCATTTAAGTTTTTTTATGTGAAAGATTTTGATGGAGGAGGTAGTCTCATGAAGTTTCTATGGATCTACCTTTTAAACATTTATCCTTTGTCTATGCTCCTAAATATTTTCAAATAACTGATTTTTAAAGATAATCACGGCATCAATTTCTTTTCATTTATTTTTTAAATTTTCGTGGGTTTAGCTGCATTTATCCTTTGTCCATGCTCCTAAATATTTTCAAATAACTGATTTTTAAAGATAATCACTGCATCAATTTCTTTTCATTTATTTTTTAAAATTTCATGGGTTTAGCTGCTTGAAAACATTTCCTGCTTGTGTTTTGTGGAATTAACGTCATGTGTTTAAATTCATCAGGTGGACCAATCTACTTCCTGGTCGAACAGAAATTCTGGAATTCTTACAATCGGAACAAGAGCAGGCCCAATGATTCATCGAGTACTTCTCAGATCATTAAAAACATTGCATCTTACGGTATACATGCAAGAAGTGTGGAGATTTTGTCCGATAGGCTAGTGTGATGTAAACAGACTTCCCAACTGTTAATCCAGACTATTCTCTAGATAATCTCCGTTTTAGGCATTGTAAATTCAAAACCTTAGCTTGAGAATGTATCCCAAACTCGGAAAAAATTGAAATCTCTGCCTTCCTATGACGCCTGGAATCTTGTGCTGATAAGAACTATTTCTTTCCGTAATCTCGTTTACAATAAATTTGGAAATAGTATAGGATAATGGTATGGAATTGCTTCTAAAAACTTCACCAGCAGCGTAACAGTTTGGAAGTCTGTTTCGGTCACAGTAGCTTGTGGTACAAAACCTCTGCAGTTCTCTTTCCTCTGATACTAGTTTTTATTGATCTGCGAATCACCTGATGGAGAAGTGGATTAATTATGAGAAGTGTTTGGTGTTGCAGTGCTTTATGTATGAATAGTTGAGACGAGAACTGTTTACAAAATCAACGTTTGACCAAGCCTTCAAAGTTTGTTTTGTTTACAGGCTGGATAAGTAAGCAATTATATTACAGTGGTGTGTTAGAAGATTGTAAAAAAGTTTTAATAGGATAAACTAAGGAGCTTAAATGAAAGCAAAAACATTGGAATGATTGTATTATAACATTCTACTTTCTTCTAAATCTCTTTGGATGTTCATGTAAGTAATATTTTTCAACTTTTGGATGTAAATAATATTTTTCAACTTTTTATTTATATTGGTTTTGTCATTGTAAGGATCAATACCCATATGAGCGAACTTCTTCTTAATGAAACAATTCTAATTTTAATTCGGTGCGGAACGATCATGGAATCTCCTCCGTTGTGATTTGTAAATAGGAACCTGAAAATCCAAAAGTTAAAAAACTGAAAATTCCAACTGTCACGATTAAGCGACACCGTAATCACAAAATGATAAGATTCATTGCTTATTCATAAAATCGCTCCTCACTCACTACTGGCCTCTTTTTTCCTTTTTCGGCGGCATTACGATTGCAGCAATTGCTTAAAAATATGTGTGTGTTTAAGTGGCATGGGTGTTTTCAAAATAAAAATTGATAAGTGGTATAGGTGGATGTACAATGAAATATAAAAATTAAAATTAAATAATTTTGATAAATATTTTTAATTTGATAATTTTTGAAATGACATTAAGGATGATAAATTAAGTCAGATGTAGTGGTGATGGTAAACTTATTTTTCTTTCATTTTCATCGTCATCGTCATCACCATCACCATCACCATCACCATCACCATCATCATCATCATCATCATTTACTTTTAAGTATTTTATTTTATTTTTTACTTAATTTCTCTAAGATAATGAAGAAGACCTAATTATTGAGTGGGCTCCAATAATTGATAGGGTATTTGAAGAGGGGGGTTCAAATCTTGATTATGTTTTTTACTAAAAGTAGATGAAATTTTCATTTATGACAAATATATTTATACGTAATAGTTGAGCATTGATATTCTACTCTAATTCATATGAAAACTTAAACTTGTATATAAGATATTGTAATATTGTTAGTAGACAATATTTCAACTACAAATATTTCAATTTAATATTTATATGAATAAATAATAATATTGAATTTGTGATATAGATTTTTATATTGCTTATCAAATAGATGTCCTTTCACTTGCTATCAAATGTCGAAATCCTATCAACTTGATACTTTAACATTTGCAAACAATCAAAACAACTTGTCATATTCACAATATTTTAAATGTGAATATACATCTACTTTGTCATAATATTTAATTTCCCAATATTTTTCAAACAATTAACTCTAAACATCTTCAATTTATTTCTCCTTACACGTTCATTACCACTCACCTAAAGGAGACCTAAAAGAGGCAGAAGCCTAAATAAAAACACTTTAATGTTACCTGCCTCTTATCCTCTAGCCCAAATTTTTAAGTATTATATGTTATATATACCTACTGATGATTTATGTGTAATATATATCCCATTCTATTCCAGCCATACGAGTCACCAAACCTCCAAAAGTATGTTGTAATTTCTAAATAAAGGGCATGTTACATCAATTAACTCTTATAGCAATCTTAAAATATTCCTAATAAAGGGCATATTCCATCAATTAGCTCCCATAACAATATTAAAATATGCCCAAAATGTATGAGATTTATACTGGGGTGATTCCATCTACTTTGAATACTTATCTGCATTATAAATGTTGTTATGAGTCATGTTCTTGCATAACCATGCTTCTAGTTTTAATTTTCTTCATCCCTAAAGAGACCTCTATCCTGTCCCTTAGGGAAAAATATTGGCCTACAATAACATAAGAGAACCGATACTTCCATGCTAAAGGATCCCATGTCAACCCATCTAAAGAGTTTCCATTTCCATTTCCAAATCATTTTCTTCAGCGAAAGTAGTTTAGAGTTTAGATGTAACTTTGCATTGTAAATTTCTGGTATGCTGACTCTTGGGGGGATTTCAACTCAGCATTCTACATTTAATCTTATACATGTAGTGGGGATCTTTTTTTTAGTAAATTTCATCATGTTTAAATGTATTATCTGTGATTTTGAAGTAAAATCAATAAGAAACATAGCACTCCATAAGAAAGTCTCTATAAAATAAATGGGTTAACTCATGAATCACAACATACATGGATGAATTGAGGTTTCTACAATATTTATTTATGCTAAAAGAAGATCCACTTTAACCTAACAAATTACATAAATTATGAAGCTCATAAAATTATAATACAAGAACAATAACATCAAGGGAATGTTAGGAACCCATGTCCTACCCTTGTCTTTAGATTATAAGTGTATTAGTCCTTATGGACACATATACCTTGTAAGTCATCCCTTTAACTTTTTTAAATTATCCAACAAACATGGGAATTAGTAGTTGTTAAAATAGATTTAATATTTAAGTGTTGAGGCCCAATCAAGGCATCCATGGAAATTATTGTATTGAGCTTGCTCAAAGTAGTTTCTCCCTTGGAGTGGCCTATGATTTAAAGGTTATTTTGAGTTATTTTTCAATTTTTTTTTTCTATTAATTTATTTTCTCTAGTTCATAAATCTGTGCAAAAGGTTCTTCACATCTACTATTGTAGTACTTTCTCAACCTACAGGTAGATTTTAGATATTTTTTTGAGTAGTGACTTTCTAGGAGCTTAATCATTTACGAGAATATTTTTCCTTGCCTCTATTTTGTACATATTCATTGCATATTCAAATAAGGGAAAGCACCCCTCTGCATAACTGTGGGATGTACTTGGGAATAAGCTCTAAAATGATATGTAAGGAGTATCACAGAAACTCCAAAGTATTTGGCCCATTGAGAAGACATGCTAGTGAAAAGGATAATTACCCCATCTCAATTGACTAATTTTCACCCATCAAATAAACTAATATTTATCCCTTAGAGGTAAATCCATGACCATAGATTTTATTGAGAGCTATATTCATTCAAACAACATTGGTGGCTAGAGAGACTCTTTAAAACCCTTAGGCAACCAAATAGACATGTGGCCCATATATAACATAACAATTTAAACAAACATCAACAGAGTGATTACATTTGAGAATAGTTGGTAACCTCACACTTGCCAACAAACTTTAGGCTCGAGCAAACAAGTAGAAATTAGTTTCTCAACAAACAAAAAATTAATTTTTTGCGATATCCCTCCCTCTATAATTCCGTTGATGCTCAAAATTTATTTGAATGGCTAAAATACCATTCTACACATTTTATTCCTTGAGGGTCCATTTCCAAATTCCATCTTTACTAGCCAATTTTTTTTTAGTTTTGTAATAACTTCTTTAACTTTTTTCCTCTTCAAAACTTTCCCATAGTGTTCATTTCCATTTTCTATTCCTTTGTCCCTCTTGGATAAAATTTCTAGTTTTTCATTATAGTTTCAAAACTACATTTTTCCTTCATCAATCCTAACCAAGAGTCCAAATTTTAAAAACTAGTAAAGTTACATTTACCCTTTCTAATTGAGTCCAAATTTTAAAAAACAAAATTTTATTGACCACATCTTAAAACACTATTTTCTATCCCTTGAAAACAAAAACTGGTTATGGTAGCCATCTATGTAGGCACAAAGATCATGTAAAAATAAATTGCAACATTAAAAACCAAGGTCACGGAGTTAATTGATATAATGTCTGGATTGAATTAGTAGAATATCTTTTTTATTATAAAATTATAGGAGTGATCTTCAAATAATAGTTTCTTTTCTACCAACACATCATGTGCACCTAAGCTAGACTTTCTAAGGTTCAATGTTACAGATCCTACAAGATGGATATATCAAGTTGAGCAATTATTCAACCTTCATAATACTTATTCTATCAAAAAAATCCCAATTACTTCCTTCCACTTAGAAAAAAATCACTCTAATGGTACCGATGGTATCTCATCTTGAATTATGACACTGATTGGAAAACCTTTGCATCTTTACTTCTGGGTAGGTTTGGTCCCTCTACATTTGAGGACATTATAGGATCTCTCATCAAACTTGACTAGATTTTTTTTCATGATTATCATAATCAATTTGATAAAATGGCTAACCACACTAAAGGGTTATCAAATGACTTCTTCAAGAGTTTTTTATTATTGTCCTTAAATAGCAAATCCATATGGAAGTGAAAATGTTTCAGCCCAACAACATAATGGGCACCTTGCATCTAGCTAGGTTACCAAAATATAAGTTCTTAGTTCAACATCAAACTATCACTTTCCCACCCATATAGAACACAATGAACTAGTCGCCAATCATAACCACACCAATGAAGCACCTTAATAATGTAGAGATGTGGAATTTTAAGGAGAAAGTATTATGTTATAATTATGATTAAAAAGGGGTTAAGGGTCACATGTGCATCACTCAAAATCTATACTTTATATATGTGGAATCACCACTAGAGTCAGACAACGAGCCTAATTTCTAGGAATTCTAAGATGCTCAAGTAGAATAAAACCCCTTCAAGGACTCAATGGCTCTTGAGATTCAACTTGAGATCTATCTACATGGATTAATAGCTGTTACCACCCCTCAAGCCATGAAGGTCAAGGGATTATTTAAAAGTATCCATCTCACAATCCTCACTGACTCTAGTAACACTCATAATTTCATTGATCCTTAAATCATTAAAGAGGAAAACTACCTTGTAGACCCTTGTTCTAGCTTTGAAATCATTATTTCTAATGGGGGAACATTTCCATGTAAAGGGATGTGTTAAAATGTATATATCATGATAGGTGATTACACTCTTCACTTAGATATTTTTCCCTACCCTTAGTGAGATGTGTTATAGTCTTAGGGGTGTAGTGGCTTGGTACATTGGGACCTCTGTGAGCTTTGGTTGCAATTCATAGATTGTGGCTAGAAGCACACCGTAAAAGGGATATTTCCTAGATCTACCAACATCATCAATTACCATTGCATGGAAAAGTGTATGTAAAAAGGCTCACATTGGGTCATTGCCCATTGTACTCTATCCAAATCTAGCTCCCCACTACTACTGCCTACCTTGGTAATTTACAAGCCATCCTCAATAAGCATGCAACCTCTCTTATAGATTTAGTGAATTATTCCCCTTATATCCTAAAGATTATTGCATCCTACTTCTTCTAGGAATCATCCCACCCAACATCTGACCATATCTCTATCACCATCTATAAACTATTAAAATTGAATAACTAGTAAGTGAACTCCTCGTGTTTAGAGTTATTTGCAATAGCCCCAAACCATATACCTCCCTAGTGCTTCTTTTCCACAAAAGGGATGGGTTATGGCTCCTTTCTAATGACTTTTATGCCCTTAACCACATCACTATTAGAGATAAAATCCTAATTTTGGTCATGAATGAGATTCTTGATGAGATCCATGGGCCAAAAAATTTATCCAAAATAGATCTTTGTTCAAGCTATCATCATATTCATTTACATGTTGATGACATTACAAATATAGCCTTCTGCACTCATGATGGTCACTATGAATTCTTGGTCATGCGATTTGGACTTACAAATTCCCCTTAAACATTTTAGGCCTTAATGTATAAAATATCTTGTCCTTTCCTCTATAAATTTGTGTCAAGTTTTTTATGATATTTTGATTTGTAGTGACACATGGGCCAAACATATTCAACATCTTAACATGTCATTACAACTTCTAGCAGATAATAAGTTATGTTCCAAGTAGTCCAAGTGTTCCCTTGGTCAAGAAGATGTTGAATACTTAGGTAACATTGTTTCAGTTTATAGGGTCCATATGGATGCAAATAAATTAATGTCATGCAACATTGGCCTTGGCCAACAACCCTCAATATCCTTTATGGCTTCCTACACCTTATAGGATACTAACGTAATCTTGTCAAGTATTATGGAAAGATCATGGCTCCCTTGACATCCTTATTGAATAAGGATGCTTTCACATGGGTATTGTAGCTGACCAAAAATTCATGGCACTCAAATAGGCTATGTGTAGTACTCCAATTTTGGACATACTAGACTTCACCAAAATATTCACCATCGAAAGTGATACCTATGGCAATAATCTAGGTGATTTACTTATCTTAGAGGGTCATCTTATTGATTTCACTAGAAAAGCCTTTTTGGATGAAATTTGGCTTTGTCTACGTATGAAAAGGAAATGATGTAAATTTTGCATGAAATATAAAAATGGCAGCCATACTTACTTTGGAATCATTTTTGCAACAAAACCAATGACTAATGTTTGAAATATATACTTTAACAATGAGTCTCATCATTGACATAACATAAATGGGTTAACAAACTCATGGGCTATGATTATGAGATCACTTAAAATAAGGGTAAAGACAATGTCATGGTGAATTCTCTCTAATGCACATTCAATGACCAAACATCCCTTTTTGCCATATTTATGCCCATTCTAAATTGGTTGAAATTTGTACACCAACGGTATGCATATAATCTCTCGTTACACCATTTCATTAAATAATTTACCACTAACCCCTCTATAGTACCACATTATTCATGGGATGGTACTTTTATGTGTTACAAGGGTTGTTTTGGTGCTTCCCAATAGCATAGGCTTCATTAGGCCATATTATATAAAATCGATGCTTCTCCATCAATAGGGCATTCAAGATTTCTCAAAAAATAGGAGTAGGCATGTTAAAATTTCTTATGGAAGGGTATGAAAGGGAAAATTAAATAGATGGTGGATAAATGTGATACATGCTAATGTAACAAAGGTAAAATAATAGTGATCCTTGGCTTGATTGAGCCGAGTCCTTACCCATTCCTACTACGATATAGATCAATATTTTTATGGATTTCATTAAGGGGATCCCTAAATATAGAATAGAAATAGTGATCCTAGTCATGGTAGACCTCATCTCCAAATATAGTCCTTTTTATGCCATCAACCATATTTATATAGCCTTCACAATCGTAAAAGTTTTTTTATCACATCTTCCATATTCATGGCATCCCTACTTCAATCATCTCTAATTGTGATGTGATTTTCACCAGCCAATTTTGGATGGAGCTATTGTGATACATAGGCACATAACTGAATATGAGCTATGTGTATCACACAAAAATAGATGGCCAAACAAAATTTGTCAACAAATGCTTGGAAACATTATTTTCTTATTTTGAATTGAAATAACAACAATAGTGGGTAAAGTTGCTCCCCTTCCTAAAATGGCGGTATCATAGCTCCTAACACATTTATACTAAAATCACTCCATATGAAGTGGCTTATAATCAATCACCCTCTGTAGAAATCTAATTTCTAACACTATTAGGATAAAATTACAAATCAAAATGATATTCTACAATAATGCACAATCTAGACCAAAAGCAAAAAAAATCTTAAATTCATCTGTACACATAACATGTAGGCACCAATTTTTGTCTATTGAGCCCTAATCAGGGTAAGACATTGTATAGAATCATTATATTTTCCCAAATCACTTTGAGTCAAGTTGCAACCATGTAAAATGATGTTGTGGACCACTAAAATATTATAATTCAATATCACACATCATTTACATGTGTTATTTTACATCTATAATACCTTAAATAGGGTATTACCTTGTACACAACTAACACCTTCTTATAATTATACTCTAGTCAAATTACAACTCAGTAAAATAATATTTTTGACTAGGTTGATTAAATGTGCAACAAACTCCAAAGAATTGCCAAGTCACTAAGTAAAATCATTAAGAAAGTTAAATAAAATTAAAATAATGATGGAAAAACTCATATTACATTAGTTGATATAAAATATTCAAATATTCAAAATATTAGGAAAATATATGACTTTTCACCCATGCTTGAAAATGTGCAAACTCTTTTCCTATGCAACCTCTTTCTTATGCAACCCCATTTCAATGTAGTGACCTCAAAAATTAAATCCATATGAGGCCATACATATTCATTTTGATCAAAGGTTTGTAAATCATTCTCTTTTATTCCTAAAGAATTATAAATAGGAGAAACAAAACCATCATTTTTAAGCTTGAGTTGTGGAAACTTCCTTATGCAAAAATATATTGAACAAGCTTTCATTGAGTAATGTTATCATGTAGAAATATTGATAGATAAGGTTTTACTCATTCACCTAATAGAACAAATATAATAATATAAGACATTGGTGACTAATAGATGATAGAGGCTAATGTTACACCTCATTAATGAAGAGTTAGAACACCAAATCAAGGGAAAAGCATGCTTATTGACCCACACCAAACCAAATGGGAGACCCATGATTAAGGTGGGAATCCCACCACCCTCATATTTTGACTCATTCATAAACCATAAGGGAAATGGCCATACTTCCACTATTCCCTCTTTCAGCATGGCTATTGATAACAAATTATATTAATACCCCCCTCTCCTTCACCCAAGGTTAAGTTGGAAGTTAGTCTTTGGTTATTGACATCTTGTTGTAGGTCTTTGAAGGAGGTCATCATTTTGGAGGTCATCCACATCTTGGTGGAAAATAATTCAAATCAATGAATCTCTACCAAAATGACCATGAGATTATTTCATCACATCATCGAAAACATCAACCACATCAAAAATCCTCAAGGTAACCTTATTTGTTTTTTTATTTCAATTATTTACTTAAGATTTTCCTTTTATTACCTTCACCTTTACCCCTTAATCCACTTTCCATATTAATCCATTGACCTCCTTTACCACCTTTGCCATTATAATTCCATTTACCTCATTTTCTCTATTTTCAACTTTGACACATTCACCCTCTTTGTTACCTCATCCTTTTGATACCCTAGTTACTTACTACAATGAAGCTCTATAGAAATTACTATGGGATTCTTTCATCACATCATCAACACCATCAACCACATCAACAAACCTCAAGGTAACTCCCACCTTGGACATGAGTCTAATTTTGAAAGGGAATCATGCACATGGGCTTAAATGAAGCTAAAATAATTTTCACCACCCTTTATTATCTTCATCCAAGTACTTAAAGAGATCACCCAAAAAATGTGGTGCCATTTTCCATGTGGGTACATGAATGATTCAAAAGATGAGGGTAGTGGGATTACTACCTTGATCATGGGTCTCCCATTTTTTTTGGTGTGTCTCCCACCTTTCACATGAGTCTAATTTTGAATGGAAATCATGCAAATGGGTCTCAATGAGACCAAAAGACTTTTAACCACCCTTTCTTATCTTCATCCAAGAACTTAAATAGACGACCCACAAAATGTGGCACCATTTTCCATGTGGATTCATGAATGAGTCAAAATATAAGGGTGGTAGGATTCCTACCGTGATCATGGGTCTCCCATTTGGGTTGGTGTGTCTCCTACCTTGTACATGAGTCCAATTTTTCATGGGAATCATACACATGGGCTTAAATGAGGCTAAAAGACTTTTCACCACCCTTTATTCTCTTCATCCAAGCACTTAAAGAAATTCCCCCCAAAATGCAATGCCATTTTCCATGTGGGTGCATGAATGAGTCAAAATATGAGGATAGTGGTATTCCCACCTTGATCATGGGTCTCACATTTGGGTTAAAAAGACAAAAAATTGGTGGATATAGTACTCTTTATCTTTTCCAAAGAACTAAAGAGGTGGGTATCCAATTTTCAATGTCACTTTCATGTGTGGAGACAAAATATATGTTTAATGATGGCCCCTTAAATATAAATTCACCATATTTTAAGGGGGGACCCTTGTGATGCTTAAATGAGGTCATTAAGCACCTTGGGAAAGGGTCTCAAGTGGGGTATGATGTCCCACATCAAGCCACCTCATTTCAAATCCATGTCAATTGCCATATCACCTCTTAAATCACCTTCCATGTCACTTGCCATTTCACTTTCCATGTCACTTATCATGTTATCATGAATAGTGATAGTGGGTGCCATAGTGAATAGTAATTTTAAATAATACTTTAAAATAGTATTATGTGAATAGGAAAATAGTGATTTGGTTAGGTTAAGAGGGGTTAGTTAAGGGTTAAGAAGGTTTAGGGGATCTTTAGGGGCTCCTGAGACATTTAGTCATCAAAAACTATAAATTTTAAGTTTTTTAGTGTCTACAGAGTCTAAGAGTCATGTAAATGTTCTGGTTCTCAAGTATAGTAGGCATGTTTTTAGTGGAGTTTCCATAACTGTTGGTTAGTTTAGCCTACATACAAAACTTTGCCTAGATCTGGGGTAAGAAGCTGAGCAAAGTTTTGGTTGAGTGAGTGATCCAATGGGGGAAGAATAAGACCACATGTCACTTAATTTTTTTTGAAACACTTTAAGCAAGCTTTAAAGTGAATTTGATCATTTTAAGGAGCAGGCCTAGAAATAGATCTAAAATTACAAGAGAAGGTCATCCCATATAGGTTATCAGGGTAATAAGGATGGTTTTAAATCTCAAAGGTGTCTTGGTAAAGTTCTAATTCCTCTCAGTGTCCTTTTTAAGAAGAGAAAAATGACTATCACAATCCTAAAGGAACCAGATTGTCTTAGTACATCATTCAAGAATGAATAGGTTAGTTTGGTTGTGCATTTAATAAGTGTATTTGGGAAACTAACCAAGGTTGAAGGATTACATGAAAATGATGTATTTTATGCCAAGATTATCCCCTAAAAGTTTGGTCACTTGATGATTTTTATATCTCAAGATATAAGCCTTCAAAAATGATCTAGCAGTGTAAGACATACCTAAGGACATCAAATTAAGACCATTAGAACTAGCCATTTAGATTAAAAAATCTTCAACAAGATGAAATTGAATGTAGGGCTACCAAGTTTCAAATCCTCAATTGATTATAAAATAAGATAAATGGCACAGAAGTGATGGCAAATTCAATAAGTCAAGTCTAGATCTTATGGTGCATGTTTAATCATGAAAAATTAGATCCAACATTGAGCACAAGGTCAAAAGGTTAGTAGATCCTAAGAATAAATGTGGTGATGACAAGTGTCTCAATCAAAATGAACTCTCAAATAAAATGATGGGCTACATTTGATCTAGTATATCAAATATAAATGGGGTGAATTCAACCATGTGAAAGCAGATTGATGGTGCATATCAAAGTCATAATATCAATGAGCTCAGATTGCATACCAATGTGGTATAAGAATGTTTGATCACATGAATTAAAATTTGGGTCCAAATAGAGCATGTAGGACTACTAAGTTTTACCATCTTGAATGCATATCATAGATCAAATGCCAACACTGAAAGTTCAAACCAATAAACTCTTGAAGTGATCGATGGAGCAAATTTCATCCAATTCCCAAAGAACATGAGATGAAGACAAATCTCTAGATTTTCAATGATCATATAAGTAGTAGTGTGGTAGGAAGATGCCACATAGGTAGACACATTGGATTGAAGGATTTCATCACCCAAGTTTGTGTGTATGGATATGATATCAAAATGTGATTTGGGTTACTAGAGAAAACCTTGTAGATTCATATGCCACCATCAAATCTCAATTATATGCAAACATCTATTCATTTAGGTTACAAATACTATCTTGGGTTCAAATTTATGTTTTGATCATGATCAAGAGACTAAGTATATTGTAGATCTTCATTAAAATTATGACTATATGAAAAATGATAAATTGGATTGGTTTTCATATATAATGGACCTATTTTTAGGGTTTGGAGTAATGCAAAAGTTGTGAATATGAAAGGAATATCAGAAGGGATGCTAGTGACTGAGTTAAAGTGAATTTATAATAGTGTAAAAAACATATCAAGATGAAACATAGTGTTGTAAGCTCATTAATAAGATGAAGAGTTTGGAGGTTGGAGAGTGAAAGAAGAGCATTCAATACATTTTTAGTGTCTTTGGGGTCTTTTCCCTTAGAATTGATCATGACTCGTCATCCTCATCAAGTTATTATCTATTAGTGTGTTTCTAAGCTATTGAGAGGGCTTGAAATCTATTTGGAGCTAATGAAAGTTAATTTGTGGAGGCAAGATTAATGCTAATCAATCAAAAAGTAGTTGGGCCTTATTTTTGGATTTCTATTTGTTCTCTCTCTCTCTCTCTCTCTCTCTCTCTCTCTCTCTCTCTCTCTCTCTCTCTCTCTCTCTCTCTCTCTCTCTCTCTCTCTCTCTCTCTCTCTCTCTCTCTCTCTCTCTCTCTCTCTCCTCTTTTTCTTATATATCTCCCATTTATCCCCCAATAAAAAAGACTCTTATTGTTTTGGCTTATCTAGGCTATGCCAATTTTGTACTAAAACACCTATTTGATGCTATAAAAGATTTAATTCCTCCATTCACAAGCTAAATTGAAGTGTGTCCTATGAATTCATTAATGTGGTTAAGTGAATGTCTGATTTCCTTTATCTGTATCTAAATTATCTCACCTTCATGATGTGTTTTGTATCTTTTAAAATCCATTATAAGTGTCATAGATATTTTTTTGATTGGTTTAGAAGTGTAAAAATATCCTCCCATGCTAGTTTGATAGCTAGTCAGTGGCTTTTGATGAAATACTTATGTGAAAGCTGATTAAAAAGTTAGTGAAGAGATATTTATAGGTTTGACAGTGTCTCATAGTGTGTTATGTTCAATTATAAGTGTCCAAAACATTGATACATCACCTCATTTTACATTTTTTCATGTTATTATCATTTTGTCTCCCTTTTCCAAGAAAGATATTAGATTTAGGTGATATATCTAGAAGAAGCCAGCCTTATCCAGAGGTTTAACCTCACTACAAGATACCCACAACCTAAGGTTGTTTGCATTTTGTAGCTTAGTTGGGAGATCTAAAAAACCCTCTTTATTAAAACAAGACACATTTTACAACATGATTTTTCAGCCTATATCCCTTATTTGTTCGAACATGTATCTTTGAACTCACATTTAGGATAGAAATGTCTTTTTAACCTTTTCCAACACCATCCTTTTGGACCTCCTCCTAAGAACTATTTCACAACACAATTTTCTCAACCTATATCCCATGTTTTTTCAAATATGCATCTTCAAACTAACATTTAGGATAGAAATGTGTTGTTATCCTTTTTTGACATCATCTTTCTAGGCTTCCCCCCAACACCTATTTAACAAATAGATTTTATCGACCCATATTCGATGTTTATTTGAATCTGCATTTTTGAACTCATGTTTAGGCTAGAAATGTGTTGTTATCCTTTTCCAATGTATGTGTTCTTGATGATAACTACCTTTGGACAAATTTTTTGTGTTTCCTTTTCAATTTTTTTATTATAAGCACCTTTGATAAAATCAATATTTTTCCTCTTTTTATTCTTGATTATAACATCCTTTGGGTAAATTAGTCTTTTCAAGTTGATTACATTTGTAACCTCATTTTGTAAAATCAATATCTATCCTACCCACCATACTGGGGCATCCATTCATGTCACTACTTATAACCATATTTGGGCAAACTAGTGTCATAGCTTTCATTAATGACTATAACTTCCTTTGGATAATTTAGTAATCCCATCACTATTTACATTTAGATCATTTCATTTTATTCACTTTGAGGGAATGTTTGATGACTTTTTTTTTATCACCCACTCTCTTGAGGGGGCATTAGGGGTTTATCGACCTCTTTCAAGGGTATGAACCATTCAACTTAATAACTTTTTCATTATTTGAAAATATATTTTTGTGTATATGTCTAGAAATACTTTATCAAATAGGGGTAAACTATACACACTCAATTTTCAACACTTTTATTCCTCAACCAACATTTAGTTTAATTCCTAGAAAATGATACATTTTAAGCCTAGAAATCACCTGGAGTGCCCAAATTTATCTATTTAAGAGATTTAATTGCATATAAATGTGATGAGGCTAGTTTATTTGGTTTATTACACTATATTCATCACTAACCTCATTTAGTTATAACCCTAGTCAAATTATGACCTAGTAATTTGGCACTTTTAGCATGTTAAGTTATTAATTCATGACATTTAAAACAATTTCCAAAAGCCAAAAATCACAAAGCAAGACTAATTATATTGAAAATCCTAATTAACTTGCCTAAATAAAAATTCTAAATCAAATTAGTGAATTTCATTTACTAAAAAAGGAATTTTTAACCAAAATGAAGTCAAAGAGTCAAATAAGATAATAAAATAATGTATTATCTCATAAATATTTAAAATATGACTCACACCTCAAAAATATCTAAAGTGAGTTTTCATGTCTCACAAATATCAAAAACTGAGGTGTCAAGATGTCATGAGTGCCTTAACCCCACATAGAGGTATATTAACTCAACAAAGGTTAATTTAGACTCAACCCAAGTTATAATTTAACAACCTACCTAGGGTTACAGTTAGTTATTTGAGCTATAAACACAAGTGCCCACACCATTGATAAACAAGATTTTTTTTGTAAAGTTACAATGATAGAATATCTTCTTAATTCCCTTTGAGAGTAGTGTTATAATTCCCAATTTATTCTAATATTTACACTAATTCACAAGTGACTATTGGATAAATTCTACCACCATGGAAGAGAATTTATAGAATACTACAATCATCATAGGCTAGACTCAAACATTCTTATGCCAACAAGTAAGCATTAATGTGATAAAGGAGGTAAGAAAATTTTATTATCTTCATATTTATTTTGATTTATTCCTTTTTATTTTATTTTCCCCCTAGTTCTTAGGTAAGAGGTTTTAGTGTTAGTGAATTGTTATTCTTGACATTTTATCATTTGGACTAACAAAAGACTAAGATACATTTTTTTCCTCTTCAAACTCCTAAGGTACATATATAACAATTGTAAACTCTATTATAGATATGCATAAGTATATTATAGTGTTCCCTTGTAATTTTATACCAAATTTATTTGAGGTATACATAGTGTAATGAACCATAAGTATCTATATTGGACCAATAATTTCACTTACACCAATACCTTACATAAATGACTAGAAAATTTGAGAAAACCATCACATATATATTCAAACAACTTCCATTAATCCCATGGGTGATGTATTGGACCAATAATAAATTTTACCTTAGACCTTCAATATGCCATCACTAATTCACTAAAAAGTAGGGAAAGATCTCAACTTCTATCCCCGTAACTTTAATTCCACATATACTACATTCAATGCTAGAAATAAAATATATATTAGGTTTGAGAATTTTGGATGTGAAGTTATTTGTGTCAGTAACCTCTTTTAACACTATCTTATTTTTGAGTCTTGAAGATTGTTGATGCTTAAAATTGTGCTTGATTCTAATCAACAACAATGGGAAGTTTCAACCTGTGGGATATTGCGGCTTGAAACAACCTCCAGACTTTATAGAAGTTGGTCTCTTCTTTTGTATCAAGTGTGGGGGAAAAAGGATAGAAAATTAAACAAAAACGTAAATGCAGGAAATGAACTTAACTATGGTGATGTGCTTGAGTGTAATTTTGACCCTAATCTTGAGCACAATGAGACTATATGTAGGATTCATTTACATTTAAGAGCAAACAAGTGCATGATCAATGTAAAAGATTGAAATAATAAAAATAGAGGCTCACAACAGAGACTTCTTTTGCTGAGATATAGAAAATATCAACAAAGTCATAGGGTTCAATCTTCTTATAAGAATCTTCCAATCACATAAGAGGCACAAAAACACGTACAGTTATGTAAACCTTTCGACTCAAGAAAATGAGACAAAAGCAAATGACATTCTTAATCACAACTCTAGAAAGTTTACAGTATAGACTACTTTTGCAAATGACAGATAATATCAACAAAGGCATAGAGTTCAATCTTATTAATTCTTTTAGCCACATAAAAGGCACAGAAACATGCACAATTACATCAACTTTACAACTCAAGAAAAATGAGACAAAAGTAAATGAAATTTCTTAGTCACAACTCTAGAAAGTCTAAACTTTTTACAATAATTCCCTAAAGTCCCCCTTTTTTTTTGATAATGGATCCCCCTTTTTTTGTATCTCCTCTTGCTCCTTTATAGCCTTTAATTTTATAGATAAAATAGTGTGGCATTCTGTACCTTCAATTACTTAGATGTATTTTGGTCTTATCAAGAAGGCCCATGCTGGGGCAGGGTGGCTGCCTTGACTGCGGCGTGTCAATTCATGTCTAGTACCTCCTTCTGCACCTAAATTTCCTCATTCTATTACCTACTTAGCCATGTAACTATCTATTCTCCTCCACTTATAGGGGATAAATAGATGGTCCTTTTAATGTTTGTAGGCCCCAAAAATCTACCTAGTGAACTACTCCATCTACCAGAAATAACTCCTACTGAGTTTCCCTCCATCTCGCTTTGCAGCAACAGATACACGGAACACTATGTTTTGTTAGAATGGAAAAGGACACTTAGTCAATTTTCTAAAATTCTCCTTCTTACTTAGCAAGCACTAGAGAATGACACTTGGCACTTTCCACCTGATTCATCGAAGACACACGACTCTTTTTGCTTTCCCTTTAGCTATGCTATAGAATTATTCGAGGCACATATTAGGATCCTATAAATGGTGACACTTGGTAGCTTCTGCAAACCTTTGAAATAACACTTGAGACCCACCACAATTTTTTATTTGGCAATGAAGCTTGAAGATGATCTCTTGGAAGTTGACATGTGGCGGTCTCTGCTGCTCTTGGGAAGATACATGGAATCTTTCGCTTCTCTTACTAGGGGTGTGTGGCATATTCCACTTCTTTCAGGAATGGAGTAGAAAGGGGGCTCGAAAAGTGACACTTGGTGGCCTCCACTACTCTTCAACGGTTAAACAAAATGAAATGATGCTTTTTTGCCCTCCGAATAGGTACTTGACCCCTTTGGTTTTTGGGACACTCCCTTGAACTACCCGATGAACCAAAATGGTTCAATGGTTCAACACTACACCCCATTTACATGTTAACCAAGGTATTGAACCAAAAATGTTGAACCAAGGCATTGAACCCAAGTGTTGAACTGATGCATTGAACCCAAGCATTGAACTCAGGCATTGAACCGCTTGTTTCTTAGATACTGACATGTGGTGACTTCTACTTTCCTCTGAAAAAGTAGTCTAGGGCCTTTTGTGACTGCCACTTGGCACTTTCTACTTCTTCCAGCTAATTAGCTTGTTGAAAATCTTTGCCAAAAAATAGAATGAAATGTAGGTCTTGATATGAGATTCAGATGTTGACATGTGGTGCATTCCACTTAGCTATTATTGGATACATGGCACATTTCACAGCCCTCTTAAAAGTTGTGAAAAGTGTCTCGAATGACACCAGTTGGTTGGCTCTGTGTTTTGGAAAGTGACACTTTGTGGCTTTTGCTCAAATTCAACACTTAGGCAAAAATGAAATGAAGGAATCAAAAAGGGGGAAAGAGAACCCATGCTCAGACTACACCATGACCAAGGTATGTAGGGACAAAACTATAATGCGCGACTGAGAATTGGAATACAATGTGGAGTAAAAACATTTACTCTACAGTTACTGGTGACCCCCAGGACTTTTGAGCCTACTCAAAAAGAAAACTCCACCTTTTGCTAGATCAAAATTATGAAAATTAAAACTTCAAAAGAGCCGTTGACATGTGTTTAAAACACTTATTTAAAAGAAAAGTGAGAAAATAACAAAAAAACAATGCGAGAAAGGGAAATTATTTAACTATAATACATTAGAGACCCAAGCTAATTGAAATGCTTTAAATAGATTCTATTTACAAGAATCTCTTTAAGTTCTCCTTCCATCGATTCTATCTTGAATGAATTCTTCTGCTTGCATGCTCAAATTTTATATGGGCCAGTCCATAATGCTTCAAATTTGGTATCCTGACCCAGCTTGGTAGCCCTTGCATCCCATTTTAAAACAATTGAGCCTACTTCAAAATTAGGATTTGAAGTCCTTTTATAAAAACAATTCTTAACCATTCTTTGATGCTTAATCAATGAATCATGGGCTATATCCCTCTTTTCTTGAACTTCCAAAATTTTTGCGAGTCTGACCTACATGGGGCCATTTTCTTCAATTTCAATGTTTGATCAGCTAGAGAGTAGGGATTTCCAAGCTTAGGGGAATCATAGCAGACTTTTCATATACCAATTCATATGGAGACATTTTGATCACCTAATTAGGCTTGACTCTATCAGCCCATAGTGCTAGATTAAGCACTTTATGCCACTCTTTGTGATAATCAACCCCTACTCTTTTGATGAGTCTTATCAGGATCTTGTTGGTTAATTTTGCCAGACCATTACCTTGATGGTAATAGTTAGATGAAGTTTTCAGATATATTCCATGTTTCAAGGCAAAGTTGGATACTTTAGACCCAAAGAATGCTTTAGCATTATCTAAAATTATGGTGCGAGGAGCCCCAAAATGGGTAGTGATACTCCCTAGAAAATCTAGGATCACATTTTCTATTGCCTCCTTAAGTGGGACTGCTTCAGTCCATCTGGTGAAATAGTCTATGGCAGATAATATCCATTTGTGACCCATACTAGACACTGAATTTATCATCCCAATGAAATCAAGGCCCCATTGAGCAAAAAGTTCATCCACAATTATAGGACTAAGGGGCATGGCTGCATTCCTCCTCATCCCCATAGAATATTGACAAGATTCACATTTTTTAATCAGCTAATAATAATCTGCAAACAAAGTAGGCCAAAAATATCTTGCCTCACTTATCTTTATGGTTATGGTCTTTGCAGAAAAATGCCCCCTGATATTCCATGATGCATTTCGTGTAGTATTCTCTTAGCTTCAGCCTGTTCCACACATCTTAACAATTTTCCATCAGAATTTCTTCTAAAAAGGACTTGTTCAATTAAAACAAAATGAACTCCCTGTATCCTATAATATCTCCTCTTATTTCGAGGGACTTCTCTCAGATAAATCCCATTTTTCATAAAATGAATCCTGCTTGTGACCCAAGATTCTTGATCAACCTCTTGTATTTTTATCACCATCTCTGTCTCTCCTTCTGCATCTGCTTCCTCAGGTAACATCTTTTTAAGCTCTTGGGTTATATATTGGCACAGACCCTTACCTCTAACTAGCTTGGTGGGTCTGACCTCTACATCATATTTCAAGGATCTCAGTGATCTAATTGGCTCTTTTCTCAGTAATTTCTCCCTCCATGATGTATTCCCTAACACTTGTCTGAGCTACAAGTATAAGAATTTTGTTCCCTAATATCAGATGCCTAAATTTCTTGAGGGCTTTTACCATGGCATAGACTTGTCTTTCCACAAAATTGTACCTAGTCTCATAATCCCTTAGAGTTCTTGAGAAAAAGGCTATTGGGTGTTCCCCCTCTAGCCTGTCGTTCTTTTGAGTTAAGATAGCAGCAATACTTGACTCTCCTTCATAGACATACATTAAGAAGGGTTTGAAAAAATCTATATTTTTAAGCACTAGGGCTATTGAGATAGCCTTCTTGACCTCCTCAAAAGCTTGCCTTCCATTTGTAGTCCATTTGAAGACCAAGTCTTTCTTTAGAAAGAGTGTCATTGGCCTTACCAAGCCTGCAAAATTAGATATGAATCTACTAACAAAATTAATCTTCCCTAAAAAGGACTGAATTGCCTTTTTATTTACTAGAAGAGGTAGGTTCATTATTATTGTTATTCTCTCAAGATCTATAAAAACTCCTTATTTAGATACTATATGTCCCAATAATTTGCCCTAAGGTACAACAAAGAGGAATTTCTTGGGATTCAATAATATCCCAAAATCCTGACATTTCTTGAAGACAGATTCTAAATGATCAAAATGATCATCAGTATTTTTTGAAAAAATAGTGAGGTCATCCAGATAGACCAAGATGATCCTATTTATAATCTCACCAAAGGCTATATCCATAGCTCTTTGAAAGGTGGCTCCAACATTTGATAAGCCAAATGGCATCTTAGCATATGCAAAATTTCCCCATTTGGTGGTAAAACTAGTTTTGTACTAATCTTCATCAGCCAACCAAATTTGATTATATCCAGAGAAACCATCTAGTAAATAAAACCTCTCTAATCTAGCCATAATTTGTAGAATTTGTTCCATGGAGGGAAAGGGATAGTGGTCTTTCAGAGATGCTCTACTTAAATCTCTAAAATCTACACATAGTCTTACATCTCCATTATTTTTCCTAACTAGAACTAGATTTGATACCCAGGTTGAGTGCTTGATTGGAAATATTATTTTGGAATCTAAAAGTTTCTACAACTCATCTATCATTAGAGGCTCAATCCTTGGATTTACCGGCCTCTATTTCTATCTGATGGGCTTAGACCCTTCAGTCAATTCTATTATGTGCTGGATAATGTCTCTATTGTATCCATGAAGGTCTTCATAGCTCCAAGCTATGACTCTATCATATTTTTGGCACAATTTGATTAGTCTTTCATTCTCTTCTTGAGTTGTAGAATTCCTAACCTTTAGCCTTTTCTTGTCACTCACCTCTATTTTAGAATAGTCTGCTTCATCTACCTGAAACCTTTTATTTTCAAGGCTTACATCTTTTGGGTCAAACAAGTTTTCTAAGGTGATCAATCCCTTGGGGAGCTTATTAGTCCTCAATTGTATAATCTGAGCACCATATGCCTCTTTAATTTTGGTTGTCAACTGATCAACAAACTCATCTAATTGTTGTAAGAAAGAGACTACCTGAGCGTCATTTTCAAATACTTGCCAGTTCTCATCATTGTCTGGAATAGTCGGCCTCACTATAAATTTTAATGACTCATTGTTAATCAATAGGCCCATTGCTGGGTTAAATTGTGAGCCAATCTGGGCCATCTTATCAGCTTCAAAGTTTTGACTTCTAGGGACTATCTCGATATTGAAAGCTTCAAAATCTTCTATCAAATCCCAAATCCTATGTCTGTAAGATCTCATTCTCACATTTTTGGTTGCTACCTTTTCTCTAATTTGCTTTACTACTAATTCTAAATCCCCTTTTACTTTTAGATTCTTTATTCCCTTTTTCTTGGCTAACAGGAGCCCATGTACTAAAGAGTCATACTCAGCATCATTATTAGTTCAAGCAAATTGGAATCGGATAGCCCTTAAAATTTATCACCATTTGGAGCAGTAAGACAAATTTCTGCTCCAACACCATGTTTACTTCTAGCCCCATCAAAATTCAAAGTCCATATCTCTGAATCTTGAGTAGTAGGTGTCTCTTCCCTTATAACATTTGGGATTACATGGTCCTCATCAAAAATGATGTATGTTCCCAAACCAGTAGAGTCATAGTTCCCATATGGGTTGCTATGCATCATAGCCAACAATTGGATATTTTCTTCTTCTTGATCATGCTCAATCTAGTCGCCTAACTCTTCAACAAAAATCCTTTCTTCCTTATTTAACATAGCATGATCTGCCTCTAATCTTGTTGTCAGTTCATTGGTGATATGGTCTTTGGATAGTGGTTCAGATAAAATTTTCATCTTCAAACCGTATCTAGTTCTCAAGATGAGGTGAGACCAGTCAAGAGACATATATCCTCCTCTTTTTGGTGTAAAGTCTCTGGATAAACATAAAAAAAAAAATAGGAGGTATATCTATGACAAATATATCTTGGTTGACAATTATATTGAGATATGTGTATAATTGCAATGGGAGTTGTTTAATTCTCCCTATGGTTTGTATTGTTTTGCCATCTAGTTGCATAATTCCTTCTGTGAGGGTTACATATTTTATTTTCAAAGCATCAGCTATTTGCTTGGGAATCACAGTTGTACTAGCTCCTAAATCTATTAATTCATTATGCAAGAGTTTCTTTCTAACTATTAGAGTCAAATAGAAAGGCTCTGGCTTGGATTTACTTACTTGTGCTGCATCATTCACAAAGGCTATTGTCTGTTGAAGAACTGTGTTTTTGACCATTTTTTCTAGCAGGTCCTTCCTTGGTGACAGCACCTTTAGGTACTGCTTGGTCTTGCAGAGCTTCTTGTAGCAATTTTTTCTATTCAGGAATAGCCATTATATCTCATATTGACACTTGTGTTGGAGTCTTCTTTAATTTATCCACTACATTGATCGGTCCCAAAGACTGAGTTTTTGGACATAAAGATACCTCATTTTTTCCTGAATCTAGGTAAGAATCCCCTGGTCTTGCATCAACTGAGGCATTTCTTGTCTAACAGTAGCATTTCTTTGCCCTTGAGATGGAGGATTATTCTTGACTTGACCACTTACAATCTCAGGGTATTCCACCATTCTCCTCTTTGATTTGGTATAATAATTAGATTGCACCACTGGCCTTTGGGAAGTAGATGCTTCATTCAAGAAAAATGCTTATTCATCTTTGACCCATAAGAACAAAGCATGTTCTAGGGCTATTTCTTCCTCTTGTTGCAAGGACATTCCTTGCATCTAAGCCACTAAAACTGAATTCTACATATCGAGAGAGTGGTAGGCTTGATTGTTACTGGTACCAGCAAATTGACAATCCATCCTTCTCTGCTTAGCCACCCTTTATTGTAGATTTCCCCTAGGACAATCTCTGGGTGTATAAGCATCATTGCAAAGGAAACATCAAGCATTAGTATCATTCACATAATTATTCTGACCTAGAACCATCTCCCTATTTGAGTTGGGAGGGATGGTTTGTGAGGGTGTGGGAACTGCAACCAATTGATTTGCTAGATGATGGTTAGTTTGTTTTTGGGGGCCTTGATATTGATTTGGTTGGGATGAAAATTTGTTTCCTTGATAGCCTTGATAAGGAGGCTTAGGGAAAGTATTTTGCTACCTCTTTATATTAATCAGCTTATTGGAAAATGTCCTTAGGATATTCTTGATATCATTCATCTCAGATGACTGAGCAAAGGCAGGATCTTTCACAGATGATTGAGGGTAAGTGTACATAGACACAGGTGGGCTTATAGCTTTAGGAACTTCTTGAGGTAAGGGCAAGGAAATTTCTAGGAACATAGGCATGGGAGGCCTTGGAGGTAACTTTTTAGCATCTATTAAATGATTCTCAGCTTTGACCGCATATTCATAAGCCCCTAGCAAAGTGTGTCCTCCTAGTGACTGAATCATAATAGATATATCTATATTTAAAGCCTTGAGATAAAACACTATGGCCATACCAAGTGGTGGTTTAGCTGTAGCAAGGATTTTGTCCCAAGTTTTCTAAAATCTGGTGTTGAAGTCAGTCATGTCCTCCTATGGTCCCCTTTGAATGGTGATTAACTATTGTAACAAAGAATACTTATCACCCTTCTCTACAAATCTTTCAAAGAACAGATCTCCAAGCTGGTCCCATGTAGATATGGTATTTGGAGTCAAAGACCGATACCATTCTAAAGCCTTCCTTTTGAATGAAGCTGCTAATAACCTTATGGCCACATTTTGTTGTGTGACAACATGTATGGCATAGACATCTGATACATCTTGAAGATGTTCTGTAGGCATTTTTAAGTCTTGCCCACTGAATTTGGGTAGAGCTTTTAGATCATTTACTAGGATAGGATCCCAAACATCTGGTGGTGTTGGGAGGATTAAGGGACTACCAGTGTTCCAACTTACATAATTTTTAGGGGGATAGGGACTCCCATATTTATTATTGGTATAAACTGGTTAGCTCTTCTCCTTGGACTTGTTACCAGAAGTGGTAAAAGAATACCTAGATTTCTAACAGATTGCGATCTGGTGACTGGTCCAAAGCTCTGACTCCTTGTAGCTCTCTAGTTCATATGGTCTTGAAAGAAACTTCAAGACTTGTCCTACCAGGCATGCCAAAAACTGTTGATGCTTAAAATTGTGCTTGATTCTAATCAACAACAATGGGAAGTTTCAAGCTGTGGGATATTGCGGCTTGAAATAGCCTCTAGATTTTAGAGAAGTTGGTCTCTTCTTTTGTATCAAGTGTGGGGCAAAAAGGATAGAAAATTAAATAGAAACGCAAATGTAGTAAATGAACCTAACTATGGTGATGCGCTTGAGTGTAATTTTGACCCTAATCTTGAGCACAGTGAGACTATATGTAGGATTCATTTACATTTAACAGCAAACAAGTGCATGATCAATGTAAAAGATTGACATAATAGAAACAGAGGCTCACAAGAGAGACTTCTTTTACTGAGATACAAAAAATCTACCCAGTGAACTACTCCATCTACCAAAAATAACTGCCACTGAGTTTCCCTCCATCTCGCTTTGTGGCAACAGATACACAGAACACTCTATTCTGTTGGAATGGAAGAGGACACTTAGTCAATTTCCTGAAATTCTCCTTCTTACTTAAAAGGCACTAGAGAATGACACTTGGTGCTTTCTGCCTGATTTATCAAAGACATGTGGCTCTTTTCGCTATCCCATTAGCTATGTTGTAGAGTTATTTAGGGCACATATTAGGCTCTTACAAATGGTGACACTTGGCATCTTCCACAGACCTTTGAAATAACACTTGGGACCCACCACAATTTTTAATTTGGAAATGAAGCTTGAAGATGATCTCTCAAAAGTTGACATGTGGCATTCTCCACTGCTCTTGGAAAGATACGTGGCATCTTCTGCTTCTCCTACTAGGGGTATGTGGCATCTTCTGCTTCTTTCAGGAATGGAGTAGAAAGGGGGCTCAGAAAGTGACACTTGGTAGCCTCCGCTGTTCTTCAGCACTTAAAAAAATGAAATGATGCTTTTCTACCCTCTAAATAGGTACTTAACCTGTTTAGTTTTTGGAACACTCCTTTGAACTGCCCGATGAACCAAAATGGTTCAATGGTTCAACAGTTCAACACTACGTGCCATTTACATGTTAACCAAGGTATTGAACCAAGGCATTAAACCTGTAATATCCCCAACCAATAGGGACTATAGAAGGATAAAAGCTCTGATACCACTGTAATAGCCACAACCAATAGGGACTATAGAAGGACAAAAGCTCTGAATTGCTTTTCTAATTATTCTAAATTTTTGTATGAAATAAGAACAAATTGCAAGTTTTACAAGATATCTTCAAATAAATAAATCAACCACAATATAATCTCTCAATAGAAAATGAAAGATCTTATCACTTGTTCAGATGATTGCAATTACAGTCCTCTCTCATGCATATAAAGAATATTAAAATATTGTCTTAAAAACCTGATTACTCTAGCAAACTGGAAATAAACCATAGATCTTGTCCGTCTCAGGTTGTTGTGTCAACACACATTCATTGATGTCAGTTATAAGGCCGTCATCGGTCGATAAACTGCCATCGTCAATTTTTTTCAGTCGGCTACTCTGCTGACGTTGGTCTTCAGTCGATCGATGTCGGTCATGGGATGCCAATGTTAGTCTCTGCATTTTCCTGCAGCCTGCAACTACTAACGGTGCCCTTCTTCAATCTATAATTTGGCTGGTACGACCTGGTATGGATCTGTACAGATTATGTATAGCAGTAAAATACAATATAGCATAGCCTATATGCTGGTCCCTACTCTGAAGAAATATGGCTAATGCAAAAGATCTATATCTGGGTAATCTGAATCAAACCCTAATGAAATAAATATCTAAAATACCTGTGATAACTTCTATGTGAAGTTATCTCTCAACTGTAAACCTCTATGATAACTTCTGTATGAAGTTATCTCTCAAGTTGGCAATAGATCGGCTGATATCTCATAACCTCTAAATCACACACACTAAAGAGTGGATGTTTTCCAATGCAAATGGAATCCTGGAACCCTTGGCTCAGTCTTCACAAAAGAATTCTTAGCAATAATCAATATCAATAATCAATGGATAATCAATGGATTCTCTCCCATGATAACCCTTATACCCTCAAAAAGATGTGCTTTCCCTAATTAGGGTTTCTTAAATTAGAATTAGGGTTTCATAATTAAAAATAATCCAAATAATTAATATTTGATTAAATCAATCAAATATTAATATCTCCCTCAATACATGTCAGATCCTTGATCTGTCTAAAGCTAGTGAATCAGGAAGTGATTCTGCACATGACCATACCAAAATAAGGGCACTCTGTTGCATGTCAAATATCCATAAATAATAGGAGCTCAGGCCAAATGTGTCTGAAAGAACCTGAATGAAAACCAACTGTAGAAATTTTGCTAATCGAAGCCAAGCCAAGCTCCATCAAGACCCTCTATCCATCCTATCAGCCTACGAGGGTTGCATGATAGGCTAATCATCAACTCTAAATGATCTCACCTAAAAAGGGGACATGACAATCTGCCCCTCCCAAAATTGCTTGTCCCCAAGCAAGCACGAAACAATGAACCACTCGATTCACCTAGATCCCAAATGTAGTCATGATCTATACTGATGACAATCAATGCAAGCTCCTGCAATATCCTTTGAAATATAACCAAGAGGAATTCGCAATCATACTGGTGACTGCAACTCAACCAAACTCCAAGATCACAACTGCCCTGGATGTGTTGATACTTCAGGCTGTGTAACTTGCAACTACCAATTCCATCTGCAAAAGATGGTGCCAATCCATTCCATAATGGATGGTAAGAAACAGGTGCCAATCTACACCTACATGAAATCAAATCTTCGATCTCTGGATCAAAATAAGAATAATGAGAATACCTCACCGTATAATGCTGGTAGGAACCCCCAAACTCTACTACTGGATCACCATCACTAAATTGGGAATCAACAAATAGCTCCAATCTCTGAATCTGAGTGGCTATAGGCTGGATGGGACCCTGTGCAATTCGCTCAACAAACCCCACCTCAACATCCCAGTAAGGTAGCATAGTAGAAAGGGTCACTAAAATCTCCCCACCTAATCTGCTAATAACACTAGTACCTCGGATGAGAACACCTTATGTCACCTTATGTGAGTCCAGATGAACACCTGCACTATCCAACAAATACTCCATGAATGATTTAGTGCAGTAAAAATTATATGAGGAAGCATCAACATACTCCCCCACACACCACAACTGATCCCTCTGTAAAGGTGGCATAGCGAACAGTACCACACTGTCATATGTGTGAGAAGAATCAATCTGGAAACTCGACTCCACTGGTATCCAAAACTCATCAAGACCAGGTACTCCAAAATCCTAAACATGTGTGTCAGCCTCAACAACATGTTCCTCAGCAACAACTGCAGGAATGTAATCACTACCAACACTCAGTGTCCTAACATCTGAGTACACCTCCACACTCTGAATGCAAGCATCAGACTCATCCTCATCTAACTCTGAAGAAAATGCTGCTAAAACTATCTCATCATAACAATCTCTAGCTCCCTCATCCTCTACAACTAACTGAGAGTCTGAATCCCCATGACTAAGCTCATCCACATGTCTCTCAGAATCCTAATGAGCCACCTTCATTGCCTCTACCTTGGGCTCTAAAGCCTCTGCCTCTGACTCCTTAGAACTATCCTGTTGTTCAAAATCTTTTGATTTTGAATCCTCATAATACACCCATATCACATGATTTGCCTTGCCCTTAGGCCTCAAAAGACAATCGTGATTGGCATCATATGGACCTCTGCAGTATAAGTAAAGTTTTTTCCTGTGTAGATCGTTAAGAGCCTCTCGATCCAAAGGTGGTGTTTCTATGTTGGCCTTTGAATCATTCTTAACAAACGTAGGCCATGTAAGCCTATCAGCCATCCTAGAATGAGTCAGTTGTGGTCTCTGATTAACAGTGGTACCCCTGTTATCTCCTTGCTCCCCATTCTGTCGAACAGGTGTGTTCATCCTCTCTACCATAATAGTGAGTGCCTGTAGTGCTTGTGTCATCTCACGGTAGATTTTTTTGGTGTCCTGATCATCATTATGCCTGTGGCCCCAGTGAGGCCTACCATCACGCCTATCACTCATGGTTAGCTGATTCAATCTACCCACTCTACCCAATAGGATGGCAAGACATTAGCTTTGATACCACTGTAATATCCCCAATCAATATGGACTCTAAAAAAACAAATAACTCTGATACCACTGTAATATCCCCTTTCAATAGGGACTCTAGACAAACAAAAAGCTCTGATACCACTGTAATATCCCCTACCAATAGGGATTCTAGAAAAACAAAAGCTCTGATACCACTGTAGTATCCCCAATCAATAGGGAATATAGAAACACAAAGCTCTGATACCACTGTAATATCCCCAACCAATAGGGACTATAGAAGGACAAAAGCTCTGATACCACTATAATATCCCCAACCAATAGGGACTATAGAAGGACAAAAGCTCTGAATTGCTTTTCTAATTATTCTAAATTTTTGTATGAAATAAGAGCAAATTGTGATTTTTGCAAGATATCTTCAAATAAATAAATCAACCACAATATAATCTCTCAATAGCAAATCAAAGAGCTTATCACTTGTTCAGATGATTACAATTACAGTCCTCTCTCATGCATATAAAGAATATTAAAATACTGTCTTAAAAACCTGATTACCTAAGTTTCAATAAAAATATCCCATTGAAATTTTGTGTTATTTTTTTCATTACTCGATCAACATTACAATTCCTCACATGGGTATGTTTCCAAATTCCTATTTTGACCCTAAAATGCATAAATTTTGGGTAAACTCATTTACTTGAAAACCCTTTATAAATAACTCTTGAACTGTAAACTCGCCCTTGATGAGGATGAAGCATTGATCTAGATGCCACAACTTCAAGCTAAAATTTTTAAGGTGGTGGCGTAAATACTGCAACAATCACCATTAAAACTCTTACTCTTTTCATTTTGAATGGAAAAAGATGAACTTTAATAATCAACAACTCAATTTTGTTTCCTTCAACCATTGCAAACCATTTCTATGGGTTTATGAATTTGTCCAAAAATAATACAACCACAAAATTTACTTTCGAAATTAATAATATTGCATGGGTCATGCAAACTCTAAATAATCCCTCCATTTTATGATGTTAACTCACCTTAAAAAACCAATGAGATGAGGTCCATCTTAATCATGTTTGGATATGTAAACAAAATATATGGTGGGTCCCTTATGTAGCTAGTGTATGAGGATATCAAAGCATCAAAGGGTATGAATCTCATTTTGTTGCCTCTTTAAGTCCATCCCTTGGTGTGTACAACATAACACAAGATTAATGTTACTAATAATATTTTTTACCTTCTTAATATAATGTATTTATTAATTTTATTCAATCTATATTTTATACAAAGGTAATATATAACTAGTGAATGGTTATAACAGAGTGATTATACCTATTTAATTTCATGACTATTCTAATTAGTTGTTTACATAAATTTTAATATGTATAAATTTATATTTTCACAACATAAGTTTTAAATAATTTGTTGTAATTAAATAATAAATATAACATTTATTATTTGTACTATGGAATAATATGGGACACTAAAATAACCCCAAAAGTATTAATGTTCGAATACTCTCTTTTAATATTTAGTGGGAATACATTTGAAGGATTTATATACTTTCATCATGCCGTTATCATTTTTCTAATACAAAAATATTTAGAATTTATAAACCACATAGGATGATTTAGGCTAGCATGATAGTGGAACTACATCCCATAGTTTCTTATGGATAAGTTTACAAGTATTTGGAGCCTTTTATAACATAAAGACTTCCATATAAAAAAATATTTATTAGTATATGTATACCATAAACTCACATAGGGTGAAGCTTACACAAAAAATAGCATAGCGTGACTTTATACAATGCTTTTATAATAGAGAATAAGTATAGAGAGGAAAAGAAACAATGACAGTTAGGAGGTGACATTGTCATGCACACTCCCCCTTAATAAAAATTTCGAGAGGACCAACATTGTTCTAAACTTGCAAGACTTTACAGTAGATAGTGGTTTTGTAAAGATATTTTTCACTTGATCATCTATAGAATAAAGCACATGAACTTCAATATGCTTTATTATTTTGTACACAATAATATTTATAATATGATACACCCATCATTAGTTATTTTCACATATTATTATTACATCTTTTGTTACTAATAATTTCTCACACATTGGTTTTTTTTATCTAATATTATTTATATTATTTAATTTTAAACTATTTTTTCACATAATTCTATGTGACTTTCATTAATATTTTTACATTATCATCCATAATCATTTATGAGGATTTAGTCATATCGAATTCTTCCCATGTAAATTAACTTTGTGGATATTAACTATGCATAAATTCAATTCTTTACCATATATAAAGATTTCTTGATTTTCCTAAAATATTAAAAATACCACAATAATAACAAACCAGTGTAGTTTTTAAAGAAATCATTTCTCTTTCCAAACCAAAAAAAATTGTTTTTATTTTAAGGGGTCTTTTCTCCCCGTATAAGGTATTAAATGTCTCCTTTTGACATATATGATATGAACACTAGCAACACACATAAATTATTGTATGTAATTATTTATTGGACATCTCCAATATTGAAAACATGGGCATCCCCAATTGTCATGCGATGTACTTATTATTTATCTTACATCAAGCTAGAAAAATATTAAATATCTTCTTATAAATTACACATATTTATCTTGCATAAATATTTCTCATAAAGTCATATTTTTTTACGTTTTTGAGTCATCTCAAGATGACCTCCATCAATCATTACCTTCCAGAATTCAGAAAATTTAGCTTTCCACCCCATAATAAATAAAATACTACACATCCCATTTCAAATGAAGGCCAATATCATAACATACCAACTTAATAAGGATAAGTTAAATGTAACTAATATATTATAATAACATATATATATATATATATATATATATATATATATATATATATATATATATATATATATATATATATATATATATATATATATATATATATATATATATATATATATATATATATATGGATGGTAAGTAATCATATTGGACTAATAAAAATATATATAAATCTCCTCCACATTGTTTATATATTGTAAAAAAAATTACCTCGTGCCTCGTGCATTAATTTGTTCATATATCTCCTCCACATTGTTTATATATTATTAAAAAAAATTACCTCATGCCTCATGCATTAATTTGTTCACATATCCTTTTTTTTTATAATTGTATTTCAAGATTTTAACAAAATGTAATGTTAATATCTAATTATAATGTATTTTGCATACCATTAACAGGCCTACTAACTTTGAATTGACTATAAGAACACGATATAAGGCTTATTTTTGATGCTGAACAATTGTTCATTAAAATGAAGTTATGCGCAGATAGAATTTTAAATGTAGTTTTCATTGTGCCCCTTTTTATTTGATATTTAATTAACATATAATTTAAATATCTTAAATTTTTTTTGTTGCCACCATATCAACATATCCATTTATTTATTTATTTTAATTTATTTTATCAAGCACTAATATATTATTTAATATCAATTTTAATATTCTTTACTAACCAAATCACCTTTATAATAATTAAATTGTACTTTGTGAATTAGTAGACCACCACTTATTTTATCGCTTTGATTTGACAATCGATATAACATATAATTCAACCAACTTTTTATTGTATTTAAATTGTGGTATGTACATATCCTTCCCAGTAAATTGAAACTAAATATGACTTACCTCTTGGACCCACCCAAAAAAAAACTATTTATCTTTTATTTATTTATTTATGAAAATTTAGAATAAATTATATTAAATATCAATAAAAATCAATGACGTTGGTAATATATTAAAGTGCATTGTATGCAAAGATGAACCTCGAGAGAGGACTTACTTCAATGTAACAAAGAATCCTAAACATTCATAAATATGTAATCTTAGAAATATGTTATATGCAAGTAAAATAATTTAAGATATCTAATACATTTGAAAAATCACCCATTAGCATACTATATATTTGGGCATGAAGAATGACAAGGTCATCAATTCCACTAGTGTTATACGGAATCAATTTATAGTCCTATCAGAGGTCAATTACTTAACAAGTTATACATCAAGTGAGTGTGTATGGATGGATGGATACAATTTGGTAGATGTTCATAAATAAAAAATTAATGATAAAATATGTATTTACAATGTCCGTCCCTCTTTGGTGTGGTGAGTCAATGACCTTGTAGATTAGTGTTCTTGGTTCTTAAATATGTATATTACTTTTTAAATCTCTTTTATATTGTTATCCAACCGCTTGAAGTATTGGTAAGATCAATTACGACGTATATCAATTACCTTAAGAAACCTTTTAAAATATTATAAAATATAACACAATAGAAATATATTTTTTCATTAAAACACTAAAACATGTTCAATGCTGAGAAGAGCTTTGCAACTAGCCGTTATGTAAGCTTCGAAAATCGATTTTTGTGTTTGTTCCATTCCCCCTTGGAACCATGTCAATCGAGGTAAGAGACATTGCAGCTTGAAGTCATTAGCTCATTCATCTCAAAATGTAACTATGTTGGCTTCACCCCCAGAGCAATCTATTATGGAGTTTTCTATTTTGGCTCATGCCAGGAATGTTGAGGATGCCTTTCACAGTTTGAAGAAAGGATTTCTTCACTCTGAAAATGGTCCCCAGGTTATACTTGCAACTAGTCAGGCTGTCAAATCTCTCCAAGCTTTGTGCCTCCCTTTGTCCGACAGTGGTCTTTGGTCAACAATTGGGAATGTGGCATCCTATGCTTCTGTCATTGCTACTCACCTCTGCTCATTCCCCTCTGACTTCATCCATTTTTGTGGTGCCATCTGATTCTTTGCCTCCTTCAACCCAAGCTAGGGGTGTCCTCTCAGGGGATCCTACTTTAGTGGATGTGCCTCCAGATCCCTCTCCCATTGGTTCTTCCCCTCCCCCTGCCCATCCCTTCCCAATTGTTGCTCATTTTGAGCATGTAGATGGTGGTTACCTGTTGGTTGATCCTCCTTCCTTTCCCTTTTTTAACCCTCCTCCCGATTGTCTAGAGGCATTTCCTAATGTAAGTCTTGGTGAATCTGGGACTCATTGGATTTATGCAAAATTCAAAAATGCTTTTAATCTATGTCACCATTGCTCAAACTTTTATTTATCTTAGATTCCCTCAGGTTCATAATCAGTTGTCCCTTGTTTGGTGGATGCTTCATATATATCTTCTTCAGTTCTCGCATAGGACCTTCTTCTTGGAGATGTTCATGTTCAAGTGGCCTCATTTATTCCTGAATTGGGTATCCCCAACACTGCTTTGTTGAAAATGGAATCTAAGGTTGGCAGCAAATCCATGATTGGCAAGTGTGTGGGGTTGTCTACTTCTCCTGTTGCTCTTTCTATTTGGGCCTCAAAGAAATGGTGCTCCACCAGTTCTCCTTCTTTCTCCCTTTTGGGTGTGGGCTTTTTTTGGTGGAATTTTAGATCCCTATCGATCAGGATTTTGTGTGAAACTCCAGTCTGTGGTTATTCAAACACTCTGGCATCTTCTTCTACCTTGGAACCCCTTCTTCTCATCAAATATGGTTCATCTCACTGCCGTTTCGATGTGGCTTCGACTCCATTATCTCCCTCCAACATTGAGGAGTGACTGCTTCATCAAACAATTGGTGGACAAGGTTGGCTCTTTCATGAAGATAGATGGAGCTTCTTGGAACCTCTATTCGGTCTCTGTTTGTACCTTCATTGACCTATTTAGGCCTCTCTCCTTCTCGATTAAGTTTTTATCCTCGCATGGCTCGTGGACTGGACATTTCAATTATGAGGACCTTCCCTTTCACTACTTCCATTGTCACCTCACCAACCATCGTATTGTTGAGTGTCCATCCAAGAAATGCCAGCAACCTCAAACTATTTGGAAAAGAAAAGAGGGATTGCCTGATTTGGATTTTAACTGGGTAACCATGATAAGTTCTTTCGTTCCCCCTTTTCTCATTGGGTGGAGTTCGCTAATGCTGTTGCGGATGATCTTGGCCCTACTCCCCTTGTCCCGCCACCCCTCCCTCCCCTGTTTGCAGATGTTCCCCCTTCCCCATCCTGAATCACCCCCATGCGGATGTCCCCCTATAGGATTCCTTGACCCCCATGCCAATTCCCCCTCAAAGGGATCCTTCATGGGTTCGCCCTTCCAGGCCCTCTAAGCATTAGACAGATATTGGTGTCTCCTCTAAGAAGAAGGGTCGTCGTTTGAAGGCAAAACTTCTCAAGGCTGAAGCACACTCTCTCATCAACAATGACTCTCAACGGACCCTGGAAGACCTTCTTTCTAGAAGAGGACATCAAGGAGAACTAGCTTGTGGATAGGTCCCCCTAAAGGAAGGTTTGCAAATTTTGGTTTGGCTATATTTTTAATCTTCTTTTTGGGGTTTCTTTGGTTTTTCTTCTCTTTCTTCTAGCCTATTGGGGCATTTTGTGCTATTGTATTAAGACCGATGGATTCAGTTTCTCCTCTATTGCTCTATTGACAAGGGGTGCCCTTTGTGTTTCTTGTTTTGGTCTTCCAATATTTCTTGTGTGAAAATGGGCCCCCGTTTATATCCCATCCCAGTTCAAAGCTCCAATCAAAAAATGATATCCGATTCATAACTCTGATTTGAAAAACGTTTACCTTATCCAGAAAAAAATTATTCTAATAATTAACCAAATAATTATTAAAAAAATAGTGATAACAAATCTATGATTGGCTATAAGAAAATAATGATAATGGGCCTATGATCCTTGTTCATCACTGTCAATTCCAAGTGTGGTGGTGCTTCCATCAACTTTTGAGCATATTTCAATTTTAAAAAGAATAAAAATTATCGATAGATTTTAGATAAGATTTTGACTAGGAAAAGCAAAGTGTGCCACCATTAGTAAGAAAGTTTGTCACTAAAAGATTGTCTAGTTTGAAAATGACTGATGTATCATATGAAAAGGTTGTAAATGTGAATATGAACAAGTCTACCATTTAAATATGTTTATTGATTAATCCTTAGGCACCAATAAATTATTAAATAAGTCTACAATGTGAAAGATGACTGTAATAAGTGATCCAAAAACCGCCAGGCTACGATTTCTGGTCTACAAAAGGATGTGGGGCCCAGAGGAAGGATCATAGAAAAAGTTAAATACGTCCAGCAGCCCAACACGTGCATAGAACTAGAATGATTAATGAAGTGGGCTCCACGTAACGTCACATCACATCGAATCAAATCTACAATTGTTTTATGTGGGTCTTTAAAGTTGCATGGATACGGACATTTTTATTTTTATCAGTTGATTATAATAATTCAAATAAATATATATTTAAATTGAATTTTTCATATAATTTATTTCAGTTGTTAATATATATTATTATTTTTTATTAATAATAATTATATTGATATGTTTTAATAGTAAATAGTTACATTAAATTGTTATTATTAAAAGTTTTATTTAATTAAAATCATTTTTACATAAACAATTTAAAATTAGTATTATTAATAGGAGATATTGCCATTGATTTTATATTTTTGTTAATATTTTAAGTTGTCAGTATTTTTATGTATTTATATTATTTAAGTGAAATGAATTTTTTTTAGATTGTATTTATTTTGATAATGAATTTAAATGAATATTTGATTGATAATAATATAAAATTGAATTTATGCTAATCAAGTGAGATGAATATTCTCAACATCTTATTTGCTTTGATGATGAATGTAAATAATAATTCTTGACAACAATATGAAACTGACTCCAATATCTCTAATTAATAATACCAATTTTAATCATTGCAAATTTTCAGATTAACTGAATATTTAAATTTAGTCACCCTGATGTGTTGTTTAATCATGACATGTTCTAATTATGGTCGCATTTTTAGGTCCACAATGTATGTAAAATTCAATTTTATTTACAGGGTGTCAAATTCAAAGCTCCATTTATAGAAGCTCAGACGGTGGTTTCGTTCCAGATGTGACAATTCTGTGTTGTGTTGTTTACAGCCATTTGTTTTTGTTTTGCAGGAATGGATTTCAGCCATCACCGTCACTTTATTCTTATCTGTAGAATGCAAACAAATATCAATGCCGGAAATGTCCAGAGTAGTTCCACATTCACTATCAACAACATCAATTTCACTAAGGAAATAGATTTTTGGATGTATTACTCACAATTAAAGGTGATGGCTTTCTACTCAAACAAGCTTTAAAAAGAGATGATAAAGTCGGATGGAAGTGTTTTTGTACATAATCTTATGCTTTTTCATTTGTATTAGTGTTTAAGAGTAATAGCATTTATATGTAGTGTAGTGAATTTGTTTTTAGATAAATTATAAAAGTGATTATTGGATCAGTATTTTAGGATACATTTTGTAAATTATTATCAGATTGAGAATGAGAATAAAATAATTGACAATTAAAAAATTTAGGTCTATTTATTTATTTGATGTTAGAATGGAAGGGAAAAAACATAACATAAAATTAAGTTAATAATAGTAAAATAATGTAAAGAATTAGAAATGATAAAGTAAATATATAATAATAATAAATAAATAAATTATAATAATTTACTATTAAAATGTTTCAGGATAACTTATATTAAAAAATATATAAATACATGAAAATTACATAGTAAGGTAGTCGGTTGGTATTCACAACTTGCACTTTATGTCGGAAGAAAGAACATGACTCAAAACACAAACATAAAATAAGTCGGACTAAATACAACACTCAACAACAAATATCAAAATTATGCACAAGCAACTGTGGTCGAGGGAGGGGGTGGAAGATCATCTTTTGGAGGCAGAGTCATCGAAGTAGAAGTCTCTACATAAGAGGGATATGGGGCCACCTAGCCATCCAAGGGGTCATATCAATAGCCTAGCCATCAACAGGCTACATTTGAGAACCGATACCTGCAGGGGAAGCTCTGCGAGAGGGAATTGTGTCAACTTTGCCATGTGGTGGTAGTGAGCCTCACCCTCCTAGATGAAAATGAGGGGAGAAGTGGTCGCAACTACAAGACTTGATTCTGCACCTTCTTGGAAGAGGTAGTGGATGTCACTAAGGCAGTCCATCTGGTGGCACCTGATTGATAGTGCATAGGGTGCTTCCCCATTGATCTAGCAGCTCCTGGAGGTGGTAGACTTCCATAGAAACCTTATCACTTTGGACTTGAATCTGTATATAAGCTAAAGATATAACAAAGACCTTCTCATTAATAGTAAAATCACAAGAGCAAGCATCATTATTTAAAATAACATTATTTATAGCTTTCCATAATTGAAAAAGAATGATGGATCTATAAAAATTCCACAAAAAAGTAATAAAAGCCAGCCAATTGGCTAAGTCTTTTAGTAGAGCAAGCCACCAAGAAATTAGCTTAAGCTAACAGGGTTGGAATAGGCTATGGATCCACTTCTAGGCATGCTGGGCATGGGGGCAGAACCAGAATAAATACTTGAAAGACTAGGCCAAGTGGCATGCATGACACTTGGGTGTGGCAATACTCATGTGAGAGAGCCACTTCTCAAGTGAGAGGCCTTAGTAGACAAGGCACCACAAAAAGTGGGCAAGCTTAGGTCCAATCCTGGTGTGCCAAATTTTATCAAGTATGACATATACAAGCCAAGTTTTGGGAGAGGAATTAAATCCCCGTTGCCTATTGAGATTGAAAAGAGTAGAAGAAAAGGGGCTCATGATGTGATGTAGAAGCCCTGGAGAATAATTCTTGAAATGGGTGTCACAGTTCTAACACCAGTCCTTCCACCAAGCACAGGGAGGTTGAAAACCAAGTTTTTGAAGCATAACATCATCAAGAATCTCTTAAATGAAGCACAAAAGGTAAGTCCACATTATTTAATTGAAATTTAGCTTTCAAATCAAGCCAAGGAATACAGTCCCAACAAAAACCATATCTCAAATGGTAAAAATACCTTTTTGAAATAGACTAAGGGTTTTGATTCTTGGAAATTCAGCCAACAAAACACTATTGCTTGTCATGATAGGAGACCACCAAATATTATGATCATTAAAAAATAACCCTATATGAAAAACATCCCTGATTCACTTCATGTGAGGCTTGACAACTTTGAAGGCTTTCCATATGCTCTTAGCAACAAAGGAGCCTTCAATTTTGACAGGAGTTGTAGTGATGAGAAGGAAGTGAAAACCAATATGTTTTCAATTGGGTTTACCATAAGGGGCCCTAGAAGAGATACAGTGCCTTAGTAGGATTTTCTAGGCCTCATTATCTTTAATGGTGCAAACCACCCATTTAGCACATAAAGTTACACTCTTTTTGTAGGGGTCTATAATTCCCATGTCTCCTTTGTCCTGAGGGAGGCAACAAATGTCCCAGGTGACATGATGAAATGCCTTGGCATGTTTGAAATTATACTAGAGAAAATCCCTAAGGATTTTGGCTAAATTATCATAAGCCACTTTAGAGGGAGCCCAACAAGAGGAATAATAACCATGGGTGGCTGCTAGAATCTTGGTATAAATCTGGAACTTCCCTACTAAGGATAAAGGCTTGATAATCTAATACTCAACCTTAATTTCCACTCTTTCAATGATATCCTACCACAACTCATCCAAAGAATTGTCAAAGGCAAAAGGGATGTCAAGAAATTTGAATTGTTCTCTGTGCACAATCTACTTCCAATTATAATGGAGAAGTTATTCATGCATAGGAATCATACTTTGTCTGAAGCAGTGCATTTTATTCCATTAAAAATTAGATCTTGAGGCCAAACAAAAAATATCAATGCATTTCATAGCTTCAGAGAAGGTTCAGTCTTGTTCTTTCAATGTGAGGAAGGTATAATCCACAAAGTGCCCATTCATGAGTTGGAAAGATCAATCAGGTAAGGATATTCAATGAACCAAACCTTGCTCAACATTGGAGGCAAGTAGATAACCTAAAACTTTCATGGAAAGAACATATAACACTGGAGCTAGAGGACATCTCTGCCTAATAGAGCGTTGCAAGTCAATATTATCAGACTTGAATCCATTAATGGTGAGGTGAGCTAAGGCATCTAAAATCAAAGTTATAATTTATGAAATGAAGAATTGACCAAAGCTTAAAGCCTTTAGCATGGCTAGAATGATAGGCCACTCAATCCTATCATAGGCTTCTTCAAAGTTGAGCTTGAGAAAAATGGTTCTTTGATGAGAAACTATGGCCCATTCCATGCCTTCCCAGATGATAATAAGGTTATCAAGGATTATCTCCCTCTATTGAAAATGGTTTGCTTAGGTCAAACAATGACAGGAAGAATAAAATGAATCCAATTGGCAAGATCTTTGGCAAGGATTTTGTATGAGACATTCAACAAGGTAATTGGTTGCCAAATGGTAAGAAGCTTTGGATCACCCACCTTGGGTATGATTTTAATATTGCCTTGATCAATTAAATCATCCAAAGAATGATTTTTTAAGGATTATTTATACACTTAAATCAAGTTACGCCCAAAAAACTCCCATGTGGATTTATAGATTTAATAAGGAAAGTCACTGAGGCCTAGGGTTTTGTCATTGCTCATGCTCTAGAGAGCCTATGTGAGTTCTTGAAGGGTTAAGGGAGGGTCCCAAATTTTTTGGTCAGCCACTTTGACCTTGCAAGGAACCACATCGAGGCATTCTTACAAATCCTAAGTCCATTTACTCGTGATCTCTTAATCTTGGAACACTAATTTGTAGTGATCCACGAAGGTCGAATAAATGTCTAGAAGGGAAGTGAGCCTAGCTTGGGTAGTCTTGATGGCCTAGATCTAATCATGCACCTATTTGGCATAGAGGGATTTAAATAAATCCTTATAAGCCTTATTGCCAATCTTGAAACTATGTATCTTGGTGTGTAATTATGCCCCTCTGGCAGCATGGCTTTCCACCACCTTAATGTGGTGTTTGAGTGAGGTAGCAATATTTTCCAAAGTAGTGTTATAATTATTGAGCTCAATTAGGGAGGAGACCCTTTAAATCTCCTTGAGCGTAGCATCCTCACTATGTTTCCTGATACCCACAACTTGTTTCCCATAATGGTAGAGGAAGGAGGTGGTGTACAGAATGGCCTCATTCCATCACTCAATCCAACTAGCAGCATAAGGAGGGTGAGGGGCCAAATTCCATATTCAATCAATCATATGATTGGTACTAGCATGGATTAGGAGAGAAGTATTGAGGATAAAATGATTACTTAGAGCCTTGTATTGGCCCGTGACCCATTCCACTTTACAAGTGTTGGGAGAATGATTAGAGAGAACAAATGTCAGCATGGACAATGACAGGTTGGCCATTAATGTTGGAGAAAGAGAAAATATTTTACTCTAATAGCATATAATGGTTAATAATTTTTAGCACATGGTGATCCCCAATACATTAATTAGACCATGTAAACCAAGGTGTATTTTTCATTGATTATGGTCAAAGGAGAGGGTTGACAACACCCCATTTATTCTTTAAATAATACCATGATTCATGCTCTCTGACGCACCACCACATAATCAAGACACCAAATTTGTCCTTAGAACTCTCAACCATATTAAAATTATCACAAATGAGCCATGTGGTAGGGTGATATTGTCAACCAATAATCTCCATAGCAAAGATTTATCAGGGCCATCATTAGGGGTGTACATGTTGAGAATGCCAAAAGAATGGCCATCAATGTCTAAAAGAAGCCAAACAACCTAGTGTGATGGGTCCTCTCTCATGGAAATAATGAGGGGAAAAGCTTAGGTGAAATCAATATACTGGTGCCGCTACCTCCATCTTCATTCAGAGTGGAAAGCTACGTGGAGTCATGTCAAATACAAAGCAGATAAGTCTACTAAAGAAAACATGCAACCTTAACTTCTTACAGACAAACAAAATCTAGAGAATCTATTTGTTGAAAGGTGATGTGCATAAATTATTTTCTAAGTACTCTATAAGACCTCAAACATTCTATGATAAATTATTCATTGAGAGATATCATCCATGTGGAATTCCCCTTGTCCATCCTCAAAATTTACTAACACAACAAAACTATTACACTAGTTTGGGCTAGAAAAACCTCTCGGCATAATGGAGCAGTGTTTATCCCCATGTTTGTCTCAGGGAGAGTCACCACCACTATTGTGGGGTTGCGTGACCACCTTGAAAATGAGCTACTAATTGAGGATATCCCAATGGCAAGGAACATAGAATCTTGTTATTGTTTGAAATTATGCTCTACTAAGCCAGGTGGACCAAAACAACAGGGGAAGATGGGATAGGTATATCCTAATAAGTCTTGACACCTGGAGAGGAGGTGATAGGGGTGGAGGGGTTTTGTGGTAGTTGAGGCTTCTTGGACTGGATTGTGGTCTAGCCATCCTCATGCTCTTAACAAGGGTAGGAACACTTGGCATGGGATCTATGCTCATACTCTCTACAATTTTTTGATAATGTCATTATATATTATAGTGATGCCATTAATGTCATGAACCATTAGATCATAAACAACATTCTTAGCATAACTATATTGAAATTACAACATTATAACCCTTTCATATTTCACTAGCAATTCAAATGACACATAAATCATATAGAGTACCATTTAGAATAACCACCATTGCAAGGAAAATTTTAGTGGTGAATCTTCATTAATTCATGAATATTCCAATTTTATAAATCTTAATTTGGTGATTTTTTGGGGTATTGAAGAGCTTGGAATCACCTAAATTTTCTAGATGCAAGTTCATTTTTAATGTCAGATCACCTACTGTTTAAGATAATTTCATTCATATAAATGTTTCTTATCTGTACCTCAAAAGACAATCTAGGTAAATTCCCCTCACATCAAACATGTAAATGATCATTTGCATATGCCTATGGTCATCTACATATCAACATATGCTAATGGTCATCTGCATATGTCAACGACCCTCTGCATACGCTGACGATCATATACATATTCAAATAACCATTTGTAACCTAAAATGATATAAAAACACTTAAAACATAGATTTATTATATATTTGGATTCCTCTTGAAAAAATATGCAATTTAAAATCATAATTTGAGTCTGTATGCAAAAGTTACGACCTCAGGAAGTTAGCTAGGTTATAGTGCACTTGCCAATGGATGTCCACATGATGTTGAAGATTGTCCACATGATGCCAATGGCCATCATATCCTAATGATGACCATCAGTAGGCGCAGACAGCCATTGGCATCATGTGGATGTCCGTCAATAAGTACACTGTCAAGTGTCAACTAGCCAACTTCCTAAGGCCGTAAATTTTGCATACAGACTCAGATTGCAATGATTTTTTTTTGAAATTGCATAATTTTTTATTTTATTTTTGAAATTGCACAATTTTTCAAAAAGAATAATAATATTTATATTTATAGAAGTTTTATATTCATAAAATCTTGATTCGCCTTCTCCATCACTTGATTCACTTGTATAATTAATCACCTTTCAAACTGATTCACCACCATTACAAATCCAATTCGCCTGGGAACCTCCAAGGATTTTTTAATATAGCCCACTAAAATTAACCCTGCACCATTGTCATTAATCAAAGTTAATAGAGTATACAAAGTTCATAATAGTTAAAATAAAGTAAAAACTTTGCTCAAGCTACTTAATGGCCTAGAGGCTCACATGCAAGCTTGGGTGTATACAAATAGAGCCTTCATAGTGTCTGAGCTAGTCCTAAGTCTAATTATAGTCATTAAAATGCATAAATAACTAATTTCAATTCTATAGAGCTTTGTTGCACTAAGTTTGCATCCTCTACTTCACTAGTTTGAGCTCCTTTTTAAGCTCTTCAAGAACATCTCTGCCAGGGTAGAGTGTGCACATGAAGTGCTAAGCTGGATCCCTTATGATCGTTTCGATAGATCCATCACCTTGCGATCTTCACACTAAAGTTTCCATGTATCATCCAATATTGTAAGATGCCCCATAAATCTTAGAATTGGTTAGCCTCCTACTAGCTAACGCATGGTATGCACTGATTCCTCTAGCTGGCACCAAGATGCCAAAAATTCATCATCACTCTAAATGATGCCTCACACCAATGTGTCTATCGTGTTTGCATGAATGATTACATACTGAAATAAGGGGCCCAACACCTCACCAACACATAAACATAACAAATTTAAACATTAACATCTATTCAGGTCAATAAATCCAATTACAAAGAGCTAGAGAACTTGTCTCATCATAGACTCAATTGGTTAACCAAAACCCAAATAATATTGTCATAGACCATTTGAGTACACAAAGGCCAAATTGGGGTTGGAGAACCTGATTACAATTGTAGAGAGAGAACATTGCTAAACCAAAAAGATGAAGTCTTTGCCATCAACTCCAAGTTAAACACAACTGTGTAAGATGAGTGTTGCTAGAACAAGTCTAAAGTCACCATCAGGATATGATCCAGTGTAAACATTAATCGACATGGAAACCAAGAAGGTACCTTCCTTGAACCAAACACATCAAAGCCAAAATGAAAGCAAACAACTTAAAGTAAACTCACTCTATTTTGGCAATGCAAGATTGCTTAAGACTGTGGATGCCCCTACATCACCTAGTTGTTAGGTCCCATAATTATGAGCTTAAAACTTATTCCCTCTTACCACATCACATAATTTGATGTTCAGGAGGGCATTGGTGTGTTTCATGCTCATACCCGTTGTGAAGTCCACCTTAGGTAGTGTTGTTTCCAAGGTGACATTTAATAAGTATAAAACATTTTTTAATGCACATTTAATGTTGGTATCCATCCTCACATGTGTGAGAAGAGTTAGGTATATCTTGGGGAATGATCCCACATTTCATTCAGCCAATAAAAATCTCTCACTCGCCTCTTGGTTTTATTTTATAAGGACCCTTTGTGCCCTTGTGGAAAATTGTAATGGAGCTTAGAGTCATCTCTTGAGCTGGTGAATATGTAGTATTTTGTGTCACTTGTGTGTAACACACCCGCGCTCGGGTAAACTTTTTTAATGTGACCGGCGGCAACGGGGCGCGGACGTATGGGGGGTCTTGAACACGTGACCGGCAGAGCACGATGGAAATACCTAACCAAATGAGCTATCACCCCCGCCCCGAATATGTAGTATTTTAAAGAATCTTGTTCTAGTGTAATTATTTCTAGTTTCACACATGTACAACAACTATAAATAGATCAAACAAATATTAGGTAGATAATGGGTTGGGTCTAACCGGTATCACTAGTTTAGCCCTGACCCTAGATATATGGGTGAGGGATAAGAGAGTTAGGGAACCTCCCACTAGATTAAATCCCCAAATATCTTGTATATCACAGATAAGGAAGGGTGCCTAAGCCAAATCCTAAGAACAACTCTTCATCGTTAGTACAAAGCCCCTTGCGAGCTACATTAGGAATATTCCATAGTCATTAAAAATAATTGAAGATAAAAATTCATTCCTTCTAGTAACGATGACAGAGTGAACACCCAAAACCTATAAATGCTTTCCATTTGGAGAGAAAATGTCAATTTCCAACTTTTTATCAAATATGAACATGTCTTTAAAGTAGAGAATCGATCAAAAAGGTTCCATCATATGTTATCGAGTATTTCAAAAAATACAAATTTAGATTAGCCATCTCTAAGTGCCTTTAAGAAACTTATAAATAATAAAATTATTGATCATGACATTAGTGTATAATAATTTTGTCATATGTTGCAAAAAATCCCACTCGTTTTTGTGCAACTAACCATTTTTCCATTAAATATTGGAAAAAATATTTTACTCTAAGTGTCTACGAGTCGAACCAATTTACTTGTAACTTCAATCTTCATTGATGCATACATGGAATAACCTTATTCATTGGAGTAATTTTCTCTTATAGAAGCATCAAAGTGTTGGTTTAATGACAAACATTATCGTATTAAAAAATGGATTAAAAAAGTACCAACTATTTTTTGTGTATACCTTTGATTATTTTCATTTCCCTCTAAAAATTCTACTACTTGTGCATCATTTTGCAAGATGAAAATTGTTGATACATATTGATCAATGTTTGCACGAGGTTTTACCTCAACATAGGTGCAAATAATTTGGTGCAAGATCTATTATTCTCATCCGTGATGTTGGGACATCATATAGTTCAATCATTTAGCAAAGCTTTAACATTGTTTTTACATTATGCACAAATTTCTATCAAAAACATTTTGATTCAAGCCAAGTAGATTTTGGGAATCTTTTGTTGAATTTTGAGATGTCGATCTGAAAGTTGAAGATTGGAATTTTATAATGTCTTAAATAGAGGCATCTTTGTCTTAAGAAGAAAAAGTCTCATTTCATTCTTCAACACATTTATATGCAACATTTTTTTTGGCTTCAATACATTATAAGATGTCAAAATCGTTAAATATGCCAATAACACATAGTATTACGGAGCATAACAAGAAAAGAAAACTTTAGAGATCTTGATGAAAATCAATTAGAGACCAAAATTCTTTTGTCAAGAGGCCAACATGTTAGGGTTATTGCCAATTTGTGGGTATCTCATCATCGTGTTTTTTCATTTGTCATCATGACCCCCCTCTTCTTGATGAAATTTTAAGAAAAAATCACTTATTAAAGTCAAATGGATGAAAATTTTAATGGTATTCATTAGTTTTAATGCACTCATGGTCATTAAACCCCACCTGTCACCACCAAGCCCTAGTTTCCATTATAAGGCATCCATCGATGTAAAAAAGTAGTTTGAATATGTTTCACTACACATCATTAAACTCATCATAAGCATTACAACTACTCCTTTATTATATTTTCCTTCTCTGAGAGCACTGCAAGATTATGTGTCTCTAAGATTTTTAGTTTTGGTCCTTTGATCTTATTAGAAAGGACACCCCGGGCATCTCAAACAACTTTGAAAGTTCCCTCGAAAATTTCCTCTTTATTATACTCTATCTTCTCTTCTTTTTTCAAATCCTAAACTTTTCCTTGGACAACAACACAAATAACAATATACACTCCCAACATGCCCCACAACCCTCATTTCAAATTGAACTGAATGGTTTCTTTCATTTTAGAAAAAATCTAAACGCTTATTTTCACTCTTTGTTTATGTACTGTAAAACCTTTAGAGTAACATTCAAAGAAAGAGTGAAAAATATAAAAGACCAATGTAACGTTTGAAATTAGTAAGATTATCATAGTACCATGCAACACAAAGTGATAGAGGATGCATAGACATCATTGTCCTCATTGTCACCCTTTCGTTCCCTAAATTTACCCCTTCCCTTGTTACAATGGTCTAATTGAATTCTTGATTTTTGTTCAATACTTGTTTAAGTTTTAATTATTACTACAAAGTTTCATTGATACTGCATTTTTTCAAAGACTTTACGTCTTACAAGAATTTCATATTTCACTTGTTTTTTAATAATTAATGAGAATGTAAAATCGTGTATACATCTATTTCAAAAATGAAATTAAAACAAATTTAAGTTTTCTTGTGATAATGACTTCTTCCTTCAATTTAACTTTCCCTTGTGCTCATAATAAGTTAAAAGACGCCGCTCCATTGGAAGTAAGAAACAATGGAATGCACGTATAATAATCGAAATGGAAAAGACCATGATTTTCCGGCTAAGATTTTAAAGGCCATGATTTTCCGGCAAAGAAAAAGACGTTTTGTTTGCTTACTTGTTTACTGCATAGAAAAAGTTTGGCTTTTATGGACACGGCATTGAATCCCACGGCGACACGCCATTTGTCTTTTACGGCGGGTTTTTTCCCCGCAGTATACGGGGTGGCGAGTAGTAATAAATTATGTTATGAATTTTTTTTTTAAATGGAATTTTGTGTTTTATATGGATTAAGTGTACAAAATAATTTTGAATAATAATATTTTTTCGTAAATATATAGACATATCATTTTTAAGTGGTTTTTATATTTATATTTATATTTATGTATTCATATATAAATTATAATTTTATATATATATATATATATATATATATATATATATATATATATATATAATTTTATTAGGGTTTTATATTTATATTTATATTATTATGTTAGAGTTGTTTTTATTGAAAGGAATAAGGTTGAGATTCATTTATGGATTTTTTGATGTCGTTCACATCATATTGACAATTATGATTATTACGGGATTTGTTGTCTTACAATATTTTCGTTAACCAATGATAATGTGGTTGATCCACGACAACGTTGTCACTTCATAGTATCTCCATCGACCGACGACGATGTAGTAGATCCACAATAATGCCATCGCCTCACAACGTCTCCGTCGATCGATGACATCATCATCACTTGATGACAATGTGGTCACCTAACAGCATTGTCATCGACTAACGATAATGTCATCACTCGATGGCAATGTCATCGACCAGTGACATTATCATTTCCCAACAACATTGCCATCACCTAATTGCACTACTGTCACTCGACAATAATGTCATTGCCCGATGGCATAGCAAGAACTCCGAGAATATGTTGGTAGAGTTGCGAGAGCCAAACTTCAAAGGCAAATTGGGGGGCCCTAACTCCATTTTTATGCTAAGTATAAAATACAAAGTTAATTCACATGGATGTGGTCTTTCAAACAGTGGTGGATTCAAGTCCCAATTCAACATGCAAATCGAATAGGACCACCAAGGCAAGTTGTAATGATGATACTGATGAATCATGAGTGTATGCGGGAGCAGAGCAAAAGGTCAAAAGAGGGTTCCCATTTTCAGTTTGAAAATACGGCGTGTTGTGTAAGCAACAATGGTGAGGTACAATGACAAGGTATTTCATGTGATATTGGACATTATAGAGAACATATCACACCAAGCCTGGATTAAGGCCAGTTGTCGGATTTATATGACTTACCCATATTACAAAGGGGTACACAGCTTGTAAGGTTGCAACATATTTGATTGGCCATATTCTATTGTTAAGGGTGGATGAGGGCATCATGAATGTTGATTTAATTATGATAGGACTCCACATCTGTCGAGTGGCTTGAATCCACATGACAATGTTATTTATGTGTGGATAAGACATTGCAAATTAGTGTGTCAATGTAACAACATTGCATAATGATAAACGTTAGGTATATCAAAGTAAGGTGGTAACATCTTTGAATGATTGTTTTCTATTGTCAAGGGTGAACAAAGGCATCACGAGCATCGATTTGATTGCGGTAGGGTTTCACAACTCTTTTTATCTTTATTTGGTGAAAGGAATAAGGGTAAAATTTACATGATGACCACAAATGTATCCAATTTTGTGTAGTTTGTTGGATGCGAGTTCAAACCTCCACCGATTTATACATGCTCCCTCCAAGAACTATGGTAATTAGATTCTCCTCTCCCATATATTTTCCATGACAAGAATAGCCAGTTATACACAAATAGGGTTTACATTTTTTTGCTTGAGTGATTTTTTGTGCCATAGTTCACTAGGACATAGTTCAATGGGTATTTGGATGAGGAAAAGGAGGAAATAGATAGCTTGTCAAAAGCTTGAGTTCTCTTGTCCAAGGCATATCTATCAAAATATTTCTTCTATTGAATTTGTATTGGGCATATTTTTAAAAGGTTATGAGACATGTTTCTAATTATTTTGCGAAACCCATTGGGGGAAAACACTCAACAAGTGTTCTCAACAGGTAGTTGTGGTGTGACATTTCAGCATTAACCTATTTCTTGTATTTATCATTGTTTTTGTGTGTTCTTGAGTTGACGGCTTGGAGACATTTAAATGGGCCATCGAATTTAGAATTTGACGCTCATTGATTTTTTAACTTCCCATCAAACCCCTTTTAGGTTTTGCAGATCCTCACATTGCTTGAAAAGTGTCAGGGTCTTATTTGTCCCAGGCTCTGACCGACCTACCATCATATATCCACTTTTTCCCAACTCAAGGTTACAGTTGCCACCTTGGAAACCTTCATTCGCCTAGGGGTCTGACTTCCATGCCATCCTAGGAAGGGGCAGGAGTGCAAGTATGGTGTATAATACAACGCCTTTAGGGTGTAATATCACTTGAAATTCCATATCATTACCCCTCACCATCATCACCTAACTCACTTTAAAATACTCCATGTTCATAGATTTGTTCATTGCCCTCTCAATAGCCCACCGCATAGCTGGACACTTGGAAGCTACATAGGATAGGGAGGAGATGTGTGTGGCTTGTGTCAATTTGTCATGCAAAAAAATTATCAAAAATTATGTTTATAGATTCAACTAGAAGTTATGATAACTCACTTGATACTACTTAAAATCCTTAGTGTAACACTTTTTGGAAATATCTTGAATTCCTCTTTCCCACTGTAAAATAATAGTAGTAGATGAAAATACCCTCACATAAAACATTGTAAATATATAAAAAATAATGAGATCCACACAATATCTATTAGTGGGCCATATGAATGTATTTGGAGGTTACTACGTGTCATGTTACAAACCTTGCTCTGTATTCATGACATGGCAAAATCATACCTTATATGGGCTCCACATCACCTTCTAGTGGGATTTGATTGCCCTGTTATCCTATATCCACTTGGTTCCTATCTCAAAATACAATTGCCACTTGGCAAGCCTTCATTCACACTAAGGTCTGACTTCCCTACCATCTCAAGAAGGGGTCAAGGCTGGCAAGGGCCATGTGCTCACCTTTCGTTAGTTCCAACTATTCCTAGGCCCTATTAAAATTGACAAGTCAGGATTGCAACCCTCAATGTACCTTTCTCTCATTAAGGTTGAGCCCTATGCGCTTTACCACCCTAGGACCAATGGTGGGTCGCCACACATCACATTGCAGACCTAGGTATCAAATCTCTCAACCCCACTCTGCATTCACCAAATGGCTAAATCTTACTTGCTATAGATCTACATCTACTTCTTTACTTCCTCTCTGACCCCTTTCATGTTTCTTGGATCTTCGCCTAGCTTCACAAATGTCATACTCTTATTTGTTATGGGCCTTCATCGGCCTACTACCCTAAGTCCACTTGGTTCTTGGCTCAATCATTTGGCCCAAGGTCTGTTTGCCTTGCCACCCTAGGAGGGGTTGGGACTAGCAAGGGCCATGTGCTCGCCTTTCCTTGGTTTCATGCCTTCTTCTCATTAAGCCCTGGCCCTGTGCACTCTAACACCCCGATAGAGGTCGAGAGAGTATGACCATGATAAAGACTTAGGTCTCTTAGATTTTTACTTGGTGTTAGGGCAAGTGTTTATCAGCGAAGTGACAATTGCTTTTGAGCTCGGGTGCATAGTGAGTTGAGCTTGGGTGAATAAATTGTGAATGCTCGAGCCACGTCAAACTCCACTTGAGTTTGGGAAAGCCTTGATGACTTAAACATGCCAATAAAATTTTTAATAATCATTAGAGGTCCTTGGAAAGTAAACCAAATGGTTTAAAAGTAGAAAATGAGTCGGGGGCTGAGCTAAAAGTGATCGGGAGAGGGAGAAAAGGATGCGGTTGAAGTGAGTTCCAAATCTTATGCAAAGTACATGCCACATGGGTGCATAATAGGCCATCATTATTGATACAATATGAATGCCATGGTAGAGGAGTCATTGATTGAGATAATAGGTGAACGATTGGTGATCAATTTATGGGGTGTCCACATCATACACTCAAAAGAGAAACACTTAAAAGGACAATATACTCCACAAATGAGAAGAAATAACTTGTACATTCCTTCTGACATTCCTTGCACCCTCGGGGTAACTGTTAGTTATATATGCTATAAATTGTGAATGCTCGAGCCACATCAAACTCCACTTGAGTTTGGGAAAGCCTTGATGACTTAAACATGCCAATAAAATTTTCAATAATCATTAGGGGTCCTTGGAAAGTAAACCAACTGGTTTAAAAGTAGAAAATGAGCCGGGGACTGAGCTAAAAGTGATTGGGAGAGGGAGAAAAGGGTGCAGTTGAAGTGAGTTCCAAATCTTATGCAAAGTACATGCCACATGGGTGCATAATAGGCCATCATTGTTGATACAATATGAATGCCATGGTAGAGGAGTCATTGATTGAGATAATAGGCGAACAATTGGTGATCGATTTATGGGGTGTCCACATCATACCTCAAAAGAGAAACACTTAAACGGACAATATACTCTACAAATGAGAAGAAATAACTTGTACATTCCTTCTGACATTCCTTGCACCCTCAGGGTAACTGCTAGTTATATATGCTATAGACAAAAATATATATCATCTTGTGTGTTGGCTCCCACATCCACATCTTTACTTTAATTTTTATAAATTTCACATTAACATCTATACTTACATATTTAAAAATATATATAATTGTTGAAAAAATATATTACGTTTTCAACAAAATCAAACCCCCAACCTCCATGACTCAAACTCCCAACATATAGGAATGTATGTATAACAATATCATATTGACATTATATGTATGGTGATGCATCTCACAAACAGGATAGTCATAACCAAAACCCAATTCATGGGCATGTGTAAGTCGTAACTAACACTCAAATGCTTTCCCAACATCCATTTAGATACAAAATCCCCTAGATCTTAAGAGCCCAGTTACCTTTACATTTACACAACCGATTAGGAATTATAACAGTGCCTCGTTTGGATCCGTGTTCTTAGAACGTAGTCTCATGACATTACAATTGCAATAAATAATTACAGGGGTTGCAGAGATTATTTAGGAGTAAGTATGCAATGAAATGATCTTATGAATTTCAAAAACTGCGAAAGAAATCTAAGAGGTTTGAATATAAAATCAAATTTAAAAAATAATTATAAAACACTTTTTATTGGTTACAAAGTGCCCAATTTTTTTTAGCAAGCTTATCTCCAACTGTTATCCATCTCTAAAACCCTTTTTCGTATGCAAATACTGCTCCCAATTTTCAATAAATATTTTATTTTTAAAATAAAATCACTTACAACTGCAAAATAGTTACAATTACCACCTCCATAAAATACATTACTTGGTAAAGGAATCACTGATTCCCCAGGGTACTTAAAAAAAGAGAAAAAAACCCCTAAAGCCCTTGTCGTGTCAAGGGACCCACTTAGCAGGACTCCACATATTAATCGTGTGGCGTAGAGAAAGCAAACGAAGACATCTTTGAATTTTTGGGCTGCCTGTAACGGTAAAAGTACCACTGGACACGCTTCTATTGTTGGATCCTGTCCATTCATTAGTACAATGTTTTCCTTCTATCGTACTCTCAAACACAATCAATCGTTAGCAGTTACAGCTTAAGAAAATTCACTTCAGGAATTAAATTTCAATTTTTGCATGTAATTTCGATATAAGAATTTTAACGAAAGATTATTGCATCTATACTTGGATAGAGTAATATCTTAGCAGCCGCCATTACCACGAATTCGATATATAAATTTAGTCGTTATAACAACAAAAAAAAAAAAAAAAAAAAGGACCACATCTGGAACCTGAAAATTACAGACTTGGTTTTTTAAATTACTTGGGTATCGACTTACAATTATACAACTGTGAGAAACATGTGGCGTAATTTTATTCCAGACGTCCCTATTGATTGGTGTGTTATTTGCAGCCATTTGTTTTTGTTTTTGCAGAAATGTGTAGCTGAATCCATTTCAGCCATGCCTGTCTTTTTCTTCTCATTAATCATTATCTTTTTATCCAGTGTGGCTTCATAATTTAAATAATTAAAAAGAAAAAAATCTGTCCAAATGCCTCTAAATTCATATCTTATCATTTCAAATCGAATGTGCCTCTTCAATGCATATTGTTTCAATGACTTTAAAATCCTCATTCAAACCAAATAGTGTTTGCTTTAAGCTTTACAGGTATATATGACACACTAACCATGAAATTGTGAAAAGATTAAGATCCTGCTTTAAGTTTTATACAATTCTGTGGAAGTAGTGTTTTTAGCTTTACAAGCATATATGGCGCCCTACCCATGAAATTGTGAATTAAGATTAAAACTCTGCTTTATGTTTTAAGCAATTCTGTGGAAGTAGCGTTTTTAGTTTTGCAAGCATATATGGCGTACTAAAGATGAAATTGTGAATCAAGATTTAAGAGACGACTTTGAGTTTTAGCAACTTTGTGGAAGTAGTGTTCTTAGCTTTGCAAGTATATATGGCGCACTACCCATGTAATTGTGAATCAAGATTAAGACCCTACTTTGAGTTTTAGGCAACGCTGTGGAAGTAATGTTTTTAGCTTTACAAGCATATATGATGCACTACGCATAAAATTGTGAATCAAAATTAAGAGCCTACTTTTAGTTTTACTCAACTCTGTGGAAGTAGTGTTTTCAGTTTTGCAAGGCACCACCCATGAAATTGAGAATCAAGTTTAAGAGCCTGCTTTGAGTTTTACGTAACTCTGTGGAAGTAGTGACTAACAAGGTTATGTGAAAAACAAAGAAAGTTTTTTTTTAAAGCCTTCCTGGGATTTTTTTTTAAGCAATACCCATGAAATTGTGAATCGAGATTAACAGCCTGCTTTGATTTTTTTTCACTCTGTGGAAGAAAGTAGTTAAATGGTGTGTGACTAAAGAAGATTTTTTTTTTGGTGTGTGATAACATTGTAAGATAACTTCTGGATATGACTACGTAATAGTTTTTTTTTGGTTCACACAATTCAAAACCGTTACTAGACCCATCATCAGGAGAAGCAGCCTGAGTGTGTGATTGTTCTTGTGCCATGGAGAGACCTGGAAGTACCTCTTCGCCTGGCAGAAGAAACTCCAACAGCCAGCTATTAGAAGAGGTGGAAGCTCTTAGCCAATCTTTATACAAATCACATCAACCCAAAAGAGGAGGCTCTTTCTCGACCCTGAAAAATGAAAATGCAAACGAAGCCATTCCATTACCAGGCCTTGCAAATGCTCGCCAGGAAGCTTTCATGGCAATGAAGAACAAAAGGCATTCCATTGCTAATCCCCAGTACTCACAGTCGACCGATAGCGGAGGATTAAGTAGTCATGCAGGTCTTAGGGGTAGAATTTCTACTTCTGCAGCATCCCCTTCGAGAAATAATGCTTCGGATAGCATAGACATCAGAGGAAGAAGGAAGAGAAATTCTCATAGCCCCTTCAGATGGCCCAAAGGAGAAGCTCCAGATGATGATCACGAGAAAAATACGTTGGGTGATATTATTTTGGAGGACGATTTTGAACGAAAGCTGGAGCAATCTGCAGAAAAAAACAAGGGATTTTGGACGTGGAAGCCTATGAGAGCCCTGTCACATATTGGACTTCACCGTTTCACCTGCGTGTTCTCTGTTTATGTCAATGCCGTCCAAGGCTTGTCGACGTCCATGAACGGGCTTAGGCTTGCTGTTTATCTGAGAAAGAAGGAGACCAAAGAGGGGGCTGTTCAGACCATGCCGAGTCGTGTGTATGAGGGTGCAGTCGAATTTGAAGAAACTCTTCATATTAAGTGCCATGTCTATGGAGGGAAACACAATTCTCAGGTACCATATTTATTTTTCAAATGAAGGATTAACATTATGAACTTCTTTTAATTCCTTCGTATCTGGTATATCAATTAACTTGAATTTAACTTTATCTTTTTTTTAATATCTCCTAAGATTTATAGGTTTAGTTTCTAAATTTCTCTAAAACACAGATAATTATTGATAGAATCTTATTTTCTCACTGCTATCTTGGAAGTTCTCTATTACCTCCTTTGTAATAAGGTTCTCAATGAATAATAATTGTCCAAGCATTAAATCTACCTCTTGAAATCTTTAATTATTAGATCACAATCTATATATTCATTTCTCAAAATTTTAATCTAACTCGTAGTATCATCATATCAACCCTTATTATAGGCTGGTATCCATACATGTTTTATTTTGATTAAATATGTTACAATTGGCTACTGTTTCTCCAGCTGAGCCTGTGTTTTAGTAGGCTGCCTCTTGCCGTGCTACCATCCTGGCTAAGCCAATTGTTATCAATAGTAAGGTACTGAATTGGCATACTACAAATGGAAAACATAAAATGTGTGTTTTCTTAGCTTGCAGCCCGTTCTACCATCTGCAGCTTGGGTAGTAATTGGGAATCTAGAAGTTGGTCAAGCTCTTTCTGTGTAGATGTTAAATATTTAGGTTTCATAGTATGCCTTTTTATCCTTTAAAACAGTTGAAATGGGCATGCAATCTAGCTGTATTTTTAAAAAAAAAAATCATAGTAATTAAATTTCAAGGCATTGTCCATCTTTGGGTCTCCTTATCTGTTTTAGCTATACTAATCTCACACGAAATTCATTGACATATATATTTTTATGTGATTTCAGGGATTCAAGTTCCAGTCAAGGGCATTTACTATATCTGTAGTTGCAGTAGATGCCGAGCACTTGGATTTGGGCTGGCATCACCTGGATCTGAGCATGTTGCTGCATGAAACTGAGAGAATGCAGGCTGCAGGAGAGGAATGCAATGGCTGGAATGTCCATTATGAGCTGTGGGGAAAGGCCAGAGGTGCAAAGCTTGCAGTGAGTTTAGGCTACAAGATACTGGATAAAGATGGGCATGGCAATCAGGTTGGGAATATCAGTTCGAGGTTTAAGGATTCTCATCCATCGCGGGGAGACAGAAGGATTTCCAAGAGTCTCCCCAGTTCAGCTAGGGGGACACCCAAAATGGTGCCTGCTGGATTTTCTTATGAAAGCAATGCCGCTCCACCTAACACTCAGTCAGAGCTTGGCAAGGAGATGTTTAATTTTATGAAAATAGATCACCTTAATCTGGATGATCATGAAGCAATCCATTCCCAAGTGCCCCTAAATTGGCCAGAAAAGAGCTTTGGCCACAGAGATGGTGCAGCTTCGAACCCTGATACATTCATTAGTCATAGCAGCCAGCAATGGTCGAATAAGGTACTTTCCTAGACCCTGTAGGATCTATGCGACAAAGCACAAAAGTTACAATAAAATTTACCCAAATGTTGTTCACTGCTTAGTTATGATTTACTTCAAGATTATATTCTACAAGCCATAAGCCATATGTATTCTATCAGTACTAATTTTGTTTATTTGTCATAAGATTATCACTATAAGCTATACGTATTATATCGAAGTTATTTATTTATTTAATTTAACCAATTCCGGGAACTGTTAAGCTGTGAAAATTATTCAAATTTTTGTGCCTAATTGAATGCTTGATCTGCCTTGCTTGCTTATACATAGGACAATGTAGCATCACATGCCTCCAATTTTCAAGGTTCAGAGTTTGAGACCTTAGAAGAAGAGGAGAACCTGGAGGAAGAAGGAGATTTTGAGGTTGTGGAAAAAGGCGTGGAATTTCAAAGGCCAACGGAGGAAATGCCGGCTGCTGTAATGGGATCTGTTGAGCAATCAGATAACAAGGAGGAGGAAAGAGATCAAGAGGAGGAGGAGGAGGGAGGAGAGATTGTGAAGGAAGTGGTGCAGGAAGATCAGCAGAGCAAGAGGCTCAACGAGCTAAAATCAATTTTTCAACAAATTCATGCTCTAGAGTCTGTGATTTTGGAAAAAACCAGTAATGAGTTTTCACTGGAGTCGGTGGAGCAAAACCCAGGCAATGAAGCTTTTGAGGATGTACTGAAAACTAAGGAGGAGTTGGGTGGTGCAAATAAGAGCGATGTGAATATAGACGATGAAGCAGACCTGGTAGAAGGAGAGTTTTTGCACATGCTGGAAGAAGAAGATGATGCAGAATTTGGCGAGAAAGAAGGTATATATAGTTAATTATCTCCAAACTAGTAGTTTTATAGGATTCGGTAGAGAAATACAGAGGAGGAGAGAACCCAACAAAACATTTTTTAAGGCATCACTGCTCACTTTTCACTGTTTCTGACCAACAAAATCTTACATGATGCCTTGGCATCTTTAAACTAGAATTATTGGAAAGTAAATTTTTCTTATTAGGCTCGCAAGTATTTCATTCTGCTTTGAAGAGGATTTTCTTCCTCATCCTGATGATGGATCAGAAAATGTAAGATAAAAAACCCTCACTAGAGTAACTGAACTGATATTGAGCTCTATAGAATCTAGATACAAGTTTTTTTTTATTTAGTTATTAACTAACTAATTGTGTTGCCGGGTAAATGTGCAGCTATACTCCCAACATCCAAGTCCATTGAAGATGAAATGGAACTCGATTCCATATTAGAGGCAGCAGAAAGTGAGTTTCAGAAGGCAACACAATCCTTGGAGAGTAAGAGGCGAGCTACATTGCTTGAAGATGCAGAGACCGAGGCTTTAATGGAGGAATGGGGATTGAATGAAGATGTCTTTCAGAATTCTCCTCACAAGTCTGATCGTCCTACTGGTTTAGCCAATACACAAGCTAAACTGCCTGACCTGGGAGAAGGACTGGGTTGTGTAGTGCATACTAGAGATGGAGGAATGCTTGCATCTATGGACCCCGGGCTCTTTAGGACTGGTGAAAGATTGGTGATGCATGCATCGAAGGCTGTTGTCGTTCCTGCTGAAATGGGTGATAATACTGTTGAAATTCTTCAGAGAATGGCAGGCATGGGCACTGCCAGTATGGCTACACAAGCGATGGCTTGTATGCCACTTGACGACATTACTGGCAAAACTGTGGGCCAGATTGCATTTGAAGGAATGGCTAGCGCTATAACCAAGCACGGGTATGTTTTACAAGCATTTTTTTGAAACCTTATAAAGATGCTTATGACAGTTATAGTTGCTATTGTGTTGTCATCTTTGTGAGTTTGTAATGTGTTTTTAATGCTTGCAAAGATTATAGTGGCATGTTCCTTAATTTTACTCGTATGTTCTTCTTTCTGAGCAGACACCATGAACTGAAAGTGAATTTGGTAGCTGGAAGCAGGAAGCCTAAACTTTCAGGACTGCAATCTATAGAAAATGTGACAGAGGAATATGTTTCTCTGGATAGCATAGCACCTCTGGCTATGCAGAAAATTGAAGCAATGGCATTAGAGGGGCTTAAAATTCAAGCAGATGTGGCAGAAGAAGAGCCCCTCTACACTTTGCCCCCTGTCTCAATGCCCAAGCATGGAACCTTAGGCCAGATCTTAGCTGCTGCAGCAGACAGTGATGATGCAGATGCAGCCTCCAATAGTCTCATGTCAATGGCCATTTCTCTGGAAGAATGGACCAGGATAGATGCAGGATTACATCAGAAAGAAGACGATGAAGAAACTAAGGAAAAAAGAACAAGAGCAATTCTTGCTGCTCACCGTGCAGATGAAAACAAAAACAAAGAGCATGGTCACATGGGCAATGCTCTAACTATTGCATTGCTTATACAACTCAGAGACCCAGTGAGAAATTATGAAGCAGTTGGGTCTCCCATGATGGCACTTGTGCAGGCTGAGAGAGTGAAGCATGCTTCGCATTCAAACATTTCTAAAACTGTGTCCATTAATGTTAGGGAAGAGGAAGATGAAGAGGATCAGCCAAGGTTCAAGATCAAAGGGGTTCATTTGTCTGGACTCAAATTGAACATGGATGAAAAGAAGACTTTTTGGGGCACAGAAAAACAATGTCAAACAGGGTCTAGATGGTTGCTTTCAAATGGAATGGCCAAGAACGGTAAACATCCTTTGCTTAAGTCTAAATTGCATAATACACAGAGCAAGGCTAAGCATGGAGAATCTATTTGGAGCATATCTGCTACTTCCCAAAAGACCAAGGATGCTATTCGAAATCCAGATGTAGTTTTTCCTAAGCGATCTATCTGGGGACGCTAATATTATTCAAAATTCTTTGGATTATTTATGCACCCAATACCAACAGATGTTAAAAACTCTAAATGAGCAGGATGTTTATCTTCAATCCAAAAAAAAAATCTAATTTTTTTTACGTTTAGAGTATGTAGATCATGTAGTATAAGGGTAGTCAGGTACCTATGAGGTCTTATAAGCTGATTGCTAGCTGTAATCTAAGCACAGTTATATTATGGGGCTTAAAAGTTATAGGACCTTTAATTTTTTCTTCCCTATAAGTGAAAAATTGTAAAAGTTAAAAAAACATTGCTATGTAGCTATACAGTTTGAGAACCTCAAAATTCATTTAATATGGAGAGTTCAATTTTGGTGAATCTTTAGCGGCATTTTCCAATTTCCAATAAGAATAAGGTTGATATTATTATCTAGTTTCTTTATTAAATTGATGATCCATTTAATATATCTATGCCAGACACAAAACTTGTTTGACATTTATTTTATTGATCTTGTACAGGAAGCCTTTTAGAACAGTTGCATTATATAGATAAAACTGATTTCTCCTTGTCTCGTCGTTGCTTATAAAACACAAAATAATTTTTTGGCAATATTTCAGGCCTTCGATCCACATACAAGTATTGAATGAAATTTTTTGTTTATTGCATTAAATTATTAGATACCATATATACATATGTAAAGTTTCTGATTACGGCATTGATTATTTCATACCATATATACATATAATAAGTGCTAAGAATGTACACAAAACAAACTCTTATACAACTAAGCCTGCAATGCAATTGCATTTATCTTCTCTCTCCTTGAGAAGAAAACTGCTCTGCATGAAGCTCAACTAAACTCTAATCATAAAAGACAAAACCTGTTTTCATAATGAAAAAAGATCACAGTTATCTCCCCATCCATAAAGCCTCAAATCCTAATTAGATACAAGTTCAAATTGCATTGTTATTATCCCTAACATCCCCCAACATATCTACATAACAAACATGCAATTTTTTTTTGGAGATGCCATAGTAATCATGCTCTCTTCATAACATCTTTCAAATCCAAGAGAGCTCAGAGTTTTAAAATTTTGGCCGGCATCAGTGGTTTGGTGAAGGTGTTTGATATTCTTAGTATCACTTGTAAGAGACTGGCTCAGACCTTCAGCTCTTGTAATATCTGATTATTAGAGCCTCTTCTGCCCAAAAAAAAGAAAATCACAAAACTAATTATTTAATTTAAAACATCATGGCTTATCAAACAGGCATGTTGGCAGCTTGGAATTTTATTTAAAGTCCCTGTTTCAACTTTTTATAAAAATACATGGTCAGAATTTAAAAAAATTATGTTGTCAATGTTGTACACCATTAGGTTTAAGAGAGTATTTTGATAGTTAATATATTGTAAGTGAATTGTTGTTAAATAAAAATGTGTAATTGGAAAGGTTGTAGTCAGACTGTTGAGGATGATGGTTGTTTATATCCATCCATCAAGATACAAATTCTTTTAGGGATTCGATATGGAGGGTCAAATAGTTAAGACCAGGATTGTGCCTTGGGTGAATTTGATGGCATGGATGCCCCTTACTCGTCCCTGCTTAGCCGAAGAAACTCACTAATTTAGATATATACTTACTCATCATTATAATCCGCTATTGTTTCTATAAAAAGCACTACTTATTCCGGTCTTTGAGCATTTTTCACGTTAGTTAATGGAATTTGGACTCTCATGAGTGGGGCTGGTAAGTTTCCAAGAGGATTTGTTTGCTTCCTAAACTAGATGACATAAGAAGCATTCAAAGAAAGTGATGGGGATGGCTGAAATTCATTCAGCTGCATGTAGTTCCTGTCAAAACAAAAACAAATGACGCCAAGATCACAACATACAATTTTAACATGTTTAAAAAAAGCAAGCCACACAGTTCTCACCATTTGCATTTGTATAATTAAAACTTGGATTTGGGGATCACTGTACAATTTTCTTTGAAGATAAATTTAATAATGAGATTCAAAACAAGATAAAATAATTTTTTTTTTTTTTTTTTTTTTTTAAAATTTTTTTATAGACAGTTGAATTGGAAAGAAATACTATTCCATTATTTTTACCTTCAAAATATACTCCCACCATTTATTTAATGTTTTTTCTCATAATCAATTGATTTCTACATTTATTTAATGAATTAAGTGCAAAGTTTCAATTTAATTTTAATGTGGAATGTGAAAATTGTGGAAGCGATGTGATATATTTGGAGTGCATTTGCTGGAAGAGGAGAGCGGATCATTGACACATCAATCGATATTGATGCGATGTTTTGTGGAGCCCACTTCATTAAATACGAGCCAAATCAATTAACAGTTCTTGATGTAAGGGACCTCCTTATAGACAAATATGGATAGACTCTAATAGGATTTTGGATTTTGGATTTTTGCCTTTAACTTCCCAATGATTTAAAATTATATTAAATAGGTTAGGATATAGATAAGAACTATAATAAACAAGATAGCATATTAATGAGATGAACAATAACAAAAGACATGTCATTCGAAAAAAAATAATTATTCTTAAAGTAAAGTTGATTTTGCAAATCTTTAGCTAAGTAGTAACAGAGCAAAAACCAACCAAGAAAGACTTAAATAGAAACGTCTCAATCTTCATCCACAAGGAAGGACATGTCTTCTTTCTTGTCTAGTGAAGTCCTTCAATGTCTACTGAGAGTCATTTCACACCAAATCTTCTGCGTCTATCCACAACCTTTCCACCTCAAATCTTCTATCTTTCTTCTTCACAATGGTGCCAACATCGGATTTGAATTTGTCGAGGTGCAAAAGAAAGGAAAAAACAACACAAACAAATGAAATAAAAAACAATGAAAAAGAAAAAATAATCAGTGAACTAAGATTAAGATTTACTTAATATAAATTATAGTGAAACGAATTGTCATAGTATTTTTCAAAATATAAACTTTAAAAAATATTAAAAAATTCTAATCTAAAAAAATATATAAATAAAATTAATACATCTCTTAATTTATTTATACATCGATATTACTATATTTATTTTTTCATATAATCATATATAATATATTGAAATTATACACAATAAAATTTATAAAAATCTAACCTCTGTTTATATATATATATATATATACACACATTTTCTAGATCTAATGACAAAAGGTTTAGGTCACCCAGACAAAAAAATAGTACAAAATGTATTGAGCTTATAATATGTTGCTGTATTCACAAAATCCAACTTTTTTTATTATACATTTTTTAGAACCTAATGAACCACGTGGAAAGGGGTTTTAACTATTATCCGAAAATTGGAACGGAAAACAGAAGCTTAGTATAAACAAAAATCCCACAACCAAGTGAAGTGAAGTATTAGGAAAAGCTTGACAAAAATCCAACTTTAACATCAAAATATAGATTATGAATCAATAAAGCAAACAAAACATCCTTTATTACCTTACCTGCTCATTCCATTTTTTAGTTCAAAATTATTTGAAATTTGTGTTTTTTTTCTTGCCCCATGTATAAAATTTTAAGTGATATTTCGGATCACCTCATAATTCTTCATTTAATACAATTATCGGGTTTCCCATAAAACCATTTCTGAATTTTATGTTGTGTTTTTTAAAATGAAAAGATTATTTTTGTGATAAAAAAAATATAATACAATCATTTAATAGTATTATCAAAGTTTTCATTTTAAGTAGAGATTTTTTTAATGGTAAATCTTCGTTAATTTATAAATATTTTATTTTTTTCGAAATTAGAGTTTGGCAATTTTGTGGGATAATCTATAGTGTGGGATCGTCTAAATTTTAGAGTATAATTTAAATTTATGAGTCAGTTTACTTAATTTTTAAAATAAATTTCTTCCTATATATGTATGTCATCAATACCAAGAAAGTCAATATGAAGGCATTCACCACTATATAATATATATTAAACTTTTTGTCTTGAAGCATAGCACTAAGTGTCGGACAACATGAAGAAGGCACCGAGCGATAACAAACAATTATCAAGTGATTGCAACTTGAACTTACTAGGCGACTATAATCAGTTGATGAACGATGATAACCAGGGATCGAACGGTTGCATCCTTCTGTCATGCGACTGCATTCAACTATCAAGTGATAACAAGTTGTCTGGCAGTAACAACCAACTGTCTAATGTCAGGTGATAGTCTTCAGGTGCAATTTCATAGGACTACATCCAACTATTGTGCGACTACATTTAGCTACTAGGAGACATCAACAAATTATCGGGATACAATAACAACCAACTGTCAGGGGGCAGCAACCATTTTTTGGGTGGTAGTCTTCAAGCTAAAACTACTAAGTGGCTGCGCCTAATTTTCATGCGACTGCATTCAGCAACTATGTGGTAGCAACCAGTTGTTAAGCGGCAAACTTCCGGCTACAACTATGGGGAGATTACAACTAGCAGTCATTTATCTGCAGAGTTGATTCAATGGCTTATGCTAGGCGTGGTAAGGCATAAGTAAAATTTAAAAAATAGGACATGCTATCTTATTTCAACCAGAGGGCAAACATAGGTATAAATATTAAATTATATATTGTTATTATTTATTCATTCCTATTAAGGTTCAATAATAATTAATATCTACAACCATTTTACTTGCAAAACCCATTGATAACAATATTAAAGCTATGCCTCCACTCAAAGATGTACTTGGGTATGAAATACCAAACAAAGGTACTGGGACATAATCCAATGGTATCCCTGCATGGGAAGACTTACTTAAGTGTGAAATACTAGACAAATGTACTAAATATTATATAATTTATTATTTTATTATTTAATTTTATTCTTATTACAATGTTTATTAATAATTAGTTTACAACCATTTTACATGTAAAACCCATTGATAATAGTATCAAAGATATGTCTCCACTAGAAGACATCTTTATGTATCAAATTCCAAACAATCGTACTAAATAGTATATGATTTACTATATTGTTAATTTTTTATAATTTCATATTACGGATCAATTTTTAATAATACTTACAAGATCTATACCCGTTTTATAAACATAACCCATTGATAACCCTTTTGAAGATATGCCTCCACTAAAAGACATCCTTATGTATGAAATGTCACCACTGAATTCAAGGAAAAGAACACTAAAGGAGATCATCATGGGTGTCGATGATGAGTATCCAATACCACCAGATGATATTTCTACTTAGCCAATAGAGTCTTTAGTTAAAAAAAACTTTGTGTGAAAGAAGAGAAGTACATGGACAATTGGAAGGTTGTTTAAGTTTGACTGGCCATATAAATACCCATTCATTAAACATGTACAATAAGTAAACACTACTAAAATGCTAACATAATACAAATGTATAACATGCAATTGGAATCTTGAAAAATTCCACAAAATACAACTCAAGTTGGACACAATTGAGAAACATTGTAACAAAATATATGAGTTGGTAAAAGATAAAGATGGACAAATCCAAAGAACAGTGAAATGGGAAAATACAAAAGAATGCATGCATCAATGTTATGCAACATAGTGTTATTCTTTAATTTAGTAGGCTCAATTCATGGGATAACCCCTATGAAACTTATTTGTTTCATACCCCATGAGTTCTAAGCACGCAAAATGAGGATAATCATTACCTTTTTGTGTTTGTTTTTCCTTTCAAAAAAGTTATTTTTTGAGGGAAGTTTCTTTTTGGTGCAGTTTGGAGAATTTTTTCTAAACTACAAATTTCTCAATCTGGTGCAAATCAGAGATTTTTTTTCGAATTGCACCATTGTGTGCACTAGCAAAGAAATTCTCTGATGTTGCACTTAGTCTATTTTTCTGGTGCAGTAGCGCTATTTTTCTCTAAAATTGCATGTGCAAGTTCAGATTTTTTCTCCGCTATTGCACCTGGGCCCACCACTACGTCGATAATTAATTTTGCATTAATTACCTCTCACATATATATTTTAACCCATGTAAATTCATTTTTACCATTTGTCTTCATCATTTTTAAACATGAATATGTCCTTTGTCACCATTTTTGAGATTGACTGCACTTCTCATTTTCTTCGATTTGTTGTTTTTAATCGGTTATTCATGCCCTAGGGTTCTTCGTTATCATCCATTCTCGTGACATCTCAAGTAAATTTTTGTTTTTCTTGTCATTTTTGTTAATTTTATTCTTTTTTCTTTCTTCTTTCAAGTTTTTCATTTTTCCCTCAAACCCTAACTCTCTTAGTTCATTTCAGAGAATTTTCTCTAAAAAACACCAAGGGACATTTTTTGTAACCTTTCATCTTCACGTGCACTTCATAAAAAATTCTCTAAAGTACATGATTGTTCACCTTTTTGGTACACTTCAGAGAAAATTCTCTAAAGTACATGATTGTTCACCTTTTCAATGCAGTTTAGAGAAAATTCTCTGAAGTGCATGTAGTTTGGTGCACTTTGAAGAAAATTATTTGAAGTGCATATTACATGCCTTACAGTGCACTTCAGATAATTTTCTCCGAAGTGCACTTCATTTGGTGCACTTCAAAGAAAATTCTTCAAAGTGATTGTTATCCCTATTTTTGGTGCAATTAAGAAAATTTTCTTTGAACTACACCAAAACCAACACCTAGTATAGTTTGGAGAATTTTCTCCGAACTACACTTTTTCCCAAAAATGAGAAAAAATGCTAACTTTGGAGAAATCAAAATTATTTTTTGCAGATACTTGATTAATGTTAGAAGATTCTCTAGCTAAGAGAATCATGAATTACAAATTTCAAGGGGTATTTCCATCATTTGCAATTGATTCTAATGTAGATCAAATTAAACATACCAAAATTGGTCATGTTGACATGGATGAATTCTTACAAAGATTGGGCAGAGACCCTATTGCCCCACATATGTAGCTTATTCTTAACAGTGAGATACATCTAACAACTAGATTTCCTATGTCAACTCAAGATCCAGAGTTCATCTTAACAGTTGCTACTCACTTTGACAAGGAAACTAGATCGGTCAAGAATGCCAGTGGAAAAGTAGCAATTAGACTAGATGGAAAATATTTTGATAAAGTTTTTCATCTTTTAGACATTGAAGAATATTTAGATATAAGTGTGATAATAGCCCAAGATTACTATAACAGGAATCTCGAGAAATGAAAGAGGCACATTAATGTTAATTGGCTGAGGATACTAAGGCATATAATTACAAGATGGCAAAAGAGATTTTATCGAAGTGAATTTATGGAGGAAATAAGAGATTAAATCACTCTCCTAAGTAGGGTCAAAGGTCTTCCTACATCCAATATCTTTCAAGAATGGATGTATCACTACATTTTTATCATCAAGAAGAATAAGTAGAGGATATATTGGGGAAGTCAGATGATTGATGCCATATGTCACCAGCTTTTTGAAGTAGGATCTTCCCTTAGATTCCATATGACTTCCTATCTAGTATATGTCACAGCTTGTATGAGGGTATTTCGAGCACTGACCAGTGTTGGTGAAAGGAAAAAAGTTTTTATTTATGAGTATTATCCATAGTTGACCCTCAAAGAAGTTATCAAACATTTTAGAAGAGTTAACAGTGCATTCTTATACGAATTCATAAGTATTTTTGAACAAGAATTAGAGAAGAAAAGTGTTTCAGATCAGGCATGGGAAACAATGAACAAAATTGGTTGCATTTTCCTTCAGTTCTCAACTTTCACCTACATCAGGGTAGGTGGATTTAATGAACAACCTTACATGATACCTAAATACCTAGGTGATAAATTGATTTTAATTGACATGTACAGACAAATGATGACCATACACAAGAAGCAATCATATGCACATAAAAGAGGATTGAAGTTTCCTATAAGCATTAGATGGTACACCATTTCAACTACTCCCAAGGCTAAGATAATGGAAACGCAAATGCAATGGATCACCCTTAAAAGGTATAAAATTAGAAAAGATTTTGACTATAGAATGATGAAGAAAATGCTGAAAGATAATTATATTCATGTGCACAAGATTGAGGATATTTGGGCAGAATGTAGAACTAAAGAGGATGTAAGGAGACTTGATTACAGTCATCTTACTACTGACTAAATTCAAGCACTGTAATTAGCCAACATTCTAATTGACCTCTCCGACGATGAGGATATATTAGATCTCTCATATGAAGTAAATCAAGTTGCTTCTAATCCTATTCCTTCAATCCAATGGTCTATAAAAGAATGCACATCAATTAGAGAGATAATTTAATCCATCCTTGCAAGAACTAATGCTTGGTTGGAGTCTAAAGGTATTAAATTAAGATATTTCAAGACAAGGTCAGAAGAAGAATATGATGAAGATATTTCAAGGAAACGTAAGGAATTAAGGATGAAAACTAAAGAAGAGGCCTCCATGTCTACTCAAAAACCAAGATTTGTATTTGTAAGTAAAGGAAAAAATAAAAAAGAAGCCAATGTTGAAAAAAGTGTGATAATAGAGACACCAAAAAAACCTAGTGTGAGTGAGGTACCTCCTCAATCAACAGTTGTGCAACCTCTAGCCCAACAGTCTCCATAAGTTGAATCCACACAATCAAAAGTTCTTACAATCAAGGTTTTTCAACCAGTAGTTTCCCAAGTGTCATTCTTTGCAATTCCTTCTATTAGTACATCTATACCAATTGTCTCTATTTCTGCTCAAACTATTCTCTCAGCCCCACCTTCTCCTCCTAGTGCCACGTTTTTTCAAGTTCCTTCCCAAGGCAATCTAGATCAAGTTTTTGATTCTTTGTCCAATCTACCTAGCCCTAAAAAGTCATTGGGATCCCCAAATAATATATACTTCACCCAACAAGATATGGACAAATTCATGTCCACATCTTATGTTAAATTGATGACTCAAGCTCTTATCACCTTAGTATACAAAAAATTATAAGACCCAAAAGTAACTTTCATGCCAACCCAAACCCCACCAATAATAACCATTGTTCCATCAATGTCAACTCCACTATCAGATACCTCTACCATTCCACATTCCATTCTACCCACTTTAAAACCATTGTCCCTCCCTAAACATCACAATATTTGGTTTCTTCTGCTCAAGGAGATTCATCTCCTCTTCCCCCATGGTTAATTTCTCAAACACCTAAAAGGAAGAAACAGGTTGTTTCCCCTAATGATTTTGATCTTAGTCAACTCGTCCTAGTAAATCCCAAGCTAGAAAAGAAGGCCAGAACTATGTCAAAGATAATTTTTGAGTCTGGGCATAAGTATGCTAAAGTTGTAGTCCCTCCTGAAGACAAGAACATTGAAGATATTCAAGCATTTGAATATGTAGTAATGTCAGGCACCTAGAACATAAATGCTCTAATACCACTTGTTGGGGATCAACTAACAATCTTGATTACTATGTGAAAGCAATTAAACACATAATTATACCAGAAAGATAAGTAGCTAGAATTAGAAATAGCAAAGAATAAGAGATACAAGAAACCACCCTATAAACTTGTATTAAACTCTTCTAGAAGGAATACAATTGAAGAAACCTCTTTTCTTCCACACCTCTCTCAGATGTATAGATCTCTTTCCAGATCTCTTTCCCTCAAGAGTTCTCTCTCAATTACAATCAACTCCAACAACCTAGATTGATTCACATATACATGTATGTTCAATACTGTTACAATTCCAATAAGCTATGAAGATCTATCCCCAATATATAACTTTAGGGATCATGAGCAATGTAATTAAAACCATCAGATATACATCCTAATCTAAGGCTTAAAACAGTTCTACTTAATATAGAAACTCAGACTCAACACCAACAGTTCAACTAATCATGCAAACATTCTGTTCTGTTCACAAAAATAGATTCTGGACGCACAGGTGACTGACATCGGTCCTTGCCTGTCTGCCTGTGACCGACGTCAGCCAATCCATGACTGATGCCGATAGCCTTTGGTCCATTCCTGACCGTCGTCGGTGACTGTGTGATTCTTGCAACTTCTGCACTCGCTCATTTGGTGAAGCTTTTAGCTCCACACCTTAACAATCTCCCACTTGGAGATAAACAGCTACACCAATACCTGTAAAACAACATCTTCTAGCTCCTCCATCTTCAAACTCAATCATGAAGACCAACAAAAGTTGAATGAAGATTCAACTTCTCCTTTGTTATCGGCTTGGTTAGCATATCAGCAGGGTTCTTATCTGTATAGATCTTTTCCAACTTCAACTCACCATCCTCCAATACCTATCTAATGAAGTGGTACCTAAGTTGTATATGCTTGGTTCTTGAGTGAAAGGCTGAATTTTTAGCCAAATGAATTGCACTCTGACTGTCACTATACAATCTACAACTCTCTTGCTCCTTTCCTAGCTCTTCCATGAACCGTGTCATCCATATCATCTCTTTGCTAGCCTCTGTGACTGCAATGTATTTTGCCTCTATAGTAGACAAGGAAACAACCTTCTACAACTTTGAAATCTAGCTAACCACCGTTCCACCAACAGTGAAAACATATCTTGTGGTGCTCCTTCTGCCATCCAAATCACCTGCCATATCTGAATCTACATAACCATGTAGAGAAGTGTTTGACCCACCATAGCACAAATGTCTACTACTGGTCCCTCTCAGATATCTAAGGATCCATTGAACTGCTTTCCAGTGCTCCTTCCCTGGATTGGCCATATACTTACTCACAACTCCCACTGCTTGGGCAATATTCGGTCTAGTACATACCACTACATACATTAAGCTCCCAACTGTGGAAGCCTATGGAACTTTCTTCATGTACTCTACCTCATCATGTGAATTAGGACACTGTTCTTTACTTAACTTGAAGTGTCAAGCCATAGGTGTGCTTACCGGTTTTACATCCTGCATATTGAACCATTTCAACACCTTGATCACATAATCCTCTTGAGACAAAATCAACCTATGATTTTTTTTGTCTCTCTTAATACTCATGCCAAGGATTTTATTTGCTGCTCCCAAATCCTTCATGGCAAACATGTGAGCTAATTTCACCTTAAGCTCAGAGATATCCTAAAGATGCTAATTTCATATGGACTCTTTCTTGTGATGTAACCTTCAATAAATTAAAATAATTGTTGACCACATATGATGACTTAGAGGAGGCATTTCTCAAGAACTAAATTATAAACATGGTAATATGTGTCATCAATATCCTTTTAATTGATTGAATGTGCACCATTAATCTACTTGTTTGCTATGATCAAAAGTTTAAAGAGTTAGATTAAATATGAAGCCACCACATGGATAAATTCCACTAACCAAATGAAGCTGACAATGAATCCACAAAAAGTTCATAGTCATGATAAATGTCTCAATATATGAAGCCTAGGTCAAGGATCAATAGCCAGTGTTCAAAGTAAACTTATGGAATAAAATGAGATGATGACACGTGTCAAATGTATAGAGTAGTAAAACTTCAAGCAAAGGTATACTTTGTGATTGATCTTGATCAATTAAGACCATTTAAATAGTATCAATGTAGGGAGAAGTTGGAGAATATTTATGTGATTGTTATAATTATTTTTTCTAATGTCAAATATCAGTCTTGTAGTCCAATCTTCTGACCTTATGTCACATAGTCTTGCATGAACCAGACAAACCATTTTGAATTTAACTTTTCAACCTATTACATTGAATTACAAGCCTTAAAAAATAAATAGATTAATTTCAAGCCAAACTAAAAAATAACATATTCATTATACTTCATCACATAGGACGTAAAACCTCAAACTCATTACTGCAACTTGCTTACTCAGAACTACCAGTTTACCTTAAAGCATAGTCATGGTGATATTCACCTCTAACACCTATATCACCACAATAAAAGACTTCAAATTAATGAAAATGATCATATATCATCTCAAAAACATATTTATGTAAAAACATAATATTTTCTAGTGTCAACTATTAATCTTATAGACCAATTTGTTAACCTCACTACACATAGACCTAACTCAGCCAGACAAGACATTTTGGATTCATAATTTTCACCATTGTAATTAACTTAAAATATTTATATAAATAATTAATAGGACATAATATTACCAATAAGCATATCCATTCACTTTTTCATCAATATAACATAACATATTCTTATTCATCTTCTCACTCCTGACTACGTTTTGTGTTGTCTGCACCATTAGCCCTATTAACGCCTAGCTAACTCTGTTAACCAATTTAGCACACTTGAAGAATAGAATAAATAAATAAACCACCAAGGAAATAAAATTTGAGTCTAAATATTTAACCTTCATAAAATTTTAAACTTTTTTCCAATACAACTTTTTACAACTATGATAACTTCTTAAGGAATAAGCTTGTGTCTTCACATTTTCTCTCTCTTCTGTCTAACCAACATCACATAGAGGTGATTGGGATAGTTAAATATAAGATAAAAATTATTACATAAGAATTACAAACTCTACCGATCATTTTTAAATCATAAATTTGACATTGTGTCACTATTAGGGTTCTAAAAGGGTTTAAACATACTTCCACTATTAAGGATTATTCATAAAGCATAGCCCATCAATCTAGAAACTAATGCCTAAAATTTTGAGATAGGACCATTACACATATAAAATGAATATATCAGGTTCCCATTCAAAAAAATTATGATATAATGAGAATAGTAAAAAAATTCTTGAGTTGAGATCCCTTCACTTTGTGCACTCAAGAGGCATAAAAACCATTTTTATTGAATTTTCTTGCAAATCTTAACCTCAAACTGCACGAAAAAAATTTAAATAATATTAATCACCTTTGAAAATTATTATATGATCTCAAAAACCTTTAAATATGATCATGACCCCTCATTAGGCCACATTCTTTCTCTTTGCTTACTTAGACCTTGACCTGCAAACCACATTAGGACTTAAAACTAGTCATCATGCCTCTTTCCATGCACTCTCTGCCACTTTCACATACTCAATAAAAATCAAACATTCTTAAAAATATCATACATCTTTTATATGCCTTGATGAAAGATCATGATACCTCATTAGGCTAGGTAGGGTTTGGAAGTGGTCTATGGATAGACTTAGTCTAAAGGTTATACCCCTATAGGCTCAGCCTCAAAATCTCATGAGTGATACAATGACTCACATACATGTTAAATAAATTTCATACATCATCTCATACCTTATTTCATTCATCTTACAAAGTCACCATACTCATACCTTATTACAAGTACTAGACTCGGCTTCTCAACACACCTTTTACTCAAGAACTAGTACTCAAACATGATTACCTCAATGATATCAAATAAGAAAAATCTTTATACAATACTCTCAAACTATTTCATCAATATTTTGTGATCAACATTCTCTCATGTCCCCATGTATACCTAAATCCTCATAACCATGCTTTAAAGATCACTTGATCATCATACCTCTTTGTGAAAACACTATTAAATTTAAAATGACCCAAACCTTAACATCAACCTTGACTTCAACCAATATAAGAGACATTAGGTTGCCTTCAAATTTTCTCTATTCATAAATCTTCCTTGTCACATCAAGCATAAAAGCTCATAGATCAAATACCGCTCACCATGCATCTTCACCAAATGCACCTTGAAATTAATGACATCAATATTGACATAAATGAAAACACTTCTCAATACCAATCCATTTCAAGAGACCATAACCATCCTCCTAACCCTCCACCTGACCTTGCTAATATTGTGTCTAATCCTCCACCTAAGCCTCCTAGTTCTCTAGCTAATTATCCATTTAACCATCCTAACCCTCATATTCCTCCACCTAAACTCCAAAAATTCCACAAGATCCCCTAGGTATCTATAAGGATACATCTTGACACATTATATAAAACAAAACTAATATTGAGAAACTAATCAAGAGAATAAGGGATCACACATCTACTAACACCCAACACACCTAGCTAGCCAATAACCTATAATCAATATTGGGTCAAGTTGAATTGACAATGGGTCAAATGATAGATGGGAATCATATTGGGATAGTTGTATGACTTATTATACTAAAAAAAATTTAGCACCTAAGGTTAAAAAAATCAAAATCAAAAGAATTCATTTATGCATTATTCATTGACCTAGCCTTGAATGAACCATTTCTAATAACTGTTAAATGTTTCCCAATCCATAGGTTTCAAATAAATTTTTATTAAAGCCAATTTCTAAGACTAATGGTGGATGGTGTTTGATTGTCCACCATGTAACAACCATGAGGTCCTAATGTATTTTTTGAATAAAATATACTATGCGTTTATACTTAATGATATTCCAAATTATTTTGATTATGGTGAGTTTTAAGGCCAAAGGAAAGTATCTATATAGGACCAACTAGGTTCATGTCATGTTCATAATTGACCTACAATGACCCCTACCTAAAGCCACTTCATCTTGAGATCCCCTATCTGATGAAGGAGGTAATGGAGATCAACACTCTGCATGTGCTTAGTGCATGCTTACTCATACACTTGTTAAATATATGAATAGGATTTTAGTGATTAATGTTAGAGATATGAAACATAGTGTGCATACACGACACTATAATTATAGATCTTGTGGAGCTATATATACTGGGCCTCCTCATGATGATAACATTGGATATTTTGAGGGGTCAGATGATATAGTCTTGATTGAAGAGTTTTTGACACATACATTTAGTGTATAGTCATTAGCCACTACATAAATGCAGATATATTTTATAAAACTGTCATGTCAAATTTAATCTATGTTTTCAAATTCCAATTATAACAATTATTTTACATATAAAATGAATAATATATATGTAATTTTTTATAATCTAATAGGAGACGATTATTTCATCATCACAATCTAAATTTACTGGATTAGATCTTATGTATCCATTATTGACATATACAAAACCAACTACTAGACCATCTACCTTGAAATTTCTTATGTTATCAAGACACTTTTTAGTTATATAGATGTAAAATTTTAAGTACATCTTCCAATATTATTTTAATAACTGAGAAATAAATGACATATATCTTTGATATTTTATATAAAACCAAGTGAGTCCTTGTTTTTTTAGATGACGTATCAAGTAGACACTCCTCCATCACTTCAAGTGGAGACAAACACATGTATTAATGCAATAATGTCATATATAGAAGCCCATATATAGGTGCATATTAGAATATAATTATTTATTTTAAAATATATTCTTTTAAATAATTTTTATACATACTTTCCCAAAATATATAACTTATGTCAATGTATAGTGCATGTAGGGTTATTCTATGACATCTAATAGTCCCATTTAGATGATTAGTAAGTAAACAACTCATGGGTTTTCCTCATTTCAGATGCTTTTTCATGTAGCTTAACCTACCACTCACCAAATCGAGCATCAAAATAAAATTACACACCTAATTTGAATCCATGAGTAAAATAATATAAGGATAATGAGGACAAATTGAGAGAATGCATATATATGAGACTCAAGATTAACTTGTCCCACTTTAACGAAGGGATTTTCTTTAGGATCCCAAATCTCTCCTAAATCAAGAGAAAACTCAACTTACCATTATGGAGATGAGTGATATAATGGTGGCACACAAGTTAGGAACATAAAGAACATTCTCAAATGACCCATCCCATTTGTCAATCAAACCTTTCCCAAAACATCCATTAGTGTAGACCCTGAGAAAAGTATCCACTACTGAGAATATTTTTCTATTTTTATTAGTGTTTTTATCTTTCATTTATTTGATTTAGAATAAGTGGAAGGATATGGTTCATTTGTGTAGATGATGGAAAATTGATATGATTCTTCTTAATAATATCTCTCAACTAATCAATTTGATTAACATGAAAATGATGCTCATCATGACCAAATTTCTTGTAATATGACCAATTTTATCTCTCCTTCCTTTAAAAATCTCTTTTCTTGAAAGAGGATTTATAATCTGATGGTGTACGAAGATATGATTGTGTTTGATCTCTCTATGGATTTTGCATTGGTTTATTTTATTTATTATCACACCCTTTTGCATGTTATGGGTGACATACCACCAAGGATTGTGACTTACATGTCCTTATAATGCCCATTGTGATTAATTTTTCATATTAAAGCATAAACATTTTTGAAAATGACTCAAATGACAACATAGTGTAAGCCTTTCCCATAGTTGGTTGATGAGTCTAAAAACTAGAAGAAAAATGTTTCATATTTATAAAAACCTTTACTAACACATTTAATATCAATTCTACATATTTATTATCAATGCCACATTATTTTAGTTGTGATCTTAGTTAATTTAATTTAATGACATAGTCTTGGATATTATCAAAACTAGATGGGTCTAGATGAGTGAGATCATGATGCAGGATCATTAAGCTTAAAAGTTTTCAATTTTGTGTTTTGGCCATAAGGAGTCAAAATCGATCACTTTTATGGTTTTAACATATGTCAAGAGACCTTACAAGACCCATTTCATGTATTGAGGTCATTTTAAGTCCTTAGGAGCCATAGGAATAATTTTAGGTGAGTGTCTAAAGTTTCCCTCCAAAATTAACAATTTAAATTTTCAAAATGTTATCACTAAGAGAATAATGGAACAAACTTGATAAATGGTGTTCAAGAGGGAATATGGTGGATAAGGGGAAAAGGAGTCTTGTAATAAGTATTTTAATTCAAAAAAATTATGGTCATAAGGTGAAATTCATGTTTTGGTTTGGTAACCCTCACCCATGAATTGGGTTGACAAAAAAGGGAGTTCTATTTTTCTAACTATCTAATAAAAAATGTTAGAGTTCATACTATAAAAAGGTGGTAAATTA